>CM052895.1:94486207-94506378 GCA_028534135.1 Potos flavus
GCTTCCCAGGTGTTCCTGGTCCACTACACTAAGCAGTAGGCTGGGCTACTACTCAGCTGTCCTGCCCGGGTGGGTGCAGACCAGGCACCAGGGCCAGCAAATCTCTTAGGGAACGAAATCAGGCAGACTACACCTGGCTGGGTTTCCTGGTCATTCTGTGCCACCGTCTTGGCTCAGTGGATGAGCAAAACCACTGGCTGGGACACCTGCTTGGGTACTGCAGGTAGGAACTCAATTTGCCAGCATCTGAGTGCTGACTGTTGCCAGGCTCCCTCCCTTTCTTCATCACAGTTGGATTCCCAGTGGTCAAGCCTTGCAGATTCCACCCCTCCATCCTGTAATCTTTCTGGGATAGGACTAGAGTGGGGGCTCCCAAGGAGCAATCCGTAATACTGGGGAAGCTGGGTGTCCACCCCGGGCTCTCTTTTCCCACGGGAGGAAACTGAGACTCAAGGGACACTTCTCAGTGTGGTGCTGCACAGGCCTGGGAGAGGGGCCAGCCAGTCAGCTAGTAGCTGCTCCTCTTACCTTCTAATGTGGCCTGTCTTGGTCTCTGTGGTGCCAGGGGGAGTGGTTCTTCAGCCTCACCCCCATGTTCTCAGATTTTTCAGTGGTGTCTTGTCCATGAATAGTTTTTAGTTCTTTCTGTGAGGGAGAGATAAGTCAGGAATGACCTTGTCACCATCTTGGTGACATCCCCTAAGGTTTTGAATGACTAGTGCCAGTATGGAGGTGAGGAATTATCATGGAGGTGAGGAATTATCATGTTAGAAAAACACAACATCTGTCTGAGTAGAAAGAGAAGAATAGTTGAGCTTGGTTACTCAACTCCTTTAGCTTTTTATTCATTCATTAAATAAACACTGACATTGTACCTACTTTCTGCCAGGCTTAGTGTTAAGAACAGTGGAGATGTGAGCAAGATAATGTCCCTGTCCTCAGGAAGTTAATTCCAGACTCAGATATGTGCACAGAGTATGATACATGCCCTCTGTGGTCCTGTTACAAAGTGTTATGAGACGAGAGCCTGATTTTGACAGCCCTTAGGTTCTGATCAACTTCGGTCCCAGGAATGCATCTACCCCTTGTGCTGTGCAGGGAACCAGCTAGTGCTCTTCATTGGAACCAGTCCCCAAGTTGTTGGGGCAAGAGGCAGAAAAACAAAGAAATTGTGATTACAGTGGGGTTTTAGCTTAGTTTTTATACATTTTACAAGAAGACTGGAGGACCGGTCACCCTCTCACTTTCTGCCGTCCCACATCCATTTCTGGGAAATGATTGTAGACTCATGAGTTGTTCCAGATGGACCAACTTTGGAGAATCCCAAAGATCAGCATTCCTAATCTCAAATATAAGGACACGGGGCACACAAGGATGTGTGTAGGGTCACGTGAGAAAGATGAATTGTACTCATTTCACAGGATGTTGTGTGTTTGGTGTTTCAGAGTTTTTAATAAGGTAAAGGGTTGGAGGGTTTTATGTTTTTTTTGTTTTTTTTTTTTAACAAAATAGACAATTTAATCAAGTTCTCATGCCTCTAGCAATGGGGGTAGTTGAGAACTGGCAATGTATGTAAACTACAAAATAACCCTGGATAGCAGCAGATCTGGGGAAACAAAGCCATCACTCTGAAGAGTCATATGGGTCAGCCTGAGGGCATCAAAGTGATAGAGCTTAATGTTCTCTCTTCAACCAGTGGGATAAACTCAAAACGCAGAGCACTGCTACCATTTGTCCAGAGCATGGCATCCCAATATGCCTTTCTTCCCAGAATGGCTGCCTGGGTTCCTTGTTATTATCAGCTTTGTTATTGAGTAAATCAAATTATATCAGTGAAAGCTCAGGATGAATTACTATATTCAACAAGAATAAAGTATAATGGTTACTATTCATTAGTTTGACACATTTATTGGATTCTTCTTAGGCGAAGGGCACTGTTTGAGGGACTGAGGTACAGCAGTGAACAAAAACCTTTTTGACCTAATGGAGCCAAATTATAGAGAAGGGAGATAAATGGGTAAATAAATATATACCTTGTTTTAAGCCAGTAATAAATGTTAATAAGGAAAAATAGAGTAAAAATAGACCAGTAAGAAGGGAGAAAGTTGTCACTTTAGATAGATGATCAGCAACAGCCTCTTTGAGGAAAGATCATTTGAACAGGGTCTGAACGAAGAAACAAGGCATCAGGTAAATGTCTGGGAGGAAAGCTTTCCAGGAAGAAAAAAACAGCAGGTGGAAAAACCCTGAGACTGGTGCAAGCCAGGTTTGGTGTTCTGGCAAAGAAGAAATGGCAGAGTGGCTGAGGTGGAATGAACAAAAGATAAAGAAGCAGGAAATGAAGTTGGAAGGATGGCCAGAAGCCATACCTTGCAGGGATTTGAAGATCATGGGGAGAACTTACGTTTAGAAATGAGTATATTGGGAAGCCATTCAAGGGCTTGATCTGGGGAGTGGCCTTGTCTGATTTACTCTACAAAGATCACTTTAGCTTTTGTGGTGGGAATGGACAGTAGCAAGAGTAAGGTGAGAGGCTGATAAACTGCAGTCTCCCTGCAGTCAGTCGGAAATGAGAGTGCTGAGATGGATAGACGATGTGTGCCTCGGGTTGGGAGTAGGATGGGTGCAGGGAGGTACAGGACACCTGTGCCGGGGTCCCCACCTTGGGAGGAAGTTCAGGCTAGTGGCCAGACTACCATTTCCAAGATGTTTGACTGTGTGCTAGTCACTTAACTGGGATGTCAACTTCCTCATCTTTTAAGTGGGGAAAGGATCTCGTAGAGACTTGTAAGTGTCACAGGGACAGCATGCTATCTGGCACACTGATGATCCATGGTGTGAGCCATTGTTTAGCTCACCTCTCAACTTACAGAGAAGCAAGTTCAAGTCCAGAGAAAATAGGTTTTGCTCAACCACCCAACTTGTTACTGGCAAGACCTGGACAAGACTCCTGTTTTCTTCCCTTTCTTCCCTCTTCCTTCCTTCCTTCTTTCCTTTTTTTTTTTTTTTTAAAGATTTATTTATTTGGAGAGAGACAGAGAGAGAAAGCAACTGAGCATGGGGGAAGGGGTAGAGGAGAGAGAATCTTATGCAGACTCTGTGCTGAGGACAGAGCCTGACATACAGGGCTCCATCTCACAACCCTGAGATCAGGACCCAAGCTGAAATCAAGAGTTGATCACTTAACTGACTGAGTCACCCAGGTACCCCCAGACTCCTATTTACTCATTCCCTGAGCAGCCATGTGTCCCATTCTGTTGTAGGATTGATGACTCAGCCCTGTTTTCATCTTCTACAAAGATGGAACAGTAGAGATACAGAGAGGGCTGAAGGAATGATGGGATGAGGGCAGCAAATGGATAAAGTAGAAGCAAAATCATCTTCATGGAGCCGAAACAGTGAATTATTGACTGTCTAAAGTGAGGATAAGTCCTACGGTTTTTTTCAACAGCCTTCTTTTTTTTGAGTTACCCTTTGTCATCTTGCACTGGTGACACACAGCGCCATGTTGCACCATCTTTCTCCATGAGGGATGGCCTGAAGAAGGCCATTTATCCTTCTCTCCAGCCAGCACCAGGACCAGGTGCAGATGAATCACTAACAGGGATTGGAAGTTAAGTCAGCGATAGCCTAGCCACCAAAGGAACAGTGTAGTGTCTTAAAAGGCAGAATTTTTTGTCTGAGTTTGCCCTTTCCCCCTCTTCCCAGCTGACAAGTCTCTTACGCTGTGTTTCAGGCTTCCAAGGGCTCCTCATAGGTCAGGCAGAAATGAGAATTCCAAGCCTGTGGAGCGCTGGGTGGCTCAGTCGGTTAAGCATCTGACCCTTGATTTCGGCTCAGGTCATCCTCTCCTGGGTCGTGGAATCAAGCCTTACATAGGGCTCTGCATTCAGCATGCACACAGTCTGTTTGTCCCTCTCCCTCTCATCCTCCCCCAATTCTCTCTTTCTATGAAATAAATAAAATCTTTAAAAAAAAAATGAAGAATTCCAAGCCTGCCTGCAGCTAGGGGTTCAGTTAGAAGCCGTGTGCCCCCAGGGTGAGAGCTGGGGGCTTAGTGAACATATTGAAACGGAAGCAGTAGAGGAGCAGGAGGAGCGTGAGTTCTGGAGTTTGAACCCATGGCTCAAAACCCAGCTCTGCGCTCCCCAGGCCAATGTCCTGCGCAAGCCACCTACGCGTCTGTGCCTCCACTTCCTAAACTGAAAATGGAGATAACATAGATAATCCTACCTCTTGGGCTCTTTTTGCCTTGGTTAGGTGAGAATGATAAAACTATGAGCCATAGTTACCACCACTGTTATCATTACTATTTTTTTTCTTAATACTCAAGGACTTTGGGGAATTGTTTTTCCATCTGTGATGAAAATCAGGAGGAAATCTGCTCACTATTCGATGCTAACTTAAATGTTTCATCTATTATGAGGCCTTCCTCCCTGGCTCTTCCCCTTGCAAATAAGAAGCAGAGGTAGGGGCGCCTGGGTGGCCCAGTGGGTTAAAGCCTCTGCCTTCGGCTCAGGTGATGATCTCAGGGTCCTGGGATCAAGCCCCGCATCGGCCTCTCTGCTCAGCAGGGAGCCTACCTCCCTCCCCCCCTCTCTCTGCCTGCCTCTCTGCCTACTTGTGATCTCTCTCTCTGTCAAATAAAAAAAAAAAAAGCAGAGGTAGCTCTCCCCTGAATTCACAGAACCCTTTACTCATATCACCACCATATTATATACTGTGTGAGACCATGTCACAGATAGTGTCTTTCTCAGCTCCTTGAGGGCAGGGCCTGACCTCCCTTTTTTCTTTTCTTTTTTTTTTTTTTTTTTTAAGATTTTATTTATTTGGCAGAGAGAGAAAGAGCAAGTGAGCACAAGCAGGGAGAGCAGCAGAGGGAGAGTGAGAAGCAGGCTCCCTGTGGGACTGCGTTTTTGTGTTTGAATAAGACAAGGTGCATATGGTACCCAGCACATTGTCTGCTGTGTTAAGTGTTTGCCAAGGGCTAGATATTAAAGTCCAAATTTTGGAAGGAAAAATGATAACAGAATGCCTACTCTCTGTCAGCTATGACTCTGTATGCTTTATATATGCTTACATGTATTCCGTTTACCCTCAGAACGGGATTCTCAGGTGAGTATTCATTAGTTCCAGTTTGTGCAAGGAAATTTAGATTACCAGGAGTTAAGTGACTTGCCTGACGATCTCAGAAGCAGACAGTACAGAGTAGATCTGTGATCCCAAAGGTCTTTTCATAAATGTTGCTGTCTTTTTAAAAGAAAAAAATAAAAATAAAAATCATAAGACAAAGATTCTCAACGGCATTTACATTGAACTCAAATTTGATTTAGAAGCATTTTCATTTTCAGGTTATTCATCCAAATTTTGTTCCTTCCTTCCCCCCTCCCACCCAATCCCACCCCTAAACCAAAAAGCTTTTTTTTCTTCTTTTTTTTCTTTACCATTCATTTAGCACTTCTAAGTGGGAAGGATGTGCCTCTGAGTGAAACATTGTGCTGGCAAAATAACACTCCATTTTCCAGGAGCCCTAACAAAGCCTTTTGATTTGAATGTCAATGCTGTGAGGATGATTAAATGTAAGATTCACTTTTACATTCCCCAGCTGCAAAATAAGTTGTACAGTTCAATTAGTTTGCCATGTGGCTGAGGATCCAGCCCCTCCAAAGTTGCTATGGTGATGTGACTAATGAAAGTGGTGTTGGGACTGGGGATGGAGCTCAGTGAATTTCCAGGGGCTGAAGCTGGAAGGGTTACACGTTGGGAGGACGACACAATTGATTTTTCTTTAGAGCTTGGACCTTCTGTACTGACATGTGAAAATATAGCTTTCCTTCTTGGAGAGAGAGCCACAGGCAGGGGTCTTAGTTGGTCAGTTTATCGGTCTGTCTGTCTCTGTCTCAAATCATTTGCTCTCTTGTGACATGAACTAGGATCTGGAGAGATTAGTCTAGGGAGAACATCAAGGCCTTATAATTGATAATGCCCTTAGGCCTCCATCCTCTCATTTTGGTCCCAAAGAAATCCCCATCAGTCCTTCCCGGAGCTCTCTTAGGTTCCTCTTCCTGGCTCAGTAGAGATGCCAGCGGGGCCCGGAAATGAAGTCAGGGAGCAAGACATGCAAATGTATGGGGGGAGAAAGGTTTCCCCTTTGTTTCCTTCAGGTAGTTCAGAAAATTGTAATTTGTTTTATTTTCCGTCCAGTTCACTGAGTTCTAAATTCAGGAGAGCAGAGACCATTTATGTATTAGCTCACCACTATGCATTCTGGCACCCAGTCTAGTGCAAATTCCTAGTAGAGGGCATTCACAGACACCTGCTAAAGCAAGGGATGCTGCATCTGAATATGAATCCTGATGCCTGCTGAGTCTTTGGGAAGGCCATTTTATTTCTGCTGGATGACAGTTCCCTCCTCTGTAAGCTGCGGGTGACCAGGCTCCGCTGCCTACTTCTGGGGTCGTGGCAGAAAAGAATTGGTGGTGGACATGTAATAGCTTTTTAGATGGTAAAAATAATGAAAGGGCTTTTTGATTGGCATGGATGGCGCATGTTGGATGTGTGGGTAGATAGAACAACTGCAGAGCCAAGCAAGATCCTGTCTCATACAGGGAGTGACAGGAAGGCTCGGGTGGCATGAGGTTATCAATGTCCTCCTTAGCATGGCATCGGAGAGTCACACCAGGAAGGTGTTCTCTTAGTCTGTTTTGCTGGAGCATCATGAGAATTCATTAAGGTTGGTAAAACGGTTTGATAACCTTCGATAATAGGTGTGACAGAAGTGTAAACTCGGATTATTAAAATATGAGTTGGATTGTTTTCTGGATGACTCAAGCGGGCAACAGGGTGAAGGCAATTTCAGAAGGTGCTTTTCGATGCCTGGTGAAGAATGGCTGTTGAAGTTGGCTGTCATCCATCTGCTTCCTTCCACAGAGGGTGCAGTGCAGGCTGTAGGGGAAGGCAGGTAGAAACCAGCAGTGACAGTGAGGAAAACAGGGTTCCACGCCGACAGGCTACTAACTGAAGAACTGCGGGCAGAGCGTGGACCTTCCTGGGGTCTCAGGTTCTGACTTGGATAGTAAACTTTCAGATAGTATACTTTCAGATATTCCCCAAAACCAAATTTACGAGCTATCAGTTAGAATGACATGGGGAAGACGAAGGAGATTCTTTGGACCAATAAAGTAGACAGACTTTGGGTTTAAAATTAAACAACTTTGCCTTAGGACCACACTTCTGAAAGCTTTTAATAAGTTCCTGTCAAATCTTGTGGGGGAAGAAGAGATGAAAGGTATAGGGGTTGTATTTCCTTAAATTATTTTATTGTGGATTTTTTTTTCTTCTGTTAACATCTTGACAAGTAGTATTCTTTGACTACTTTGGGAAATACTGGACCCAAAAGTAGTGTCATGGGTGACTCTCCATCTACAAGAGTCGCTCAGGGCAACCTCCCAAGACAGTACTATAATTTCAATGAGACAACATTTTTACACTTATTAGATCAAATGTTAAAAACAAACAAGCAAGCGAAGAGACAAGCACATCCAGCATGCACAGGCAGGATTCTGCCCTTTAGACATCTCTTTGTGAATGTTTCAAATGCACTTAAGATCAGCCTGTGCAGGGCCAGACTCAAAATCCTCCCGTTGTGCATCACACCAGCCGCAGACTTCTTGTAGGATTCCGTCCGGGTGTGGCACTGAGACAGCTATCTGTGACAGCTTCTCTTTCATGTCCTCCTCTCCAGATCCTCACTTAGTCTTGTATGCATGTAAGTGCTGGCAGGCAAGTCTGGTTCTTACGGCCTAACTCGTACATGGCCTCATTTAAGCCTGGGGGGTGGGGTATTTACCCCCAGTGAGTAGATAAGGATATTGAGGTGTGGGAGCTGACGAAACATGCCCAAAGCCAGCCACTCACAGTCACGCTGAGAGATGGACCCAGCACAAAAGCATCCTTTTGGGTACATTGTTGCTGCTTCTCTCAGAGCAAACTCAAGTCCAAGTTTCCCCATTGTTCAAATGTGGTTTTAAGAAATCCTGCCTTGCCTCCATTGTAGTATTGATGTAAGTATAAAATTTAGGACAGAGATGGATAGCACTTTAGAAATGTACAAATTGCTGTACAAATGCAGGTTCTTATTACTTTACCCGGTGACAGAATTCAAACAGGCCAGGAGAGTGCATCTCAGTTGCAATAATTTCTGTGATAACAGCTGCAGACAATCTTTGGAAAGAAGGTCCTGAGAACTGTATTCATCTCCTCAAATAAGAATTCTAATAAAATTCATGAAAGTCAGGCAACATTGAGCCATTTGAACTGCATTTCTAATTTCTTGGATGGGTCCATGCAGAGGCCGAAGCCCAGTTTTAGAGCTTTAAAGCTGTTAAATAGCATTAGTTCATCTCTCATTTTACAGATGAAGAATCTGAAGCCTATAGCAACTTCAGTCAAGGTCAAAACCATAAGGCAAGTCACATTTCTATTTCTGTATTTCTCTGCCCAACAAGTCCTGACCTAAGCTGCTTTTCAGAGGTCTTTTTCTCCACTGTATATAATCTCTGAGTCCCTGAAACTGAGACTGAAGTTCTCCCTTGGCTAGTAAGAGGCCCCTGGCAGCCCAAGAGGAGTGAGGCCTGTGGGTACTTCCTCTGAGGAGGAGAAAAGCTTTTATTGGAGCTGGTAGACACAGCCATACTCTCTGCACATTCTCTGGGCAGAGCATTTAATTTGTGCTCCCAAGGGCCATGAGCCTGGTGACTGGGTTTTTGAGCAAGGTTACAGGATGAAAAGAAAATAACATGAGCCTTTACTAACAGCATCTCCTCTGCCTGGGATGCCCCACCTCCATACTGAAATAGTCACATCATAGCCATCTTTCCATATGAGGACCAAATATTGTCTTAAGGTTGTATATTTCCTCCCCAGTATTTAAATATTTGTCTCCTTACCTTATAGAAGCATTGTTGCCCTCCATGAGAAATGAGCAACATGGATGTTCTTGGAATGAATCATGAAAACCTGCTTATCAGCACCCCAGTCCCCCCATGTCCCCCCATACCACACTCACAATTTATCTTTCTTTCAGTATGCAAACTTCTGGGCTTTCTCTTTGCCTCTTCCTTGGGACGTGAGGGAGATACACAGCCAAAATGCCCGGAAGGGCCAGGCAGGTGGATGAATCCCATGAGCAGACTATCTTCCAGGGTGCCTGCCCTGTCTATAGGGGGCACCCATGAGCTTGTTCCAGCTATTGCTGCTGTGTATGATTGGGGACCTCTAGCATTGTCAGGTGCTTCAATTTAGGACTGGCTCCAAATTCAGAATTTTTGAGGTGAAAAACTTTGACTTTAAGATCTGGGCAATGAATCCTAATTTTTTAGAAATGCTGTATAGGCCAAACGAGATACTTGTAAAGTAAGATGCAGCCCACAGGTTTATAACCACTGATTTATTAACAGATGTATATAAATGTGGGCATAGTTTATGCATTGTTTTTGCAATTTGTTTTCCCCGATACTTTGTTATTTGCAGTCATCTTCCTATGTCAGCTGCTGTATATCATGTCATAAATTATAATGGTTGTATAATATTCCCTGACATGGATATATTATAGTTCACCTTCTATTCATCCTGTTGATAAGCATATAGGTGTTGATACTTTTTCAATATCGTAAAGGATTTCAACAAATCTTACCCAGGAAGTCTGCAGGCATGGGGACTCTTTAGGATGATCATTGATTGCTATTTATCTTGACACTTCCCATCCTATCTCATTTCCCTCAGTGGATATAAAAATCAGGAACCACAACTTAATTCTTTGTGTACTCAGTATTTAACCAGTATACAAACCCTAAAGAAATTAATGGACTAAAAAAAAGAGTCATTAAAAAAAAAAAAACTCATCAAATCTGATTTTTACCTCTGATTTTCCAAGTGACTTTTAAGCAAGTTACTTTCCTTGTCCAAGCCTCTGTCTCTCTATCTGCAAAACAGGCCTCATTTTTTCATTCAACAGATTTCAAATATTTACTGAGTACCGTCTGTGTGTTGGATGTTGTGTTAAGTGTGAGGGATACAGCTGTGATGTGGGAGTTGTCTTCTACTGGATCTGCTGTGTTCCCTTTTGGTTTTAACCTTTTTCGATGCTGTGATATCTTGCCATGCCTCTCAACCCCAAGTCCTAAGCAGGTTTGAAAATGAAAATAATGTACACTCCCAGGCGCAAATGCTAAGAGCTCTCCACTGAACATACGTACCGTGGGGATTATTACATGCTCTGTACTGACAACTGCTAAGGGCGAAGTTTCCGTAAGCAGGTTTCACTGTCAAAACATGTTATGCTTTGGATAATTTCCTCTGTCCTGTGAAAACTCATTATGAACCCCTTTCAAAAAGCATGGCTTTCCCCAGTTAAGGTGATGGTAATTGGAAGGCATCTTCCTTTTTTTCTGTCAGTTGGGGAAGGTAGGGTGTCCCAACTTTGCTAAACCTTATTCCCTGAGGTCAGAAAAAGTAAAAATAGGAATAGTGAAGACATGTAGGACTCATACAATAGGGAATAAGACAATAAACTCATTAACCATCAAGGAAGGGCACAGGGGAGTCAGCATCCTGTGGTAGAAATAAAATCACACTGAAAAGGAAGGCAGTACAGTATGGTGGTTTAAATCCCTGGCTTTTGAACCATCTGTCCTGTTTTCTTTGTTTATAAAATGATAATAATACCACCTAACTCACTGGAATATTAAAGTCATCAAAATAAGTGTATTATTATGGGAGATGAAAACGACCTATTGTCTAGTTTTATTTGTGACATAGACTCGTTTTAGGACCTTAGGAAAGACCTTTCATTTTTGGGCACTTTTGTCATATCATCTCTCGGAAAGGGAACAAAACTGCCATAGTGGGGTGCCTGGGTAGCACAATTGGTTAAGCATCCAACTCTTGGCTTTGGCTCAGGTTGTGAGCTCAGGGTCCTGAAACCAAGCCCCATGTTGAGATTCACTCTCAGTGTGGAGTGTGCTTGAGATTCTCTCTCCCTCTGTTCCTCCCACTCGCGTGCTCTCTCTCTCCCTCTCAAAATAAATAAATCTTAAAAAACAAACAAAAAACTGCCATAGCTAATTTCAAAAGCTCTGATGAGGGCCCAAGAAAGGGGTAAATGGCTGCAAATGCATTTTATGACCTCAGTTAGGAACTGGCAATCAACCCAATGAGTCAGGTTCCATATTAGAAAGTTATGAATTGGAATATTTTCCCAACATTTAAGGCTGATCACTATCCCACAATTTTATCAGGAAATGAAAAGGTGGCATGTGAGAGCAGGGCACATGACAACCTAATTAGATTCACTTTCAGGTCCATTCATTCAAATATTTGAGCATCTACCAGGTAACATTCAGGTTCTAGGGAAGTACAATGGTAAGTAAAAGGGAATGATACTTTGCTCTCATGGAGCTGAGTTGAATGGACGGCACAACTACTGATTAAATTATCACAAATAATCATTAGAAACTGAAATGAGTACTATGCCGAAAGAAAAACAAAACAAAACAAAACAAAACCCCCCACAAAACCAAGGGAGACTTAATTTTAATCAGGAGTTCTGAGTGTGTGGAAGTCCACAGTGTTAAAATAGGGTGAAGATTGCACATGTGTGGTTATTAACCTCTTCCCCATACAACTCAATTACTACCTCTTTTCTGTATTGTAGTATTTAAGAAATTTCCAGTTAGGAGATGATATATAGAAAAGATCTCTAATTTTGTATTTAGATAATTTGGCATTTATTGAGGACTTCTTATATGCCAAGAAGTATCCTAAGTACTTTACAAGTATTAACATTTACTTCTCAAAAAAAAAACAACCCCTTGTTTTTTAAAATCCCTGCTTCTCAGACAAGAATATAGAGGGTGGGAGTCACAAGTTCAAGTCCTATTAACCTCTTAGGGAGAGTGAAACTTGAGCAGTGACTTAGAGCCTCATCTCCCCGCTCTGTATGATGGAGGTTGGAGTCCCAGCGAGCATTTAGGGTTGGCACAAAGATCACATAGAATAATAAATGTGCTTCTGTATATTAAAACCCTGTTCATGGCAAAGGTTATTATTTGGGGTATTCAGGGCGTAGTATCACAAGTTGGTGTTGAATGCAGCAAAAACTTACCCATCAGCATGGTTCCGCCAACATTTGTAGCAAAAGATTTGTCAAGCTTCCATCTCCCCATTACTATATATTTATGTCATGGTATTCCAAGATCTTCTTCACACTCATTTCTAGGACCTTTGAAACTGCACTGGTAATTGGAGAGGGTGCTCAGCATCATTAATTTTGTGTACGGAGGGAATTTTCTTGGGTAGCCGGTGGGGGGGATGCCTTATGTTACTGTACAACTGCTGATCGAATTCCTTCTAAAATACCATATGTGTAACTTTATCCTGTGTAATATAAAGGGGCAAAAACTAAGGTGCTGAGCATCCAAGAGTGCTGACTGTGTGGGCAGAGCCTGGGCAAGAGGCTAACGCAGCCATCCCTTCCCTGAGGAGCTGATGACAGCAAAACTAAATCCATGCCTCCTTAGAAATAGAGCAGAATCAAAATTGATAACATCACCAGGAATATGATTCATGCCATCACCTGTGATTGTTTCTGACACCCTTTCTCTGACACAACACGAAGACCTTTGAGTCTGACATCCCCCAAGTTATCCTGGCCTCTCCCATGGGCTAGTGTAGGGAAAGCAGGGTTAGGTACGCGTTCCCAGTTTCGAATTTGTTGAGAGAGAAAACCAGGGTGGCTTATCAGGGGTCACACTGCTAGTCACTGGGACTCTTTGCAGATCAGGAGGGATGGTACCCAGAATGACATCCATGATATCCCTGGGACTTGAGACTGCGTAACCTTGGCTGGCTCTTAAGATGGAGAGGTTATCTTGGATTGTTCTAGTGGGCCCAAGGTCATCACAAGGGACCTTTTAGGAGGGAGGCAGAAGGATCAGCGTGACAGAAAGAGATGCATCGAAGGAAGCAGAATTCAGAGAGATGCAGCCTCGAGCCAAGTAATGTAGGCAGCCTCTAGCTTCTGGAAAAGGCAGGGAACAGATTCTCCCCAGGAGCCTCCACAAGGAGTGTAGCTTTGCAGACATCTAGATATTTGAGTCCTGGAAGACCCACCTCAGACTCTGACCTCCAGAACTGAAACTGAATCAATGGGTGTTGTTGTTTGCAGCCACTAAATGTATGGTAATTCCTTCCGGCAGCAGTTAAGAAATGGCTCCAGTGGTCTGCAACTACACAGTCTGGGTCTCCAAGAACAGGAGGTAAGCACAGAGAAGGCAAAGTCAGTGCTCAGAGGGGTAGGAAAACCTGGTTTAACCAGAGCAATATTAACAGGCTACACTGCCACCATCCGGAAGTGAGAAAGGTGCAACGAGATGGCTAGATACCTGTGTGCCCGTGTTTTTGCCAACTTGCTCGGCACCAGACAACTCCGATCTGCCGGTCAGCCACTCTCCCGATGTCCTGACTGCTGAAATCAGCAGGTTCCCTTTGTACATGGCAGTGTCTCATAAGCACAAGGTATCTCTCATCAAGTATTTCTCTTGGGTTTCCAGCAGCTCCAACTATCTATAAAGACAGGAATTGGATTTAGTCAAAATTAGGAAGGTGATCAAGATCCTCTTTCTCTTTGTTTTTTCTCCTTTTGTTCTCCTTACAGCTTTAAGGTTTATTTATTTTTATTTTTAAAGATTATTTGTTTATTTGAAGACTTTATTTATTTATTTGACAGAGAGAGATCAAAAGCAGGCAGAGGCAGGCAGAGAGAGGGGAGGAAGCAGGCTCCCTGCTGAGCAGAGAGCCCGATGCGGGGCTCGATCCCAGGACCCTGAGATCATGACCTGAGCTGAAGGCAGAGGCTTTAACCCACTGAGCCACTCAGGCGCCCCTATTTGTTTATTTGATAAAGAGAGAGAGAGCACAAGCAGGTGGAGCAGCCGGCCGAGGGAGAGGGAGAAGCAGGCTCCCCACTGAGCAGAAGCCTGATGCAGCACTCGATCCCAGGACCCTGGGATCATGACCAGAGCTGAGGTAGATGCTTAACTGACTGAGCCACCCAGGCACCCCTGGCTTTAAGGTTTAAATAACTAGAAAAACTACAAAAGTTTTAAACAACATGAATATATACAATAGAACATGAAACACTCACTTTTTTTTTTTAAAGATTTTATTTATTTATTTGACAGAGAGAGAGAAATTACAAGTAGGCAGAGAGGCAGGCAGAGAGAGGGGGAAGCAGACTCCCCACTGAGCAGAGAGCCTGATGCGGGGCTCGATCCCAAGACCCTGAGATCATGACCTGAGCTGAAGGCACAGGCTTTAACCCACTGAGCCACCCAGGCGCCCCGAAACACTCACTTTTATAATCCTTCACCAATTCCACTTTTCACACAGTTCATCTTACACATCCTGCTAATTCTTTTTTTCTGTAACTTGATGGTACCTATAGATCTTCTCGTAAAAACCAATTGCATCCTATCCATGAAGTTGGTGTACCCTAGTTTATTTGTTTCTCTGCTGATGGACTTGTTAGTTGCTTCTGATTCTTCACGATTATATGCCGTCTGCCATGTGGCCTTATGAATGTCTCTGTGTGTTCCAACAGGACAGAGCTTTACGAGTGGGATTGCTCCATCAAAGGTTGCATGTTTAAGATGGTAGCATTTGCTGCATTGCTCTGTGGCAGGTTTCCTTGATGTACATTCCTGTTAACAGTCTATGGAAAGCACCATTTCTTGACACCCTTAAGATTGTACCCTGGGTATAATTCGTCTTTTTAATATTTGCCAATCTAATCTATGAAAAATCCACTCTGGTTGTTGCTTGTGTTTGCATTTCCCTGGTTAGTAATGAGCTTGAGCATCTCCTTATACATTCATTGGTCATTTATTATTTTTCATCCTGTGTGAGTGGATCCATTTTAAGTGGGCTCAGCAAGGAAAAGTGGTGACAAGGAATTGTCAGGCAGTGTCTGAGCTGCAAATCAAGGCCTTGCAGCCCAAGGCTCAGACTCCAACCCCTTCCTGTGATATTTATACCGCAGCCAAGAGCAGCATGCATACCTGGGAAAATGCCGGGTCTATTTTAAACCTGCCAGGAAGAGGAAGAGTATCAATTCCATTGGCATGCTTATTCTTCTCCCATTCCGTCAATTTGTAACCTTTGGCATATTCCTTCTCAATTCCCATTTTGTTTCCTCCTTTATACAATGAAAAGCCTGGGGAAGGTGACAGATCTGGTCTGTTTTGCTCTCAAACTTTCAAGTTCTAAAAAACATTGATCAAATGACCACCAATTCTTGCCAAGAACCAGCCTGCAGCAAAATTATCAAGTCAGTCCATTTGGGCTTTCATAGTTGCTGATAATGACTTAGAGAATACAAACTATTATTCTAGGCAGAGTAGGCCCCTGGAAGCAGAGAATGTAGAGTGCACGGGGAACAGAACCATGGCATAGGTAGAGTAATAGGGAACAAGGCTGGAGGGGATTGTGAGAGCTCACCCACAAAGGCCTTTTGGACCACATTATAGATTTTGTTCTATTTCCAAAAGGCACAAAAGAATCACTGGGTCGGTAGGTAGGGCTTTAAATAGGGGGGACAATCCTATCTAAGTTACCTTGTAAAAATATCACTCTGACTGCAGCACTGAGAACAAATTTGGGGGTAACCGAAGAGCATGCAGTGAGACCGTTAGGAGGCTCTTATCAACCACATAAGAGAGTATGGTTGTATAGACAGACCAGGGAGGTGGTGTTGGAAATGGAGAGAAGTAGAAAGATTTAAGAGGTATTTGCCCCAGTGAGTTTGTTAAACTGACCGGGAAGGCAGACACATGGAAAGAGGGCATAAAGTGCTTAACACTGGTAAGCAAATATCTGATGACCATCCTTTGCTCTCAGTTCTAATCCCCTTTGGGCAAGGACTACTATCTTTCCAGCAACTGGCCCAGAGGGGGTGTACAGCAAAGATCTATTCAGTAAGGGAATGGTATGGGTAAAAGAAGGGTTCAGAACAGCAAGATATCACTGCTTATTGGTGAAGTTTTAGAGGAGACATGAGCCTGGTGCTGGTCTTTGAGGGGTGTTAACAGCACTGTCACCATCTCCCCTAATCCAGCCCTGAATGGCATTTACTTTACGTACCGAGAAACAGCGTCAGTGGACAACTGCCCCGAAGTTTTAGATTTAATGACTGGTGAAGGGAGAGCTGGAATCCCCATCTGTGGGTCTTTGAAGCCTGCCTTCTTTTGACATAGTTTTGGACTTAATACAATACAATGTTATGATAAGATTAGTCTACCCCGGGGAAATGATTTTCGAAAGTGCCTGAAGAGAGAATAAGCTCTAGAGGAAGAAGATTCGTATTCTTGGATTCGTATTCTGTTAATTTTCAGATTTTCAGTTTTTAGTTACCATTTATTAAACAGTACATGCCTCTCAGATCACTCTCCTCTTACAGAGATTCCATTCAACCACCATGACCTAATTAGATAGCAGTATCATTATCCCCATTTGAATTTAGCAAACTGAGATTCAGGCAAAATAACGTTGAAAACCGAGTAAGAAATATGAGGCCCAATCATTATTTGAAGCCAGGTCTAATTGCAAAGCCCTCATCCCAAATGGCTGCATGATTTGACTTGAGGGCCAAGGTCAAGGGGACCTAGGAAGGAGTGTAATTACCTTGACTGAGGCCAGGCTCGCTATCTGTGTATTTATAGCATGTTTGGCTCTTTTTATTTTTATTTGGCCATGGTATGACATATACATTCCCCACCCCACTATAGGAGCTTCCAAATGCTTGCTTATCTGTTGAAATTTACTATCTAAAGACAGCATAGCATAAGAGTATGACTGGGAATCTATTCCTGTTTTCTCTATTCCTGGCTCTTTGACCTCCCTAGGTATTATTTCAAATTTTTGTGCTTGAGTTTCGACATTTGCAAAATGAGGATAATAGGAAAACATCTCTCATAAAGTTGTTGTGAAGAGTTAATAAGCATCTGGCACAGGGTAAGCATGCAGTACAGAATGTTAGCTATTCTTCTCTCTCCAGGCTGTCCCAATGGCCTTTACCCAGTCGATATTCAAAAAATATTTATTGAATGTCTACCATATGTCCTATATTGCACTAGGTGTTAAGAATGCAAGGGCCTTCTGGTTATCTATTTGTGCATAACAAATGAGCCCTAAGCCTAATGGCTTAAATCACATTTTATTATATCCCATGATTTTGCACGTCAGAAATTTGAGCAGGGCTTGGCTGGGGAAGTCTTATGGTATTCACTTGGCAGCTGGCTTATTCTGGAAGGTCCAAGATGGTTTTGCTCACATTTCTGGAACCTTGGTAGGGGCAGCTGGAAGGCTGTGCTCAGTGAGGCTTCTCGGTTTCTCTATGTAGCTTCAGGGCCTCCCTCACAGTCTCTCTGGTAAGAGGTCATGAGGCTAGCAGGTGGAGGAGCCAAAACTTAGACCCTAGTGGGTAAATCCAGAAACCAGTCCTATATACTTGCAACCTAACATAATACTTTAAAATTAAACCTCCTTGATACTAACTTCTGAGCTTACATACAATCCCCAGGTCATCTTCAGTAGGGAAGCATATCATTGGAGTTATGAATATTGAGTTCTGGACCCACCTCAGTTGCTTTCCAGCCACGTAGCCCTGGACAAGCCACTTCCCTTCTCAGGCCTCCTTGTCTCCATCTATAAAAATAAAGGCATCTTCATCTCCTGCCTTTTTCTCAGGTTCACTTGGAGGACTATATTTGTAGCAAAAATATCACAGGGAGTTGGGAGACCCTGTTCCTCGGTCTGACTCATCTCACTTACAGCGTGCTGTTGGACAATTCTTTCTCCATTTTTGGAACACAGATTTTGTGAAATACTCTTGACAGATCTTTCAACTCAAATTTCAGAGAAGATATTGATAAAAACACCATCAACATAGAGTCTGTTAAGCTGCAAGAGAGCATTGCCATAGTTAAGATTATGTGGGATGGAATGTGCTAAGTGTGTCTCTGTGAGAGGCAGATCTACCCTTCCTCAGGATGAGCATCTTATAACTGGCCAGAGCTATGGATAGCATCTGTGGGCTTGGATCAGAACAAAACCAAATGGCCAAAGCAAATAGGACTGTACTGACGATCTTAGCCTGGTACCATGGAATAATCAGCCAACCCATTATCCACTAAGAATCTACATACAACTTGATATCATAAATACCAAGTTTTTAAAATCATTGGCTGAACCATTTGGGTAACACATATTTGAAATTAACCTGATACCTTGCTAATTGAATTTAAATAAAAAAAATTTAACCTGATATGGAAGCAACTGATGTGCCCAGTGATAGATAAGGAAGATGTACCTTATATACATATGCAATGGAATATTATGCAGCCATAAAAGAGATGGGATCATGCCATTTGTGATAACATGGATGGATCTAGAGGGTATTTTGCTAAGGGAAATGAGTCAGATTGAGATAGATGAATACCATACGATTTCACTCATATGTGGAATCTAAAAAATGAAACAAATGAATAAACAAAAAGCAGAATCATACCTATAATATAGAGAACAAGCTGATGGTAGTAGGGGAGCGGCATGGGCAAAATGGATGAAAGGGAGTGGGAAATATGGACTTTCAGTCATGCAGTGAATAAGTCACAGGAATGAAAGGCACAGCATAGGGAATATAGTCGGTGTTATTATAATAGCATCGTATGGTGATAGATGGTAGCTACACTTGTACTGAGCATAGATAGCATCACTATAGAGAAATTGAATTGCTCTGTTGTACACCCAAGAGTAATGTAGCATTGTGTGTCAACTATACTCAAATAAAAAAATAATCAAGAGTAGTCTAAATCTTAAGGTAAATAATGAATGATGAAATATATTCGAATCAGTTATTATAAAGAAGGGAACTTTTTAAAGATTTACTTCAGTATCTTGAGTATCTAGAACAAGCCCTAGCATAGTCAGTACTCAAACGTGTCACTGAATAAAATAAATAATGCTTAATGGAAGCATTGTTGAATTCCATCCATTATCCATGTAATGGGAGTCTTTGAATTTATGCTTTTTAAAAATTCCAAATATTCTACAGTCTTTAATTTTTCTGTTTGAAATCAGTTATTGCCCATTTATTTATTTATTTATTTATTTATTTTTATTAACATATAATGTATTATTTGCCCCATGGGTACAGGTCTGTGAATCATCAGGCTTATACATTTCACAGCACTCACCATAGCACATACCCTCCCCAATGTCCATCACCCAATCACCCTATTCCTACCCCCCACCCCCCAGCAACCCTGTTTGTTTCTTGAGATTAAGAGTCTTTTATGGTTTGTCTCCCTCCTGATCCCATCTTGTATCATTTTTTCCCCCCCACGACCCCCTGCCCTGTCTCTCAAATTCCTCATATCAGAGAGATCATATAATAATTGTCTTTCTCTGATTGACTTATTTCGCTTAGCATAATACCCTCCAGCTCCATACACATCGTTGCAAATGGCAAGATTTCATTTCTTTTGATGGCTGCATAGGATTCTATTCTATATATATATACCACCTCTTCTTTACCCATTCATCTGTTGATGGACATCTAGGTTCTTTCCATAGTTTGGCTATTGTGGACATAGCTGCTATAAACATTCGGGTGCACGTGCCCCTTCGGATCACATTTGTATCTTTAGGGTAAATACCCATTCGTGAGATTGCTGGGTCGTAGGGTAGCTCTATTTTCAACTTTTTGAGGAACCTCCATACTGTTTTCCAGAGTGGCTGCACCAGCTTGCATTCCCACCAACAGTCTAGGGGGGGTCCCTTTTCCCTGCATCCTCACCAACACGTGTCATTTCCGGACTTGTTAATTTTAGCCATTCTGACTGGTGTGAGGTGGTATCTCACTGTGGTTTTGATTTGTATTTCCCTGATGCTTGATGTTGAGCACTTTTTCATGTGTCTGTTGGCCATTTGGATATCTTCTTTGCTGAAATATCTGTTCATGTCTTCTGCCAATTTCTTGATTGGATTATTTGTTCTTTGGGTGTTGAGTTTGATAAGTTCTTTATAGATTTAGGATACTAGCCCTTTATCTGATA
>CM052895.1:94506878-94522422 GCA_028534135.1 Potos flavus
ACACACTTGATTTTGGGTGTATTTTGGTCTCTTAGTAGAAATTACCTCCAAAAATTTTAAAGAAAGAAAACCGTATATATATATACAAAAATAAGGATGAACACAATGAAGGGATGGAATATGACTGTAAAGATGAATATTAAAATGATTCTAAGAAATGAATCGATAAGGTAAGAAGTTGGTTGAAAAAAGAAAAAAAAAAGGAAAGAATGTGATCAGGCTGGAGACTAGAACAAAGCCATGCACTAGATTTAGGGTATATTTTGATCTATTAGAAGAAACTGTTTCCCAAACTTTTATTTTTCTTAATTTTAATTTGTTTTAAAGATTTTTATTTATTTATTTGAGAGACAGTGAGAGAGAGATAGCATGAGAGGGCAAGGGTTAGGGGGAGAAGCAGACTCCTTGCTGAGCATTAGCCCGATGAGGGACTCAATCCTGCGACTCCAGGATCATGACCTGAACAAAAGGCAGTCGCCCAACCAACTGAGCCACCCAGGTGCTCCCAAAATTTTAAAGAAAGAAAAACCTATATGTATATAAAAAATAATGTTAAGTACAATGAAGGGATAAAATATGACTATAACAATGAAAATTAAAAAAGATTTATAAAAAGGTATTTATAAGATAAAATAGTTAAGAAACGTTAAAATAGGAAAGGAAAAATTAAAAATAATAGAATAAGAAAAAATAAAATTAAAAAAATTTAATTTTCAGAGAGTAAAGGATCATGGGAAATAAGCCATGAATTTCATGTGTTCCTTTCCCCTAGCTCTGGAGTTCCGCGGTTCTCATTGATTGGTCAACTTGTTTTTGGCTGGATGTTCTTGCTGATCTGTGGGAAAGGCCTGTTGCCGTGATTCTCAAATGTCCTTGCCCAAGGTGGAATTTCACCACTCTTGCCAGGGGCCAGGCTAAGTAACCTGCTCGGGTTTGCTCTTGGTAGCTTTTGTTCCCTAAACACTTTGCCTACAGCTTTGGAGGACGGGAATGAAAATGGTGGCCTTCCAATCTCTGGCCCAGAGGAGCCGAGAGCTCAAAGCCCCACTCCTCAGTGCGCCCTCAGAGAAAAGCAGTCAATCCCTCCCATCTCCCTGGTCTCCGGCTGCACTCCGACGTCACCCAGCCTGTGACTGAACATTTCTATCTCTGGCGCATGGCCCTGCTTGGAGTCTCCAAACCCAGCAGATTCCTACAGCGTGCTCCCACACCGCATCTCCTGGAGGAGGAAGAAGGGGGTCTCTCTGGATCTGCCACTCGTGGGGTCCCTGCTCGAAGAGCAGTGGCCCCCACCGTGCCTTGGATCATGGTTTAAGGTAACCCTGAGCTGAGAGCCCACTCCCCAGCTCCGTCTCTGTAGCCGACTTCCTCACTCCAATACCTGGGAGCTCTGCTGCACTCAGACACCCCTGGTCTTTTTGTGTCTCCGCAGGTCCTGAGACCACATTGTCCCCATGAGGGCTCTACCCTCCAGTTAGCTTCTGGAGTGACATCCCTCAGTGGAGTAGACTTCTAAAAGTTCTGATTTTGTGCACGGCTGCTCTGCTTGCCGGGAGCTGGCTCCTCCCACCGCGGTCTATCTTCCCGTCACTTAGGATTCACTTCTGCGCTTGTCCTACCTTCCGGAAAGTGGTCGATTTTCTGTTGCTAGAGTTGCTGCTGTTCTTCTCTTTGATCTCCTGTTGAGTTAGTAGGTGTTCACAATGGTTTGATAACTATCTAGCTGAATTCCTGGGACATGATGATATTTCGGTCTCCTATTCCCCCGCCATCTTGCTCCTCCTCTGCCCATATACTTTTTAAATGAATTAATTCATTTTTAATTCAAGTATAATTAACCTACAGCATTGTATTCATTTCAAGTATGCAGTATAATGATTCAGCATTTCTATACATTACTCAGTGCTTATCCTGTCGCGTGTACTTGTAATCTCATCTCCTATTTCACCCATCCCCCACCCATCTTTCCTCCCGTAACCACCCACCTATTTGTTTTCTATTAAATTCATGCTTAGTAGCAGCACATGCCATTTATAAACAGCCCCAGTTTAAATTATTTTATCTGCTTAGTTGGTTATACTTAACTGACTCTTAATGAAGGACATATCATATAAGAGAGAATTTATATTCTAGGCAAACTGAGGCCTCGATCTAAGAAAGGCGCATCAAGGGCTTGTTGCTATATAATGATGCTATATAACGTTGAGTTAACTTTACTTTTTGAGTCTTCGTTGCTACATCTATAGCATTAGAATAAGTTTAAAGTTCACTGTAGCTCTAAAAGTCTATGATCTTAAGAAGATTCTTATTTTGCCTATGTACAACATGATGGGATAAAAATGAAGTAAGATTCCTTCTGCTCAAGATAAAGCGTGATATAATACCAGTGGAACAAGATATCAGCCTTGGGTTGTTAATGCTAAAATTTTAGATTTGGTTCTTCCATTTTTCTACAAGATTTTAGGCAAGTCACCTTACCTCTCTCGGCTTTATTTTTCTCATTTGTCACATTACTCACCTACATGAAAAGTTTTGGGGGGAGACAAACAACAAAACTGCCATGGCTTCTGCCTGGAGATAATTTTGCTGAGTCTTCTAAGATTTCTGATGAGGAAACTAAAACCTAGAGAGGCAAGGTGATTTATCCACCTTGTTAAGCAGCAAGTTCATGAAGACCTGGAGCAGAGAGCTTCGGTTTTTATTCACTCAGCCTATTTGTTCAGTGAGCACTGTACTAGTAATGGCTAATGTTTGCTGCCTTTAGCACTATACTAGGAACTTTATATGAGCTAGTGTGTAGTTCTCAGCATAACCTAATGATGTAGGTCATAGGATTATTCTTATTTCACAGAGGCTAAGTGGCTTTCTCAAATTTACACAACTAATAAGTGATGGAGCCAGGAATTAAGCACAGAGGGTTTACTGTCTTAACCATTAACTAAACTGTGATCTCTAGCACCTAGCTTGGTGGTAGAGATGCATATTAAAACATAATTCCGCACATTGCACCAACCATTATCTTATGTCAGCCTCAGTTACAGCACAACAAAAACAGAGCTATAATCAAGCAGTGCCGGGGTGCTGTGGGGTTACAGGCAGAACCCAGGGCAGAGAGTGAAAGCCTGTATCATGTAGCCTTCGAAGAAGCCTGTGTCATGTAGCCTTCAGTGAAGCCACAGGAAGGCTGTGGCTTAGAAATGGGGTTGGGAGTAGGAATGGGAGAAAAGGATGTCTCAGGTTTAAGGAAGAGCATGCACACAGATCTGCGGAGGAGAAGGGGCACAGCTCATGTGCGGACCCATGGAAGACAGGATGGGGAGAGATGAGAGGGTGTGAAGAGTGGAGGCCCTAAAAAACATGGTCCTGTGAGCCCTGGTTCAGAGCTCGTGCATCATGCTGAGGGCAGGAGGAAAGGATGGGAGAGTTTTGGGGAGGGCAATGATGCAGCATGACCCACCACTGTGATTACGCCATTAGGGGCCGGGAGTGTTGCAGGGTCAGCTGCCCTTCCTCAAATTTGCCAGAAAGGGGCTTTGACAGCACAAGTACCAGGCATGACCTTTTTATTTCCTAACTTCTGCCCCAGGTCTGCCCCTCTGACCCTCTTAGGGCCCCAGTGGTGATAAATCCGTATTCAGGTGGTTTTCACCTGCGTTTTCTGAGACCAACCTGGAGCTCTGCTCTTTCTTGCTCCATCTCTGCCCATTGATGAAAGAGCTGCAGGAGCCTACATGATGATTTGCCAAGAAGCTATTGGCAAGCCAGAGGTGTCTTTACCCCACACCAGGCCCTCTATAATGTAGGCAAAAAGAATGCTTAAGGATGAGCCGCTTTAGAAGCTGAAGGATAGGAGACCAGACCCGGTTTGGAGGAATTTAAACTTATTTCACAGTTAATACAGCATCTGGGGCACATTTTCCTACTTTTATGCCAATTTTTATGTGTTTCTGCCACACAGTCGGAAGCCAGGATCATAAAAAAGAAGGAAATGGTACAAAAAAATAAAAGTAAATAAGCGCATTCTGCTTTAACACTCCCTGGAGCAATGAGTCCGGCAAGTTTATGAGTTGGAGAAAACAAAACAAAACAGAAACCTAAAGGAAAGGAAATACTCTTCCTTAGTATTGGAGTACATCAAGCAAAGACAGGACAGGAAGCTCGGAACTGAGAGGAGGCAGAGCGGGGCTAAGTCCAGAATGCGTCCCCAACTGTCCAAGTGGCTGGGAGTCAAGTAAACCTCTTATTTGGGTCTGTTTCTTATCAAATACAAGTTTTTACTAAGATGATCTCTAAGAGTTTCTAGTTCTACAGTTATGCTTATCATCCTTCACACCTGTGCTAGGCACAGGGGATCCAGGATCCAAGACCTGATGTCTGAGTTCAGCGAATCCAAGTGTAGTATAAAAACTCACCTTGCCTTATCTCCTTTAAAGCAGGGATTTCTCTCACTACACTGCTGTGAACCAGACTGAATCCCTTCTTAAAAACTGAATAATGTCATCTTACTTCTAATTTGTAGAAAGGAAGTAAATTAATGGGCAGCACTCTCAGTGTTGAGGACTCCTACAATAGGTCTATACCTCTGTTTAAACTATATAATCTAATTTAGAATGTTATTTGACTTAGCAGAAAGTGATATATGGCTATTTTGATTTAATATAATGTATTTTTTCCCAATTACTTTTATTTTTTCTGTGTTCCAAGATTCATTGTTCATGTACCACACACAGTGCTCCATGTAATATAATGTATTTTATGGCCTTCCATAAATAGTTTGGACTTTCAAATAGGCAAAAGCTTGGGTTAAACCATAAACTTCTCTGTTACACTTGATTTTGGGTGTAGGCTCTGACTTTCTGGCTGCGTCCTTGAGAAAAGCTGTTTCACAAGACGAAAGCAGAGAGGGAGACAAATCATAAGAGGCTCTTAATCTCAGGAAACAAACTGAGGGTTGCTGGAGGGGAGGGGGACGGGAGGGATAGGATGGATGGGGGATGGACATTGGGGAGGGTATGTGTTGTGGTGAGCGCTGTGCATTGTGTGAGACTGATGAATCACAGACTTGGACCCTGAAACAAGTAATACATTACACGTTAATAAAAAAAAAAAAAGGCTCTTTCAGAACCTGTTTCCTCAACTACGAAATGGGAGGAATAATAGCACCTGCCTCGCTTATTTATCGTGGGGATTAAATCAAATAGGGACCTAAAGCATTTGGCACAGTGTTGGGGAAAGGATGTTAAGTGTCAGATAGTGGGATGCATAGCATGAAAAGTAACTCAGTTTGAACTGGGCTTTGAAGGAGGAGCAAGACTCTAAGCTAGAAACAAAAATTCCATTTGGCAGTTATAGTTGATTGCAAAAATAGCCTTGATTCTTCATCACTTCTTCTATGCTTCTCTTTGTCATATCACTTTATAGCTCCTCCCATGAAGAGGTGGAATGTATTTCTTCACCACTTGAGTATATAGCTAGTTTTATAATTTGCTTTAGCAAATAGTGTATGGCAGAAATAGCGTTAGGACAGTTTCATGACTAGGTCTTGCATATTTTTGCTCATTCCTTTGGAACTTAGCCTCCACTAGAGGACTGAGTCCAGCTAGCCAGCTGCAGAATGAAAGTCATGTGCAACAAAGCTAAATCAGCTCAGCTGTCTAAGCTGAGATCTTGGATATCTTAGCAGTCGAGCTAGAACCCCCTAACTGGTTTTAGCGGATCTCAGATGTGTAAGTAAGCCCTGTCAGTCCAGCTCAGATCAGCAGGGACAACTAGGAAACCCTTAGACATTTGAGCAATAATAAATGATTGCGTTTTAAGCCACTTGGCATTAGGTGGATTTGTTACATAGCAATTCCTAACAGATAAGGTTTTGGTGGTGGTAGTAGAGAGAAAGAAATGGGAAAATGGTTTCAGCCACAGGAGGAGATTAAGCTGAGTAAAATGGATGCCACACATCTATTAGCTGGACAATATTAAGTTTTGTAGCAGGAAAAAAAAAAGTTATAAAGTATATTAAAGTGTATACAAAAAGAAATCAAGAGCCATTTATTGTAATCTGTGTGAAAACAAAATTTTCTGAGTGAAAACAGAAATTAGAATGTAAGGAAAGGGACGAATGATGTTTATAACAAGTGACGTTAAAGATTAATACCCTTAATATATAGAGTTTTAACCTGTCTATTAAGAAAAATGAACCCCTTCCCCCCACACCCATTAAAGCCAATAGAAAAGTTTTCCTTTATCTTAGGACTGTTGTACGTGTTGTTAGCAGCCTTCTTCCTTCAACCTAGCTGATTTTATTCATACTTTTTATCTTACTGTCTTTTCGGGGAAGCCTTTCCTGAACCTCCAAATTATAATAGGTCCTCCTGATATGTGCTACCAAAGCAACCTTCTCTTCTCATTTCACTCCTCATTATTTGTACAATGTCTGTTATCTCCATTGGATTGTAAATAAGGCATGAATTGAATCTATTTTATGTACCAATATAATCCTGGCATCTGGCAAAATACCTGACATGGGGTAGACATTCAATAACTGTTTGAAAATAAATGAGCGCTTGAGTGAGGGCCGTAAAACAAAATCACTTACCAAAAAACAAATAAAAATAAAAATAGTGAGTGCTGTGAAATGTGTAAGCCTGATGATTCACAGACCTGTACGCCTGGGGGCAAATAATACATTATATGTTAATTATAAATAAATAAATAAATACATAAATAAATATAAAAATAAAAAAAAATAAAAACAAAAGCAGCCAATACCCAAGAATAAAAAGTCTAGTCCAGCCACACATGTAATCAAGACATGCAAATGAAAACCAGATATTTAGGGGCAACAGGGTGGCTCAGTCAGTTGTGTGTCCAACTCTTGATTTTAGCTCAGGACATGATCTCAAGGTTGTGGGATCAAGCCCCAGGTTAGGCTCGGCTCTCAGCGTGGAGTCTGTTTGAGATTCTCTCTCTCTCCCTCTCCCTTTGCCCTCCCCCCCCTCAAATAAATAAATCTTAAGGAAAAAAAAAAGAAAACCAGATATTTAATGTGGCTGAAAAATAGGGCTCAAAGTAATAAACTGCATGTTAGAGATGTTGCGATAAGAATGCAGAACTAAAAAAAAAAATGCAGAACTAAGCTGGTTATCAGTTGATGCAATTGTCACAGAAAGAAATTTAACCAAAGTATTGATTCAAATATTCACATCCTTTAACCTAGCAATTGCACTTCTAGAGAAAAAAATCAGGCGTAGCCTATTGTATGACTAAGGATGGCTATCGATCCTAGTTTTAAGAGAAACAACATGTATGGTAGTAAAATTATTGTATTTAGAGATAGTGTGGTTTAAAAGTGGAGCATGTGAGTTCTGAAGGGAAACATAATTCTAATCCTGGCTCCATCACTTATCAACTGCATGCTCAGAGCCTAATACCACCTTACTGACCCTGTGGCTTCATATGCAATGGTGACAGTGCATTAATCAATAAATATCTGGGCTTTAGGAACTAATCATTTACCTCATTGTCAGCTTACACACTCTGAGGAAGCTGTCACTGCTTTATTTCATATTCTCAGTTTGCTTTTCTCTTCTTTATGGCCATAAGTAGCTGAGAAAGTTGGGTCTGTTTTGTGCATTGATGTGTTTAAATGTATCTTAGAACTACCAGAGCAACAATGAGTAGCAGATAAGGAAAGGGACTTCCCTTCTTCCCTCTCTCCTCTTTCTCTCCCTTCCTCTCCCTCCTTTCCCCTCCCTTCCTCTTCCTCCCTCACCCTTCTTTTCCCTTTATCCCTCTCCCTCTCCTTGTCTTTCTCTTTCTCTCTCTTCCCCTCTCCCTCCCTCTCTTTCCTCCCCCTACCCTCTCTTCCTTTCCCTCTCAGTTTTTGCTGCTATGGTTTCCTCTTTTCTGAGCTACTTTTGTTCTTGCAAATGAGTCTTTACTTGAACACAAAGTTTCCCTCCCTGCAAAAACTGTAAAGCAAAACCAGAACAAAACAAAACCAAAAAGACAAGGTAATGGCTGGGGCTATTAATGATAACTAATAGGTTTACTGGGCTGTGTGCCATGTCTAAGTTCTTGACAAAAGATAAGACTAAGCCACTAAAAATAGACCAAAAATGGTATTAGATACTAGATACTAGGGTTGTAAAGCTAAGCACCTTCACCTTTAAAAAACATTTCTAAAGTCTGGTTTTGTTATGGAAATTAACTTGACCTTAGAAATTAAGCTATCTAGCTATCACTGTTTCACTGTTTACAAATTTTTGTTCACACCATGTATTTTCTTCAAGAGTAGATTGCAGGAAGTATGTAATTCATGGTCAGTAATCCCAAATGGTTTAATTTGGGGTTCTTTTTTTTTAAAAGATCTATTTATTTTTTTGAGAGAGAAAGAGACAGAACATGCGGGGCAAGGGCAGAGAGAGAGGGAGAGAGAGTCTTAAGCAGGCTGTGCTAAGCACAGAGCTCAATGCTCTGGGGATCAGTCTCATGACCCTGAGATCACCAACTGAGCCAAAACCAAGAGTCAGACATCCAACTGATTGCACCACCCAGATGCCCCAAATTTTTGGCTCTATTATTTTTTATTATTTATTTATTTTTTGAAAAAGATTTTATTTATTTATTTGAGAGAGAGGGTGAGCAGGAGTGGGGAGAGAGGCAGAGGGAGAGAGAGAAGCAGACTCCCTGTTGAGCAGGGAGCCCGGTGTGGAGCTCGGTTTCAGGACCCTGGGACCATGACCTGAGCCAAAGGTAGATGTTTAACTGACTGGAGCCAACTGGCTGCCTCATTTTTGGCTCTTTAAAAATTCATTTGTTTTTGGGGGACATCTGGGTAGCTCAGTCAGTCAGTTAAGCAGCCGACTATTGATTTCAGCTCAGGTCATGATCTCGGGACCCTGGGATGAAACACCGCATCGGGCTCCCCGCTCAGAGAAGAGTCTGCTTGGGATTCTCCCTCTTCTTCTGCCCCTCCCCCCATTCTCTAAATAAATAAATAAATCTTAAAAAAATAGTTTGTGTTTTATTTATCAGTTTGAACTCTACATAAACCAAACACCATTGTATACCCACTGGAAAATAACTGAACTGTTTTAATCTTTTTAAACTCAACTTTTTGTTTTGGAATCATTTTCGATTTACAGAAACATTGCAAAGTAGGACAGAAAATTCTCATGTATCTCTCACTCACTGTCTCTCGCTATTAACATCTTACATTATCGCAGTACATTTGTCAAAAGTGTGAAGCTGATGTTAGCTATTAACTAAACTCCAGACTTTATGTGGATTTCACTGTTTCTGTACTGTCCCTTTCTGGTCTATGGACCCAATGTAAAGGAGGCACCACAATGCATTCAGTTGCTGCCACCTCTGTCCCCTTTGGTCTGTGACGGTTTCTAAGTCTTTTCTTGATTTTCATGACTTTGACAGTGTTGAGGAATATGGGGCGGGCAGCCTGTAAAATATTCCTCAATCCCAGTTTGTTTCTGGTTTTCTCATGATTAGACTGGGTTTATGGGTTTATGGAAAGAATACCACAGAAGTAAAATGTTCTGTTACCGAGTATCAGAGTCCATTGTATGGACATAATATAATGGATGATGTTAATCTTCATCACTTGGTTGAGATAGTTTTTGTCAGATTTCTCTACTGCAAAGTTACCAGTTTGCCTTTCCCTACTCTGTTCTCTGGAAGCAAGTCACTAAGTATGGTTCACATTCTATGGGGAAGCGGACACTAGGCTCACCTCCTGTAGAAGGGAGTATCTACATATATTATTTGTAATTCTTTAGCAGGAAAAGGTATCTCTTTCCCCCCATTTATTTATTCAATAACTTATTTGAATCAGTATGGACTTACAAATATTTATTTTATTTTATGCTTTTTTAAAAAAGATTTTATTTTTAGTAAAGTAATCTCTACACCCAACATGGGGCTCAAATCCACAATCCCAAAATCAAGAGTAGCACACTTCACTGACTGAGCCAGCCAGGCACCTCTTTTTGATTTTATACTTTTGTATAATGCACTATTATAACGTTCAAATGATTCTGTTGCTTATGTTATTGAAGATTTGGTTATTAGGGGCTCTTTCAGATTGACCCCTGTGTCCTTTTTTTAATTCTCTGTTTTGGTAGAGTACACAAACAGAAAATTTCTATTTTAACCCTTTTTAAGTGTACACTTCAGTGGTATTAAATATATTAATAATGTGCTATCTTTACCACCTTCTATCTCCAGAACTCTTTTCATCTTGTAAAACTGAAACTCTCTACCCCTTAAATAATGACTTTCCATTCCTACTTTCTTCCTTGTCGCTGGCAACCACCATTCTGCTATCCGTCTCTATGATTTGACCACTTTAAATTCATCTAAGTGGAACCATACAGTATTTGTCTTTTTGTTTTGTTTTGTTTTGTTTTTTTTAAAGATTTTATTTATTTATTTGACTGAAAGAGAGAGATCACAAGTAGGCATAGAGGCAGGCAGAGAGAGAGGGGGAAGCAGGCTCTCCGCCGAGCAGAGAGCCCGATGCAGGGCTCGATCCTGGGACCCCGAGATCACGACCTGAGCTGAAGGCAGAGGCTTTAACCCACTGAGCCACCCAGGAGCCCCTGTATTTGTCTTTTTGTAACTGGCTTATCACTTAGCATAATGTCCTCAAGGTTCATAGATGTGATAACATATGTCATAATTTTCTTTATTTTCATGACAGAGTATTTCATTGTATATATGTACCACATTTGGTGTACTCATTCTTTGATCAGTGGACACTTGGATTGCTTCCATGTTTTAGCTATTGTGAATAATATTGCTATGAACATGGGACACTGCTTTCAATTCTTTTGGGCATGTCTCCAGAAGTGGCATTGTTGGAGCATATGTATTTCTATTTTTAACTTCTTGAGGAGCCTCCGTATTGTTTTCCACAGTAACTGTACCATTTTATATTCCCACCAACAGTGCACAAAGATTTCAATTTTTCCACATCCTTGCCAACGTGTTTTTTTTTTTTTTTATAATAGCCATCCTAAAGGGTAAGAGGTGGTATCTAATTGTGGTTTTGATTTGCGTTTTCCTAATAATTAGTGGTGTTGGGCATATTTTCATGTGCTTATTGTTCACATATATATCTCCTTTGGAGAAATGTCTATTTAAGTTTATTGCCCTTTTAAAAATCAGATGGTTTGTTATTTTGTTGCTGAGTGTTAGTTCTCTATAAATTTGGATATTAATCCCCTATCAGAGATATGATTTGCAAATATTGTCTTCCATTCTGTATGTTGCCTTATTATTCCGTTGACAGTGCCTTTTGATGTACAATTTTTAAAAATTGTCATGAAGTCCAATTTGTCTATTTTTTGTTTTGTTGCCTGTGCCTTTCACATCATATCCAAGGTAATAGTGTCAAATCCAATGTCATAAAGCTTTGCCCTATGTTTTGTTCTAAGAGTTTTATAGTTTTAGGTCTTACATTCAGGGCTTTGATCCATTTCGAGTGAATTTTTGTATATGATACTAGGTAAGGGTCCAGTTTCTTTTTCTTTGTATGTGGGTATCCAGTTTTCCAAACACCATTTCTTTGAAGAGACTCTGCTTTCTCCATTAAATAGTCTTAGTCTATTTTGACTAAGTCGATGTAAAAAATCATTCACCTACATATGTGTCGGTGTCAAAAATCATTCATCTATATAAGTGAGGGTTTATTTCTAGGTTCTCTATCCTATTCTATAAGTCCCTATGTCTTATCTTTATTCCACTAGCACCCTGTTTTGATTACTGTATTAAGCTTGTATTAAGTTTTGAAATCATGAAGTACGAAGCCTCCAGCTTTGGTTTTTTTCAAGATTATTCTGGCTATTTGAGGTCTCTTAGTATTCTACATGAATTTTGGCATAAGTTCTATTTCTGCAAAAAAATATCACTGGGATTTGGTAATGATGGCCCTGAATCTGTAGATGATTTTAGTTAGTTTTGGCACCTTAACAGTCCATAAATATGGGATATGTTTCCATTTGTTTATGTGTTCCTAATTTCTTTCAGCAATGTTTTATAGTTTCCATTGTGCAAAGCTTCTATCCCCTTGATTAAATTTTTTATTTGTGTGTGTGTGTGTGCATTGGAAATAAAATAATTTTCTTAATTTCTTTTTCGAATTGTTCATTGTTAGGGTACAGAAATGGTCCTGATTTTTGTGTGTTGATTTTGTATCCTATTACTTTAATAAATTCACTCATTAGTTTCAACAACTTGTGTGTGTGTGTGTGTAATCTTTAGGATTTTTCTACATATAAGATCATATGATCTGTAGACAGACATAATTTTACTTTTTCTTTTCTAATTGATATGCTTTTTCCCCCACCTTTATCTTGCCTAATTGCTCTGGCTAGGACTTCCAGTACTATGTGCAATATAAGTGGAAAAAGTGCCTTGTTTGCCTTGTTCCTGGTCTTAAAGAAAAAGCTTTCAGTCTTTCACTGTTGAGTAGGATGTTTGCTTTGTTTTTTTCATATGTGGCTTTTAGTATATTGAAGTAGTTTCCATCCATTCCTAGTTGAGTGTTTTTATCATGAAAGGGTATTGCATTTTGTCAAATGCTTTTCCTGCATCAATTGAGATAATCATATGTTTCTTTTTCTTTCATTCTGTTAATATGATATATTACATCAACCGATTTACATATCTTGAAGCATCTTTCTATTTAGGAATAAATCCCATTTGATTATGGTGTGTAATTCTTTTAATATATTGCTGAATTGAGTTTGCTACTATTTTGTTGAGGATTTTTTGCATCAATGTTCATAAGGGATAGTGGTCTGTAGTTTTTATTGTTCTTGAAATGTCTTTGTCTGGCTTTGGTAACAGGGTAATCCTGATTTCAAAGAATGAGAACATATTTTTTCCTCTTCAATATTTTAGAAAAGTATTTTTTTAATTGAGGTATAATTGACATATATCATTGTATTAGTTTTAGGTATACAACATAATGATTTCATATTGTTAAATTATTACAAAAATAAGCCTAGTTACCATATGTCACAACACAGCATTGCAAAATTGTTTTTTTCTTGTCATGAGACCTTTTAAGATTTATTCTCTTAGCAATTTTCAAATACATAATACAGTATTAGTGACTATAGTCACCATAATGCATCACCATACTTACTTATTTTATAACTCAAAATTTGTTTTTTTAAAAGATTTTGTTTACTGGAGAGAGAGTGAGAGAGAGAGAGTGAGAGAGAAAGCGAGAAGAGAGAGAGAGAGCACAAGCAAAGGGAGGGGCAGAGGGAGAGGGAGGAGCAGATTCCTCACTGAGCAGGGAGCGTGACATGGGACTCGATCCTAGGACTCTGGGATCATGACCTGAACCAAAGGCAGATGCTTAACTGACTAAGCCACCAAGGCACCCCATAAGCAGACATTTGTACCTCTTGACCCCCTTCATCCATTTTTCTCACCTCTTCAAACCCCCTCTCCTCTTTCAACCACTAATCTGCATCTATAAATTTGATTTTTTTTTTTTTTTTTTTAGAGTCCACATTTAAGTAAAATGATACACTATTTGCTTTTCTTTATCTAACTTACTTTACTTAGTGTAATACCCTCAAGGTCCATGTTGTTGCAAATGGCAAGATTTTGTTTTTTTCTTATGGGTAAGTAGTATGTCATTGTGTGTCTTCTTTATCCATTCATCCATTGATGGACACTTAGGTTGTTTCTGTGGTTTGGCTATGTAAATAATGCTTCAGTGAATGTGTGGGTGAATATATCTTTTCAAATTAGTGTTTTCATTTTCTTTGGGTAAATACCGAGAAGTAGAATTGCTGGATCATATGGTAGTTCTATTTTTAATTCTTTGAGGAACCTCCATACTGTTTTCCATAGTGGTTGCACCAAATTAAGTTTCCAATAGGCACGAGGGTTCCCTTTTCTCCATATCCTCACCAACATTTGTTATTTCTTGTCTTTTTGATAACAGCCATTCTAGCAGGTATGAGGTGGATATCTCATGGTAGTTTTTGTTTGCATTTTCTTCATGATTGGTGATGTAGATGTTGAACATCTTTTCATGTACCTATTGGCCATCTGTATTTGTTCTTTGTAAAGAACATCAATTCAGATCCTCTGTACATTTAATTTGAGAAGGTTGGTTTTAGTTCTTTTTGAAACATTTGGTAGAATTTACCAGTGAAACCAGCAGATCCAGGGCTTTTCTTTATCAGGAGATTTTTGAATATGACTTTATTCTCCTTACTAGTTTGAAGTCTATTCAGACTTCAAATCAAGACTTTCCTTGTGATTTAGTTTTGGCAGGTTTTGTGTTTCTAGGAATTTTTAAATTTCATCTTGGTTGCCTAATTTGTTGGTATACCATTGTTTGTGATACTCTTTTATAATTCTTTTTATTTCTTTAAAATAAGTAGTAATGTCCTCCCTTTCATTTCTGTTTTTAATAATTTAAGTCTTCTCTCTTTTTGTACTAGTTCACCTAGTTAAAATTTTGTCAATTTTGTTTATCATTTCAAAGAAATAACTTTTGGTTTTATTGGTTTTTCACTATTATTTTTATATTCTCCATTTTACTTATCTTTGTGCTAATCTTTATTATTTCCTCACTTCTGCTAGCTTTGGGTTTATTTTTTTCTTCTTTTTCTTGTTCTTTCTTTTCTTTGACTTGTAAGTATAGGTTTATGACTTGAGATCTTTCTTGTTTTTAATGTCAGCCTTTATAGCTATAAATTTCCCCCCAATACTACTTTTGCTGTATCTCATAAATTTTGGTATGTCATATTCTCATTTTTATTCATCTCTAAGAATTTTCTAATTTCCCTTGTGATTTCTTCTTTGATCCATTTGTTATTTAAGAGTATGTCATTTAGGCACACTTGGGTGGCTCAGTTGGTTAAGTGGCTGACTCTTGATTTTGGCTCAGGTAATGATCTTAGGGTCCTGGGATCGAGCCCCACATCAGGCTCCATACTCAGCAGGGAGTCTACTTGAGGATACTCTCTCTCCCTCTCCCTCTGACCCTTCCCCTGCTCACATACTCTCTATCTAAAATAAATAAGATTATTTTCTAAAATAAATAAATCAATATTTTTTTTAAAAGAAGAGTATGTTGTTTAATTTTCACTAATTTGTGAATTTTCCATTTTTTTCTTCTATTACTAATTTCTAACTTCATATTGTGGTTGGGGAATATACTTTGTGTGATATTTATCTTTTTAAATATCTTGAGACTTAATCTGTGGCCTAACATATGGTCTGTCCTGGAAACTGTCCCACGTGCACTTGAGAAGAATGTATATTTTGTTGTTCTGTATATATCTATTAGATGTAGTTGGTTTATTACATTGCCAAATCCTCTCTTTCCTTACTTATCTTCTATCTGGTAACTCTATCCATTATTGAGAGTAGGGTATTGAAGTCTCCAGCTATGAGTATAGAACTATTTATTTATCCCTTCAATTCTATTTTTCCTTATATATTTTGGTGGTTTTTTTTTTTCCTAGGTGTGTAATATTTATCATTGTTACATCAT
>CM052895.1:94522922-94580382 GCA_028534135.1 Potos flavus
TTCCTGGCTGCTAGAGCTGGAAGTGGCTACCTTACCCTACAGCTGGACAATCTCCATCTTTTGATTAGAAAGTTTGATCAATTTACATTTAAAGTAATTGCTAATAAAGAGGAACTTACTTTTGTTTTGTGTTTTCCCTGTCTTAGCCTTCAATCAGAATTTATGACTTTAAATGAGCCATCCTTGGGGTGCCTTGATTTCTACCTTCCATTCCTACCACTTAAATAATTACCATGTATCAGGCATTGGTACTGGATGTTTAGGTGCTGAGCATACAGAGATGGTTGTTTTCCAGTCATCTCTCACTCTCCATCTCTCTCTGTTCCCAGTGAAATGGTTAGACCAAAAATACTGTACTGGTAAACAAAATGAAATATGGTGGGACTAAGCCAGAGACTCGTGTGTGTGTAAAAACTCTAGCTCTGTGTCTAAAAACTCTGTGTCTAAAAACTCTAGCCCTTGAAGCTTTGGTAAATTTTCGTTCTGTGAATATAACTAGCCAATTTTAAGTGTGGGCCGATAACTGCAAAAAAAAAAAATATATGGTTTTAGAGGGATTCAAATGCAGTGTGTAACAGGAAAGGAAGTAGGTGGTAGATGATTTGCTATTTGATTACAGGTAGTCTGATGGAAGGAAATGAGACAAAGTAGTCTGATGGAAGGAAAAGAAAAGCTGAAAAGATACACTCTTATCTAGTCCTTTGTTCCTTTAATCCCTCATTAACATCTCCCACCCCTCTGGTCCTCTAAAGATTCAGGTTGCACCAAACCCACGGAAACACTGATGGTGCTGAGTCATACATGCTCTCCATCAAAATTCTGTTCTCTCCACTCACTGAATGGCATTTACAGAAATATTCAGAGCTGGCTTTATCCACATGCATTTTATGGTACCAGCAAAGCCAGGGGGTTCCTTCAGCCTATTCCAGGCTCCCCACAGTATAATTCAGAAAATGTACATTTCAAAATACTCCTTGCCCATTTATGTACATTTAGTCAAATACAAGGCATGACTTGGATATTTTCATTATAACCAAAGGCTTCACTGTAGCTGCAGTGTGCCCTGGGACACCTGAACATCTGTTCTTTATTTTTAATCAAAAGGACATAGCCTTAACCCCTTGGTTGCCACTTTTCAAAAAATGTCCTGGCCTGGCATCAAGAGACCTCAGTTCTAGTCAAAAGTCAGCCCTTAAAAAAAAAAAAAAAAATCAGCCCTTAAGACTATGCATGTTATAGTATCTTGACAGCCTTATAGTTTGTGGGAAGATAAATGAAAGTTGAGGATGTGCTTTTATTGAAGATGACAGGATTCTAGCAATCAAAGTATGGTCAGAGTCAACCATCAAGGTCAGTGTGGAATTATGATCTTTGAGGACAATTGCTGGAGCCCTCAGTTGGTCCCCTGTTTCCTCTCCTCCCTCGTCCTCCAATGCCATTCCATCTTGAAGACTCATTCATATACCTTGAATGATATACCAAATCCCATAGCATAGTTTCTCAAACTTTAGGGTGTTTTACAGTCACTTAGAGAGCTTATTAAATTGTGAATTGCTAGAATTCAGTACAACGGGAATGGAGTCAGAACTTTCACTATTAACAAGTATTCCAGGTGAGGCAAGTGGCTTAAGAGCCACTGAGAACAAAGCTGCACCACAGAATGAAGTCCAGATTCCTTATCCTGGCATTCAAAGCTTTGAAAAATCTGCTCCCAGTGATCTTTTCCTTATGTTATTTATCCTATATCCCAATTAGTTTGGCAACTAACAGGAATAAAAAATGCAGAATTCTTTTCTGTAGGAATTATGCCAATGTCCAAAAATATTTTTCTAGGCTGGCCTCACTCCCTACCCATCCATGATGTACTCCCAGTCCTTACTAGCCTATAGCAATGTCTCCCTCTGCTGAGCTTTCCCTGTATCAGAATTACTGAATCAAATCTTAGGGAAAGTGAAGAGAATGGCAACGAGACAAGTTTTCCTAGAAGCACAATCATTTGAGTTGAGACTACAAAGAAGGGAAAAGGTTTCCACCAGGGGAGTTCATACAAAAATGAGAAGAGGCATTGTAGGTGGAAAATCCAGCACAAGCAAAGGTAGGTTCTGTGCATATTTAAAAAATAAGTGGTCTGAGTCTAAATCATGCTTAACAAACATGGAAGGTGAAGGTTAGGCCAAGGTTACAGAAAGGAACTGAAGTGCTCTTAAAAACATTTGTTCCTGGCAAAGAGAATGGTTGACGGTTTGGGTGCTATTGTCATGCTGGCTTACAAAGTACTCATCTCATGCAAGCTCAAGAGAGGCAATAGAAGCTGCTCTGGAGACTGCTTAGGTTCAAACGTCAGCTTGTCTATTTCTGAACCGTGTGAACTTGAACCAGTTATTCTACTTCTTTAAACCTATTTTCTGATCTGGATTAGGGCAAAAATAATAGATTTCATTTTATGGCATATATGTATGTATGTGTATATATGTGATATATATATCTCAAGGAAATTAGCTCTTAATAATTATGCAATAATAAATACTTAGTACTCATATAGCTTATAGGGAATGGGTATTATCCTTCTTCCCAAAAATGAAAATAGTCTCAGAACACAGCCAATAGGAACAGAATTGGGCAATATTTTGCCCTACATAAACACTACATGGGACTCGAGGGATCCTTTTTTTCAAGTCCCTCATTTTATAGTAAAGAAACCTGAGGATTAGAGTGGTGAACTGACTTGGCCTTGGCCGATGTCACATGGCACACAGTATGAGCACGTCCCAGTGCTGGGTAATAAAGGAGATATAAAGGTGAGCAAGACGGTTCTGCCCATAAAGAGGTTTCAGACCAGCAGGGAAGATGGCAGGTGTAGCAGGCCGGTCCGAACAGGCAGAAGTCCTAGGATCTGGAAGGGCCAGGGAAAGGTACTTGCATGTGTGCCTTAAACTTTGGGCCCTCTGACCAATAAGCAGATGAAGGAGGGCTGCAGATGAAGGAGGGCTACAGATCAAGTGTGATGCATCCTGGAAATAACTTAGAATGCTTGCTCAGCAACATACAGTCCAGTTTTTGAAAGAAAGCAACTTTGGGAGCAGCCGCAGCCTCCTAAAACTACAGTCTATAATTATATTTGCTTAAAAAAAAAAAAAAAGGAAAAATCAGGAGCAGCAGGGAACAGACCCTGTAGTTAGTCCCAAATCTTATCCCCCCGCCCCCATACACACAATTCCCCCGGGGCACATGCAGTGACAGCTGTCACTCCTCAAGCAGCTTAAACTCCCTAAGTGGCCTTGAAGCAGAGAGTAGAGCCAGGAACGCTGCCTCCAGCCCCACAGGGGTGGCCTCACGCGGTGTGCTGGCAGCTGCCTTTGAGGCACAGTCTGGATCCCAGAGGCACCACAGGCCTTAGCAGCTCCACTCCTTCCCCTGACAGGCTACTGCTGGGCTGCAGTGTGGGCTCTTTTCTCAGCTGACAAACCCTAAGGCAGATCTGAAGGCTGGAATCCCTACTCCAGAGCCTTGCGGGGCCACCCACGTTGCTAATCACTCCCATGGCCTCATGGGAGAGCAGAGTAGGCGAGGAGGACTGGTCATTAAAAAGAGAGCTTGCTGAGAAGAGGCTTTTGGAGATGAACACCTTCGCTCCAGTTCCAGGAGTTGGCAAACCGATTGTACATTTCAAGAGACCCTTAAAAAGAGACTGGCGTAGGCTAAATGTGTAACTCAAGGAGGAGAAGCCAAGTAACTATATGAAAATGAAAATTTTTGTTGATGAGAGAGAGATCCCCAGCTCTCTATGGTTTGCTATCTTCCCTGAAATTCCACCACTAAGAGCATACATAGGCTTTGCTGCTTTGGGTCCCAAAGGTTTTCTGGAAAGAATAGCTCTTGAGGCAAGCTTCAGTTATCACCTAATATCATAAAGAGGAATTTCACTTAGGCTGTCTTCCAAAATTTGATCAATAGTAAGGAACTAGCCACACTGAGCACCACTAGAGTTTGTGGGTCACATTAAAAACATTAAACACGGCAGGTGGCAGGTGCCTTGATGACATTTTGCTGCAATCGTTCTTGTGTCCCTGTTTCTGGAACTTCTGTCAACTTCCTTAACTTCAGAGAAATCAGGAAGAATTTTAGTCAGACACAGCCCCTATTCCTCTATTCTGCTGGCTATCCTCTGTCATCTCAGCAAGGCGGTTTATTATCATTTGCTCATAACTGCAGAGAATGGTCATCCAAGTTGTTCTTTTCAGAGCATGTTTTGACCCTTAGTTCTGTACAAGCTTTGAAGTCCTGTAGCCATGCCACCTCTCCCTGGGAGCCTTCCCTTCCCTTCAGCAGCCACAGGGAGCTCTTTTTCCTCCAAAATACAGAAAAAAATAAATAAAATAAAATAAATACTATAGTACTTTGTATTACTCCTAGGAATCTAATAAAAGTTGAACTTGTTTTTAATAGTGAGGTAGTCTCCTTAGCTGGATGTTTACTGCATTTTTTCTACCCTTAGGAGTTGGTATGAAAGCAAAATTATGAACTCAAACCTTTACTAATTAATTGGCCCCTAATCAAATCAGCATTCTTGTAGCCGTTTCTATCTGCTCAATGTTAGCAGCAATCCACACCCAGGGTTGGCAAATTTTTCCTGTAAAGAGCCAGACAGTAAATATTTTAGGCTCTGTGAGCCATATGGTCTCTAAACTATTCAGCTCTACTATTGTAGCACAAAAGCTGCCATAGACAATCTATACATGAATGGGCGTGGCTCTCTGTCAATAGTACTTTATTGATGAAAGCAGGCAGTGGGTCAGATTTGTTTTTTTGGGTTAAAGTTTGTTGACTACAATGTAGACTATCATGTCATTTTCCTTTGACAATTTTCTGTTAATTGTCAGAATTTAGACTTACAACACAGTGCAGATATAATGTCAGTTTGCAAACGGTAAGACTGCGTGGTATATCTATAAAAGCAATGTGAGGTAATTGCCTGAGTTACACATTAGCCATGGACAAATGAGAATCTGGCAGAATTAAGCCAGTGAGAGACAGAAAAAAACATTAAGTATCACAACTGCATGGGAGCTTCAAGAGCTTGAATATCAAAAGATGTAGAAAGACCCTTGAGAAAACTGATGAACCATGAAATATTTTTACAAACATTATTCATTTTATGATTATGATTTAAGAATCCAACATAAAGCAAAAGATAGCATATTTTGCTATCACAAAACTAAAGAAAAATTATGCCAGTTGATAAGGTGGTTCATATATTATGCATTGTATGAATTAGGATATTGTTGTAATTTTAAATGCTGATAAATGAAAATATATACCTATTTTTGTATATTTTAATTTTATTTTTTTCAAGATCAGTTCTTGGCTAAAATTTTTCCCTCATATATTTACAATAAAAACGTGGTCCCAATTTTAAGAGTTTATTTTGAAGGGAAATTTTAAATGCAAATTATCCTCACATAGTAGATAACTTCTTTTATGTGAAATCCTTATCTTCTTAAAGGAGATCTTGAAGTTCTGGAGGGTAATAACTGTATCTAATTCATTCTTCTTTCCTGCAGGTCCTTGAATATTTTATAGGCAGTAGACACTAAATGGATATGTACTTCTTTTGTGACTCATTTCACCTAATTTCTCCCTTAAAAAAAATACATGCAGTCCTCATGTTAGATGATAGTACAGGACCATAAAAATGAGTGTGCGTACTATAGCTAGGCAAACCAATCTTTTTTTTTTTTTTTTAAGATTTATTTATTTGACAGAGAGGAGAGAGATCACAAGTAGGCAGAGAGGCAGACAGAAAGAGAGGGGGAAGCAGGCTCCCCGCTGAGCAGAGAGCCCGATGTGGGGCTCGATCCCAGGACCCTGAGATCATGACCTGAGCCGAAGGCAGAGGCTTTAACCCACTGAGCCACCCAGGCGCCCCTAGGCAAAACAATCTTAATTACCAATGTAATAACTGTGATTAATCTTGGAGCTTCAAAAATTTTTTTATTTAAATTGAGTTTAGTAAAAAAAAAAAATAAATAAATTCAGTTTAGTTAACATATCATGTATTAGTTTCAGCGGTAGAATTTAATGATTTACCAGTTGCATACAGCGCCCAGTGCGCATTACATCATGTGCCCTCCTTAATGCCCATCATCCAGTTACCCCATGCTTCCATCCACCTCCCCTCCAGCAACCGTTAGTTTGTTTCCTACTGTTAAGACTCTCTTATGGTTTTTATCCCTCTGTGTTTTCATCTTATTTTATTTTTCCTTCCCTTCCCCTATGTTCATCTGTCTTGTTTCTTAAATTCCACATATGGTAAAATCATATGGTATTTGTCTTTCTCAGACTGACTTATTTCACTTAGCATAATACCTTCTAGTTCCATCCATGTCATTGCAAATGGTAAGATTTTTTCTTTTTGGTGCTTGAGTAATAGTCCACTGAGTGAAAAAACAAACAAACAAACAAAAATATATATATATACCACATCTTCTTTATCCATTCATCCATCAGTGGACATCTGGGCTCTTTCCATATTTTTGATATTGTGGACATTAGGGCACATGTGCCTCTTTGAATCACTATTTTGTATACTTTGGATAAATACCTAGTAGTGTGATTTCTGGGTCACGGGGTAGTTCTATTTTTAACATTTTGAGGAACCTCCATACTGTTTTACAGAATGGCTGCACCAGTTTGCATTCCCACCAACAGGGTAAAAGGGTTCCCCTTTCTCTGCAGCCTTGCCAACATCTGTTGTTTCCTGAGTTGTTAATTTTCACCATTCTGACCGGTTTGAGATGGTATCTCATTGTGGTTTTGATTTGTATTCCCCTGGTGCCAAGTCATGCTGAACATTTTTTTCATGTGTCTATTAGCCATTCTTATATCTTCTTTGGAGAAATATCTGTTTATGTCTTCTGCCGATTTCTTGATTGCATTTGTTGGGTGTTGAGATTGATAAGCTCTTTATAGATTTTGGATACTAGCCCTTTATCTCATATATCATTGGTGAATACCTTCACCCATTCCATAGATTGCCTTTTAGTTTTGTTGATTGTTTCCCTTGTTGTGCAAAAGCTTTTTATCCTGATGAAGTCCCAATAGTTCATTTTTGCTTTTGTTTCCCTTGTCTCTGGAGACAGACGTGTCTAGTAAGAAATAGCTATGGCTGCCTGTGTTCTCTAGGATTTTGATGGATTCCTGTCTCACATTTAGGTCTTTCATCCATTTTGAGTTTATCTTTGTGTATGGTGTAAGAGAATGGTCCAGTTTCATTCTTCTGCATGTGGCTGTCCAATTTTCCCAACACCATTTGTTGAAGAGACTGTCTTTTTCCCATTGGGTATTTTTTCCTGCTTTGTCAACGATTAGTTGACCATAGAGTTGAGGGTCCATTTCTGGGTTCTCTATTCTGTTCCATTGATCTATATGTCTGTTTTGCCAGTACCATACTGTCTTGATGATTACAATTTTGTAATATAGCTTAAAGTGCAGAATTGTGATGCCTTCAACTTTGGCTTTCTTTTTAGACATTACTTCAACTAGTCAGGGTCTTTTCTGGTCCCATACAAATTTTAGAATTGTTTGTTCCAGCTCTGTGAAAAATGCTGATAGTATTTTGATAGGGATTGCATTGAATGTGTAGATTGCTTTGGGTAGTATAGACATTTTAACAGTATTTGTTTTTCCAATCCATGAGCATGGTATGTTTTTCCATTTATTTGTGTCTTCCTCAGTTTCTTTCATAACTGTTGTATGCTTTTCAGAGTACATATCTTTTATGTCTTTGGTTAGGTTTATTCCAAGGTATCTTATTGTTTTTGGTGCAATTGTATGTGGGATTGATTCCTTGATTTCTCTTTATGCTGCTTCATTGTTAGTGTATAGAAATGCAACAGATTTCTGTGCATTGATTTTATAATCTGTGACTTTGTTGAATTCCTGTATTAGTTCTAGCAATTTTTTGGAGGAGTCTTTCAGGTTTTCTATGTAGAGTATCATGTGGTCTGCAAAGAGTGAAAGTTTGACTTCTTTGCTGACTTAGATGCCTTTTGTTTTTGTGTGATTGCTGAGGCTAGGACTTCTGGTACTATGTTGAACAACAGTGGTTAGAGTGGACATCCCTGTTGTGTTCCTGACTTTATGGGAAAAGCTCTCGGTTTTTTCACATTGAGGATATTTACTGTGGATCTCTTGCATATGGCTTTTATGATGTTGAAATATAGTCCCTCTAACCCTACATGGTGAATGGTTTTTATCAAGAAACAATGTATTTTGTCAAATGCTTTTTCTGTATCTATTGAGAGGATCATATGGTTCTTAGCCTTTCTTTTATTAATGTGGTATATCACATTGATTGACTTGTGGTTGTTGAACCACCCTTGCAGCCCAGAAATAAATACCACTTTGTCGTGGTGAATAATCCTTTTAATGTACTGTTGGATCCTATTAGCTAGTATCTCGCTGAGAATTTTTACATCCATGTTCATCAGGGATATTGGTTTGTAATTCTCATTTTCAGTGGGGTCTTTGGTTTTGGGATCAAGGTAATGCTGGCCTCATAGAATGAGTTTGAAAGTTTACCTTCCATTTCTATTTTTTGGGAATAGTTTCAGAAGAATAGGTATTAATTCTTCTTTAAATGTTTGGTAGAATTCTCTTGGGAAGCCGTCTGGCCCTGGACTCTCATTTGTTGGGAGATTTTTGACTACTGCTTCAACTTCTTTGCTGGTTATGGGTCTGTTCAGGTTTTCTATTTCTTCGTGTTTCACTTTTGGTAGTTTATACGTTTCTAGGAATTTATCCATTTCTTCCAGATTGCCTAATTATTAGGCAATTGCTCATAACATTCTCTTATAATTGTTTGTATTTCTTATTTGTTGGTTGTGATCTCTCCTCTTTCATTCATGATTTTATTTATTTGGTTCATTACTCTTTTTTTTTTGCTAAGTCTGGCTAGGGGTTTATCAATCTTGTTAATTCTTTCAAAGAGCCAGTTAGGAGTCTCAAAATTTTTGTTGAAACATTAAAACTCTTACTGTTGGTTATTCATATATAAGGAAATCAAAAAGTAGTAAATCTAATATTTGTATAATATTAAGATATTAGAAACAGTATTAAAGCATTTTTTTCTTGATAAAAAAACTTAGAGTATTTTGTACACCTGAAACTAATATTACAATGTTTATTAACTAATGGGGATTTAAATAAAAACTTAAAAAAATTATCTAGAGAAGTTTGAGCAGTGCCTTTGCCTTCTTCCTGTGGTATAATTTACCATTAAGAGCAGACATGTTTTCTCTGCCTTGGAAAACAGTCATCCTCTTCTCTAAGTTTAGATTCAGTTTTAAGATTTTCTCCTTTTGTCTTTCAGTGTGATGAAACTCTCTAAGAGTTCTTTTAGTATGAAGTGTTTTGCTGGCAACACTTTTTATGGGATATCTTCATCCTTTTTGTCATGAACATTTTCCCAATTAACGTTTATAAATTCGCGTAGCGTCTGTTGAATGGCAGCAATGTCAACATTTCCACAGTCAGATCAATGATTTCTTCTATTAACGCCAATACATCTGATTCAAATTTCACTTCCAGCATTATCACTTTTTTTTTCTTTGTGGCACTTTGAGCATTGTGGTCCAATTCCCTTTTTTGATTATCCATTCCTATAAAATGTCACATGGGCTTATCACTTGAAGATAGGAAAGCAACACAGCTATACACTTTACTGTCTGTGTATGAACTGAATAGCAGGTACACAGTGACGAATTATTGACAGACTTTGAAAGAAGTGGTGTGACTGCTCACTCATCATGACATGCATCTGTTATTCATGTAGTGATCAGAGTGAAGAACTAGCAGCAAAATGTGCACTCCTTTCAATTAGTCACAATTAATATATGGTGATAACTGTATTATGAACCATGTTGGGGGACTGGTGTTATTTAATTGTGGCAACTAAAATTTGTGTGTATTCAAACTGCAAAGTGAGAACTGCTTGTATATAACATAAAATTTGTTTGCAAGCACACAAGTGTATTATCAATTCAAAACCCCAATAAAAACTTTCAAGCTTCATTACTTTCTATAGTTATGCTCCCAACAACCTCATGGTACCATGAAGTTTCTGTGTGTTTTTCATCCAGTGAGATAAATTTGCTTTTTGAACAGTGATTCATCCTGTGCCTCACAGTGGGGAACACAGCTGTCCTTGTGCATGAGCAGATGGTTCTGTCCCACCTTCTGGTGATCCAGAACACAAGGACCTTGTCTACACATCCCTCCTGGGACCACATCCTGGGGTGGAATATCTGATTAAGTGATGCAGGAGAGGAAGAGGGTACCCATGCCAGGACCTGGTAGAGACTAACCCTGGGCTTGGGAACAGAGAACAGGCTGAGTAGGAGGTCAAGTAAACTTTATGATATCTTCTCACGTCATGATTTGAAGCGTGGTCAAGATGGCCCTTTGACATTTTGTGCCATTTGACTGGAATGACATTATCAGTGGTCCTTTCTGTCTCTAGAAATCCACAGATGGTGCCCACATATCTCCTGACCCTGAAAACTTTTCCAACATAACATCAATGCTCTGCAGCTTACATATATAACTTACTTACTTATTTATTTATTTACAACAGGATGTAAAGGGAAAGTATATATATGTTTTCATATGATTTTTCTTTCAGAAGAGGGAGGTGAGGTCTGGATGGTATGCAGCATGCCCAAAGCCCCACTGGTCTCCCTTTGGGACCATGATAGTCATAGTTGCAGATGCCCTAGAAATAAGGGAAAGGGTAAGATTTCTCCTGTTGTGAAGATGATGCTCTCCATAGGCTTACGGAAGACATTCAGTGATGGAACTGTATGGTAAAGTAGGAGCTACCCGAGAGAAGGTGAAACTTGGTATTAAACAGTTCCCAAATCATTTATGTTGTCTTTGTTTCCAAGTATTCAGTAAGTTCTAAAAGGTCATTATATTTTTCTTTTGATTATTACCTTGTAAAAGCCAAATTCCAACAAATTATAAAGCAGTGTGATGAAATTAGGGATGTGCTAAAAATGGTTCATTGATATAAACACATAATTCTATGGAGAAAGCCAGACCTGACCTCATTATTTCCTCCAGAAACCCAAAAGGAAGAGACTACAATGCCTCATTTATGTCCTTATCATTCTTAGGAACACAGCTGTTTCTTGTCTGCCATTTTTTTCCAGATAATCCTATATGATATGAAGTTGAGTGGCAACAAAACAGTTATAGTTTTCTTTGGAGCAAGAAAATCTCGGAAATGACTGCATGTATTTGGTGAGAGAGAAACTCCATTTCCATCCACATTTTTTTCTTTGGTTTTCTGACAGTGAGAATAATCCTTAAAAATCAAATGATAGAATGAAGTTATTGTTAGTGGAGAATGGAAACTCAGTACATGAGAAGGACTGGTAAGAATTACTTCCAAAAAGTCAATTTTCCTGGCTTGGAAGAAAACTTGCTGAGAGAATTGTTTAAAAAGATTACTGAAACACTGACTAGTTTTTGAAGAACCCTATTAAAATTGAAACTGTCACTGATAATTAGAGATAGACCAGGAGATTCAAGCAATGTCTGACCAATGAGTACAGTGTCAATTTTGGAGGAAAATTTAGAATAAAGTGTTCGAATATTTGTTTTGTGATCCCTTTCAAGAAATTGTAATTAGTGACAGTCAGCATGGTTTTACTCAGAATTACTGATTTATAGTAAAACATAAATGGAAAGCCATAAATTTTTCTGGATGTTCATTTGGATACATTGTTAATGAACCATGTTTCTGCTTACATGGTGCCTACATCTAGTGAGGTGAGATAGGCGACAAGATAAAATACTTCCTGTTAATGGTAAATATTGCAAAGAAAATATACCAAGTTTAGGACATAGTAATATAAATTAGCCTCTCTACCCTTTTTTGATGTTATTAGTCCAGAGCAAGTGGTTCTCAGCTGGAGACAGTTTTACACCCATTCCGCCCACCATGGGACACTTGACATTGTCTGTAGACATTTTTCCTTGCCACAGATATATAGAGGAGCTATTTGTATTTAGTGGGTAGAGGTCAGGAATGCTGCCAAACACCCTACAAAATATAAGACAGCTTCTCGCCACAAGAATTATTTGGTCTCAAGACAGACTGAGAAACTCTGGTCTAGAGCATCCATTCTCAACAGGGGCAATATTGCCCCCAAGGGGAAGAAAATTGGTTTTTAGGGAGTGAAAAAACGTTACTATGTTTATGTATAAAGCACAAATACACACACAGTACATGAATAATATACAGTATATCTATGGTAATAAAATTTCACGGGGGCTAGATGATCAGGAAAAAAAGTATCAAAGGGCCCTTTGGGGGAATACAAGGAAAAAAGTTGGAAAACACTAGTCTGGAGCAGGGATCAGCAAATGTTTTCTGCATAGGCTAGATAGTAAATATTTTTGCATTTGTGGCCACACTTTGTATGGCAACTGTTAACCGCTGCCATTGTAGCACAAAAGCAACCATAGACAGTACACAGATATAGTCTCCCCAGGAGGCAAAGAGGGAGGGAGAAGAGTTCCCTTTAAGGTCACGACTCAGAAGTAGTACCTATCACTTTCACGCACATCTCACTGTCCACAGAGCCATATAGTCATGTCTGATACAAAGGACCCTGGGAAATGTAGTCTTTATTTATTTATTTATTTTTAAAGATTTTATTTATTTATTTGACAGAGAGAGAGAGAGATCACAAGTAGGCAGAGAGGCAGGCAGAGAGAGAGGGGGAAGCAAGCTCCCTCCCTGCTGAGCAGAGAGCCAGATGCAGGGGGCGGGGGGCTCCATCCCAGGACCCTGAGATCATGAACTGACCTGAAGGCAGAGGCTTTAACCCATTGAGCCACCCAGGTGCCCCGAAATGTAGTCTTTAAATGGGAGTTATGTGCTCACATTATACCAGAAATGGTATGTGGACATTGAGAGCCAACCAGAAGTCTCTGCTACGGAATTTAAACAAAAACAAACAAGTTTTTGAATAGCTCAAGAAAAGAAATCGGTATATTATAGGAACTTGAAGCCATGTCATAGAGGGAAGAAAAAGATATTTGTATCATAAAAGAAAATAAATTGGGGAATCATGAAACAGCTTTTAAGTGGTTGGAAAAGAGATGGAAGCTCTTCTTTACATAACCTGTGTGGTCAGTCCCAGGATCAATAGCTAGAAGTTATAAGGAGAAAATTAAGAGAACAGAGAGAGAAGATTATGAGTTCAAACAAAGTAGAGTGGGCTATTTGTAAAAGAGTGCATACTTCTCATCATTTGGGTTTCCCAACGTTATTCTGTAAATTTAAAAGTATATATATTTATTGAGTACCTCCGTAATTCCAAGTACTGGTATGGGAGTGTGTGTGTGTATTTAAGAGAGAGTGAGAGGGAGGGAGGGAGAGAGAGAGAGAGAGAGAGAAAGAGAGAATGAGATGGAATAAAGCGCAATATAATAAACTAGTAGAAAAATTTAGGCACAGTATCAGGGATTTTTCTGTACTACTAAGATGTCTTTATATTTCAAAGATGTATGATACTCAAATACAAAGTTTTCCATTCTCTCCTACCAACCAGTTGCCTAAGGATCAAAAGCAAGAAGTAGTTTAAAGGATGTTAGCCTTAAAAAAAATCAGATATTTAAAATACAACAGTCCTTGTTTGTTTCGAGGACTCTAAATTAAATATAGTTTCGAGGGAGTCTAATTGGTGGTTACATTTATTCGCAAGTCTTGGCCCTTTTCATCCCTGAAGAAAACTGTAATCCTTATGCTGGAACACTCTGCAATCTGTGTCTGGGGGGTTCTGAGACCCAGTGGGGAGCAATTTAAATACTTGAGTGCCCTGATAGGAGCAAGCCCATGCCCATAAGCACTGCTCAGGGTCCTATATGAATAATTTTTGTCACCTTGTGAGGAAATAAGAACTCATTTTTAGAAATAAAAGCAAGAGATCTTTTTTAGGGAGTGGGAGAAGATAGACCCAGGACAGCAAAATGACCTGACCAAAAATAAAATAGGGTATAGAGTCCATGTCAAACCCTGCCACCAAGAGCCAATACAACCCTGGCAGACTGCTCTCCTTCTCTGGGCTTCAAAATTACCTCACCAGCAAACAAGGGGCTCATGATCCTAGTCCGTTCTGCCAATATCAGTTATTAGCTTATACCTATTTCTTTAAAAAATGGCTATAAAATCATTAGATAAGATGTCACCCTATGTAGTACACCACAGTCCTCACCACTCCCTAATGCCATGCCTAGGCTCACTTTATTTTTGCAGATTACTTTCTAGTTCTGCTAGGGATGTGTGTTTGAAAGAGCAAGTGCTCTTTCTTTTTGTCAGGCATTTGCAAGCATTTGTATACATTTCATTTAATCTTCATAGCAATCCCCTGAGAAAGGTGCATTTTATAAAGTAAAATCTGAGCTCAGAGAGTAACTTGCTTAAACTTGTGCACTAAGAATTAGTTGAGACAAGATTCTAATCTGGGCAGTTTGTTCCCAGAACTTGTACTCTTAACTACTATGTTCTGTTGTCTAAAAACTTTCTAAAGTCATGAGATCTGCCAGCAGTGAATAACGGACTAAAGACCTTGGAGAAGAAGAAGAAAAATCTGAATTTAAATTCAGATTCCACTACTATTAATCTGCATATCTTGTAGGGTTCTTGTGAATTTTAAATGAGCCAAAGTACATAAACTACTGAGCATAGATAATTTGTTCAGAAAGTGGCCATTATTATGCTGGAAATGTTCTTGTAATATAGATATAAGAATAATTGTTGAATGGATAAAATATCATATTGGTCCAAAAAGAGTACCCTCAAACAGATGTTTCCTTTATAAACTGGTTATTGGCATATTTTATAGTTCTATTCTTTGTTTAGTTTCCCTCATATTAAAGGAACATATTCCTAGACTAGTAGCTCTCCATAGAGGTGATTTTGTTCCCCACTACGATATTTGGCAATATCCAGAGGCATTTTTGGTTGTCAAAATATGTGTGTGTGTGTGGGGGGAGATGCTACTGGACAGTTGTACATAGACACAAGGGATGCTGCTAAGCAGTCTTCAATGTACCAGACAGCCCCCCATAGCAAATGTCCCAAATGTCAGTAGCACCAAGGATGAAAAACCTTGGTCTAGACTAATGCAAAAGTTCCCTGAAGAGTTCATTAATTGAGTTGGACAGACCAGATGTCAACAAAAAAAGGTCATCCTGTGTACAGTGTTGCCATGCTCTCTTTGCATCCCTCACCCTAAACCTGGCTGGGGCCCACAGCTCACTACTTCCACTGCGGAGAAACATAGTAACCATGTGGCACATTACAAGTGCTCCAGAAAGAAGACACTAAGCCTGGATGAGGTAGCACTCGCCAGCTCTCTGGCAGAAATCTGCAGGAGGTGGGTTTTTCTTGTTTTGGATTAGACTACATGATGACTAAATCCTCATTTAACTTATATCCATGTTGCCTATTTTATAAAAAGCACTGTGCTATGCACACAGGGAAATTTCAATCCATGGGAGGGATGGCTGAGAAATTATAACTTCCAAAAATATACATACATTATTCACTTGATTCACCCATCTGGCCTCTATCTTAAGTACCCAAATTTTGTTATACAGATATAGAAAAACCAGCATTTTGTAAGTATTCTTTCTTCGACTTCAGAGATGGAAATTTCCTTGCCATTTGTTGATTTTCCCCCTTTACTGTATATTCCTGACGTAAGAGCCCTATAAAATTCCTAACTTCAAAGTCGTCTTTTGAGATAAGAGCCAGAGCTGCTGAAAGCCAGAGAAATATTCCTGTTTACTGTGCAGCCCATATGAAGATCAACCTCAAATTTCTTATATCATTTGGTAGATTCAATTCACAACTTACTTCATTTAAAATAGAAAAACAAGACAAAAAACAAAAAACAAACAAAAAAGACTCAGCAACTTTAATCCCAGTGGCATTTTAGAGTATTTTAGAATACAGTAGCCATAAGTTGGTTAACCAGATGAAAGATTATGTTTTATTCTAGCGCTATAAACCTCAAAATGTCCCTAGTAAAAAACATTAAAGTATCATTATAGACATAAAAAAGATTCTGTTAAAGCGGTACCCTAGTGTTTCATATTTATTCTTTCATCGTGTAGCATTTGAAATCAGTTTCACTTTCTAAAATGTAAGCAGTTTTCTCTCTAATTGGTAATAGAGTACATTGTGAGATGCCAGGAGCAGGAGGGTAGAGGTTGGATGACACCATGAGGTCACCTGATTTGAACTTGTGGTCTTACAGATGAGGAAAATGGAGGCCGAGATAAAAATGCAGTTTTGTTCTGGGCCACAGACAAGATGAGGAATGTATTCTAATCTTTAGACAAGGATTCTTTCTTCCCTATCAAGCATTCTCTAGTAGAAGAAGTTCAAGGTGCTTCTAGTTACCTTCCTAGTGTAATTGACTCCCCATCACATTTTGGTTGCGTTGTCCTTTGAATTAAACTGAAGATAAAGCATACCTGTGGGATCCTAAACCCAGGAATGTTACTGATGATAAGTAGAATTCTGAGTAGCTCATTATTCAACTATCGTTTGTTCAACTCTCTACTCTTATGCACCTACTATGTGCTAGTAATTGTGCAGGTCAAAGGGACATAGGAATGCATAGGACCAGCAAATGCATAGGACCAACACCCTATCCTCGTGAAGTTTTGTGTTCTACTCTAAGAAACAAAATAAGTAAAATAAACATAATAATTGTGGAACTCAACAAAGGCTGTGAAATAAATAGATTCTGATGAGATAGAAATTAGCTGGAGGTGAGAGGGCTCTAGCCATTGGTGGAGGCAGAGCTCTTTCAGAAAAGGTGGTCATAGATGGGCTTTCTTGTGAGGTGCTATCTGAGGTGAGACTAGAAGGATGAGCAGTTTCTTCCAGGGGAAGAAAATTTCAGGCAGAGAGAATACCAAATGCAAAGACAGTGATGAGGTAATGGCTTAGGGTGTTTGAAGAAGAGAATGAGAGCCATGTGAACCATTCAGTTCATAGTGAGTGAGGGAAATCTGGATAAGAAATAACTTCTAGGAGAAAAGCGGAGGATCAGATCATGTAGGGCCTTATAAGACATGATAAGCACTTCTAACTCTATAAATATTTATAATCTATACAAACTATAATGTATAGAAAACAAACATGAATATAATTTGTGATATCAGAGAAAACAGAAGAGTAAGGACTTCTGAAAATCCTTTTGTCCATAAAACCAACAAGAATATGGAGGAAAATTGCCAGCATGAACTTTTCCAGAACTCTGGAAACTAACCAAAGACTATGGAAATCTGAGGATCATTTATTTACAAAATGGCTGAAAACTGGTAAAAATAGTAAGCTTTTTGGCATTTTAATTTGCCCTATTCTTGACTCTCCCCTAGCTCTGCATTAGCCTTGAAAAGGAACAGAATGTGATGACAATGAAAACCAGCAACTGATAGCCACTAGAGGGGACAGAACATAGTTCTTTCAAAGCCCCATTCTAAAAATAATTACCATTTTCCCTCTCTAGTGGTTTCTTGGAAGAACTGACTTGCAAGACTGACTTTATTAGGCCTGACTTGGAGCTCAGCCAGTGTGAATAGCCTTTATGCTGAGAGTGTTGGTTAGAAACAGTTAGAGGTTTTTTTTTTTTTTTTAATCATTGCGCAAGCATGAGGTGGTGAGTAACAGTTGGGGCAAACAATAAGCTAACCAAAGTCATGAAAACAAAAGGCTAAGGATTGAGATGTTCATAGAGTCTCTGACATATTACCAGGAACCTAGAAGGCCACACGCATGGAGCTTTGTGCATGCCTGGGACTACATTCATGTTCAGGGATGATCTGAGAAGAGCGTGAGCTCCAGCTCTGGCTGACCTTGAGGCTGTGTATAAGTGGAAGTGAAGATTAAAACACAATTGTGAGCTTCCTGGCTGAGTGTTGAGGGTGTGCCCCAGTGTACTCAGCACAGAGCTCCTCAGCAAAGGCTAGGAGACTTGTTGGTTTGATTCATTTAAGGAAATTTCCACCTAATCATCAGTTTAGCAGCACTAAGATGACTGAGCAGAGATTTCAGTGGCCACACAAAAAATACAGACTTCAGAGAACTAGATCAGAAAAGTCACTATAGACACAGACAACCAAACAAAAACATCATCAGCAACAACACATGAACAAAACAGACCTTTGGGAAGAGGAAGAAATTCATTTCTTGAGATGACATAGAGTGCTGGAAGAGAGTCTGTCAACCAAGAATTCTTAAATCTGGCAAAACTGTCCCCCAGAAATGAAAGAGAAGTTAAGATACTCCCAGATAAACAAAAACAGAGAATTAATTATCAATAGAACTGGCCTGCAAGAAATACTAAAAGAAAAAAGTCCTTCGAACTGAAATGAAAGGATATTAGACAGTAACTTGAATCCACATGAAATTACGTAGATAAATATAAGACGGCATAAATGCATTAGTTGTAACTTTTTTCCTTCTATAATTTAAAATCAAAAGACAGCTGCTTAAGGCAAAAGCTATAAATCTGTGTTGATGGTCACCCAATGCATGAAGTTGTAATTTATATGATAATTATACAAGAGAGGAGAGTGAATGGAGCTGCCTAGAGACAACATTTTTGTATACTGTTGAAATTCATTTGGTATATCAAAGTCACAGATGTAAAAGCTAAAACTATAAACACTTAGAAGAAAACATAGGCATAAATTTTGATGGCCTTAGATTAGATGATGGCTACTTAGATATAACATGATTATTAGAAGCAACCAAAGAAAAAATAGGTGTGCTAGACATCATAACAATTAAAGCTTTTTATACATTAAGAACACTATCAAGAAAGTGGAAAAGCAACTCAGTAAGTGGGAGAAAATATTTGCAGATCATATATCTGATAAGGATTATGTAATTATAAACATAAGAACTCTTACAAATCAATAATAAAAAGATAACCCAATGAAAAAATGGACAAAGAATCTGAATAGATAGCTCTCCAAAGAAGATGTACAGATAGCCAAAAGGCATGTGAAAAGATACTCAACATCATTTGTTATTGGGGAAATGCAGATCAAATAAAAACCATAATGAGATACCATTCACATCCACTAGGATGGTTATAACCAAAAGACAGACAATAAAAAGTGTCAATGAGGATGTGGAAAGCGAGAGTGGATACTCCTTACACTTTACTGGTATGAACGTAGAATTTTATAGCTACTTTGGAAAACAGTTTGGCAGTTCCTCAAAAGTTAAACATAGAGTTACCCAGTAATTGCATTCCTAGGTATATACGCAAGAGAATTAAAAACAGTTGCCATATAAAAATTTGTACTTGAATGTTGATGGCAGTATTAGTCATAATAGTAAAAAATGGGTACAGTTCAAATGTCCCTCAACTGTTGAATGGGTAAAGAAAATGTGGCATATCATACAGTGGAGTATTATTTATCTATAAAAAAGAAATAAAATACTAATACATACAATGACATGGATAAGCCTTGAGATCATAATGCTAAGTGAAAGAAGCTAGACACAAATGACTACATATTATATGATTCCATTTGCATGAAATGTCCAGAATAGGCAATTCATAGAGATGGAAAATAGGTTAATGGTTCCCAGGGGCTGCAGTGGGGTTAGGGGAGGGAGGAATAGGGAATGATTACTAATGGGGATGAGGCATATTTTTGGGTTTATGAAAATGTTCTGGAATTAGATAGTGATGATATTGTACGACTGTGTGAATATAATAAACCCACTGAATTGTGTGCTTTAAAAGGGTACATTGTGAGGCGCCTGGGTGGCTCCCGGTTAAAGCCTCTGCCTTCGGCTCAGGTCATGATCTCAGGGTCCTGGGATCAAGCCCTGCATTGGGCTCTCTGCTCAGTGGGGAGCCTGCTTCCCCCTCTCTCTCTGCCAGCCTCTTTGCCTACTTGTGATCTCTCTCTCTGTCAAATAAATAAATAAAAAATCTTAAAAAAAAAAGAGTACATTATATGGTAGAGGAATGTATGCCTCATTAAAAAAAAAAAAAAGTCATTTGCAGTTTGGGAGGGTATCACTGACCAGGTCCCAGAAAGGGTTTCGCTAATGTGTACTGAGATGGACTGATTCTTCATGGAACAGTCAACAAATGGCGTGGAGGCGGACAAATCTGGTTTTAATAGTTTATAGCTGAAGAATTTGAATGGTATAATCAGATTGATATGGAAATTGGGCATCCTGGCTTCTATTTAGCTTAGCCATCATTAGGTGATGGTAAGCAGATTTAAAAGTTCATGCTAACTGTAATTGATTTGAAATGAATACCTGGATCATTGTGTTGAAAGGGATTCTGAGGCTCAGTCCACATATTCATTTCAAATCAAGTACAATTAGCATGTCATAATGTTATGTTTCCCTAAGTCATTCTGTAATTCAAGACAGGTATCTTCAAAATATATGGTAGATGGATTCTCAAAAAGGTCTGCTGAGTGATCTTTAGGCATCGCTTACATTTTAAAGCTTTGTGATTATATGATGTAATGATCCAGTTGCCACATCTTTCAAAAATATGATTTATACATTAAAAAAAAGGATTTAAAAAATAAGCAATGTCAGTAGCAAGCATGCACAGTCTGAAATATTTGAGCTGGAGGAGTATATAAATAGCTGTGGTCGATGATCTTGCCTTGTTCTTTTCTAAATACAGTGCTTCTCAGTGCTAGCATTTAATTATGCACTGTACTTGGATAAAAATGGGCATTAGGAAAGATTCTAATCTTTTTTTGATGGATATGTTGGGTCCTAAATATGGCTTAAATCTCTGCTACTGCAATCGGAAAACCAACAACCCGCAGATGAATGCTCATTTCTTGTGGAAGTGCACTGGGATATATTTGCTCTTGAATTATTTGAAGACATATGCAATCAGTACAAACTTTAACACATGACAAGATGGATACTGGGGTCTCTATTTCTAGCCAGAATGTCCCACAAATCATTCCAACTCACTTGGCCTTGCCACCTTACTAGAGACTATCCTCCAGCCCACTGATTGCTTAGAATGACAGCTTGCAAGCCTTCTTCTTCCTCAATATATAGAGCAGATGATACGCAAATGGGTAACACATTCCCATCAGGGTATGTACAAATTTTGGGGGAGAGAAATTTAAATATAGACTTCTCTCTTTAATTCAAGAATAATGATGAAAATAGTAATGACAGTTACTAATATTTCACTTACTATGTGCCAAATGCAATTGTAAGAACTGTGTTTATGTTAACATATTTAATTCAAAATATCTGCCTGAGACATTATTATAGTTATCACAGATTCTGTGATGAGGCACAACTGAGGCACAGAGAGAAGTTAAAAAACTTGCCCAAGATCATACCTCTAATACATAGCAGATCTAAGACTAAAATCCAGGCTCTGTGCTCAGGGGACCATCTTTGTAACCACTAGACTATACTGCCTCCTTGATAGATTCTAAGGAGAGGGCTGTTATCAAAAGGATGACTATAAATCTGGCTTGGTGCATAAAAAAGGAAATAATTTATAAACTATGGTAGTTTATTTACTGACAGCCATGAATATTTGAGATGGACTTTGCAAACTACCTTACAGAGAGCTGTGACCCCAGTGCGTCACCATATTCCTGTTTAAAAGCCATGGCTTTGAGTATCCATTCCCACAACTCTGTCCTAGAAATCTAGTACTCCTCTATCTAATCAACCTTTCTACTTTTGCATTAATTCCTCTACCCCCTACTGTCTCCTATGTCAGTGAGCCCTCGAATCTAAATAAGAATGGATTTTCTTACTGTCACCCACCAAGCTGTAGACTATTTCCTTTTGTTCCAGAGATCTTATCCCTGATCAGTTTATCACATTTATTATATAAGATATACTTATCTGACTACCAAAAAATAATCTCTGTCCATTCCACACTAGTCCAAACACAACAGGGACATAATAACCAGTTAAGAAGCAGAGATTTCTTATTACCTCTGCCAGTAAGTCACCTTCATTTTAGACTCACTTGCTCCTCTCTCCCTTTCATAAGCCTCCTCCCAGTGCGTTTCCAGCCACAGGGATGCATGGATGATTCACCTGAGTGTCATAAAGTGCTCTCCATCACAGTGGTCTAGGGTTAGGAACGTACACTAAGTCAGACCAATTGCAATTCTTCCCTGAGATTTTTTTTTTTTAAACTGAAATTGTCTGGCAGAGAAGGACTTTGTTTGGTTTCTGGCTACACAACTCTGAGTATGAAAGCTACATAAGAATGATTATACATTTCTGGGGACATTAGATTTGAGAATAAAGCCGAAACCTAGGATAAAAAGCAGAAAAGAGAGAAAGAACCCATGTGTCTTGAGGTCTTTGTTTCCAGCTGTCTCTGAGGTCAGATCCTCTTTTTCCTGTCTGGGAATTTGATTACATGAGACAACATATCTCCCTTCTTCTGCATAAACTGGTTGAATTTGGGTTTCTTTCGTGAAGAAAGTCACTTTCAAATTGAAAATTTGAAAGTCACTTTCAAATTCAAATTCGTGAATTTGGGTCACTTTCAGAAATGAGATTTAAGACAGATGGACACCTAAAAAGGATATTGACATATAGGAATTGTCTCATAATGAACCAAAAAAGCAGGAAACCATGTCACACAAAAGAAGATTGAAAGGAAAGGGGATGTTTAATCAGAGTAGAAGACTGGGAGTAGCTATTTTTCAATACCAAAATAGGTAAGTACTAGATATCTGAGCTGTGTAACAAATTACCCCAAAATGGAGTGGTTTAACACAATCACTATGTATTATCTTACATAGTTTCTGAGGGTCAGGAATCTAGGAGCAGCATAGCTGGGTGTTTCTGGCTCAGGGTCTTTCATGAAGTTTCACATAAAATGTTGGCTGTGACTACAGTCATCTGAAGGCTTGGCTGGCAATGGAGGATCTACTTCCAAAATAGCTCATTCACATGGCTTTTGGCAGGAAGACTCATTTCTCCACCATGTAGACCTCTCTATAGGGCTTCTTGAGTATCCTCACGACATGGCAGCTGGTTTTCCCCAGAGTGAGTAGTCCAAGAGAAAAAGATGGAAACTGAAATGACTTTTATGAACTAGTCGTGGAAGTCACATTCTGTCATTTCTGTGATATTCTATTGGATATGTAAGTTTGCCCTATGCAGTGTGGAAGGTGGTTATACAAGGGCATAAATACATAAGGATAATATGAGGGCATAAAAGAGTCAGGGATCATTGGGGGTCATCTTGGAGGCTGGCTCCCATAGGCTATTACTTGGAAGAGATCTTCAAAAATTTCATATAGATTCACTGGAGAAGTTGGCCACCAGGGGAGACTCCAGTAGATGTTCAATCCATATAAACGAAATCAGTAATGTACTGGGATGACCCTGAAGCAAAACAAAACCAAAACAACAAACAAAGGCAAAATAAAAAAAAAAACAAAAACAAAATTATATTGGCATGTAATGTGTTTCCTAACATTGAAAGAAATAACAGAGATTGCTATTTTAAGTGATATTAAGGAAAGAATCTTAACTTTGCATGGGTTATAGAAGAAGGGGTTGTAGCAGTGAATGACTTCTGGGATGTCTTTTATTCCTAAAACGTTATGATCTGACAATAGTTCACAGATATACCTTTCTTCAGTTAACTGCTGTAATACATTTTAGCAGATGTTGTGAAACCCTGCCCCATACCCCCTTAGCCTACTCTGGGGGTTACTGGTAGACAATGCCTATATATAATTCCTGTATCTCTCTATCTGAGGTTGTTTTCTTGTCAAAAAAAACTCTCAAGTGATGAAGGACGGGAGTTATAAGATAAGTACCTCACTTCCCCGCTCTCTGGTGGAATAATTCTAAGCCGTAGATGCTCAAGGTCTCACAGTGAAGATTGGGAGTGGCATCTCTTTACTGAACAACTTAATTACTGACTTTTTACCTTCTCTATGTCACTCCCCAGCTCCTCAGAGTGCTTCCTGGCATCACCAACACGTTAGAGTTATTCATGTCCAAATTCTTCCCTAGAGGCCTTTTTAGGGGCCTAAACTAAGATACCCCTCTATTCAAAACTTTTACAGCTAAGCACTCTTGCATAATTCTGGTTGTTTTGATATATATATGCACTCAACATATAAACCTCCTACTCCTGAGCAACATATTTTATCTTTTTTGTTTCCTCACACCTCAGTTATATGCTCCAACTCAAATATAGACTGGAGGAGGAATCCAAGCATTGCTGGTAACTCAGAAGAAGCATGCTAGTGCTGGATTAGAAATCAGAAGACCTTGTGTCTAGCAGTTCTGTTTTTCCCTAGCCATGTGATCTTCTGTAAGTCAGTTGACCTCCCTGGGTATCAGTTTGCTCACATTTAATTAAATGTTGATCTGAATCAGTGTTCCTTATACATTCTGAGACCTTTAAAAACACTAGTACAAGTTTTATACCCTCTTCTCTGGAGAAAAACTAATGTAACCAATATTTAGACATGGATGTAAATGAATCTGTGCATAATATCTGGTTATTAATGAGGCCACTGAAGCCTATCCATGGCCTCTAGGTAGAGCCCTCTGTCTGGTGTAGATGTTCTTTATCTTCCCCATAAGTTTCAACACTTTATGATTCAATGAGTAATTGATTAAAGGAATAATGATTTCTTCTAGACTGAGATTTCTCAATAAAGCAACCTTCCAGCTAAAATTCAGCTACTTTATTAAACCTGATGTTAGATTCAATATCCAAGCTATTGGAAATTTATGCTTGTTCTCCCAGATAGTGTGGCCTCTCTGGAAAATAGGGAGTCAGTCCTTGCAGAGAGACACAAACAGGAGTATCTCTCCATCCAAATCCATATCAACAGGTGATATTTTCCTTAAGGTTGTGGACTACTTTCAGAAAACATGATTTTCTAAAATAAACTTTACCTGACCAAACTGCTCAAAGGGAAGAGGGCAGGAAATGGAATCCCACTTCTCAGGAGTAGAAATCTCTCTGTACCACTTCCATAAAAGCTTGTTGAAGTCTCTTCTCTGCTATCACAAGCGAAAATGATCTTTAATCTGACCTAGAATAGTATAGGAGAGAGGAAGGTCTCAGGCCTTGTAAGATAGCCCATTTCAAGCACTACATGGCTTTCTGCACAGTCAGTAGCTTTTTCAGTCTTCTTGTCAGGTACTTTAAATGACAACATCTGAGTTGTAGGGTTTATTGTAATTCAGTCTCTGGGAAAGGTTACAACCAAATCTGTAGACCATTCAGAGTCTCAGCTAAGGACATAGAAGCCATTTCCTCATTCTTCTCACATTATTTAGGCCACTCCTTCTCTTTTGTGTCCCCAGAAGAAATATTCATCCAAGTTCTTATATAACTGATGTGCAGAGCCTCAGAGGATGAAAATCTCATTTCAGAGGTTTGGAAAGATAGCAAGAATCTAGCCATGGACCCTTATGTTTCATCTAGTTAGAAGGCTTATATGTTTGCTACTCATCTTAAGCAGTGTCTAAGTATGTCATTTGATTTGACTAAAGACAAAACCAGTTTGCATTTATGCAAACAAAGATGTGGTAGTAATTGTTACTACTCAGTGGTCTTTCAAGAACTGGCATATTTCTGCTAAGGGATGAAGATTTCAATATGTAGCATTGGCTTACACTTTCAGAATAACCCATTGCCACTTGTTTGGCCTACCTACTTCAACTGGGGACAATAAACATAAGATCAGAAGATCATTAAGACAGCATGTTATTAGCACAAAAACAGACATATAGAGCAATGGAACAGAATAGAGAATCCAGAAATGGACCCCCAGCTCTATGGCCAACTAATCTTAGACAAAGCAGGAAAGAATATCCAGTGGGAAAAAGACAGTCTCTTCAACAAATGATGCTGGGAAATTGGATGCCCACATGCAGAAGAATGAAACTGGACCATTCTCTTACACTGAACACAAAGATAAACTCAAAATGGACGAAAGACCTAGAGGTGAGACAGGAATCCATTAAAATCCTAGAAGAGAACACAGGCAGCAACCTCTTCGACCTTGGCTACAGCAACTTCTTGCAAGACACATCTCTAAAGGCAAGGGAAACAAAAGCAAAAATGAACTGTTGGGACTTCATCAAGATAAAAAGCTTCTGCACAGCAAAGGAAACAGTCAACAAAAGTAAAAGGCAACCTATGGAATGGGAGAAGATATTTGCAAATGAGTTACAGATAAAGAAATAGTATCCAAGATCTATAAAGAACTTATCAAACTCAGCACCCAAAAAACAAAAAAATGTGATCAAGAAATCGGCAGAAGACAAGAACAGGTATTTCTTCAAAGAAGACATACAAATGGCTAACAGACACATGAAAAAATGCTCCACATCACTTATCATCAGAGAAATGCAAATCAAAACCATAATGAGATACCACCTTACACCAGTTAGAATGGCTAAAATTAATAAGACAGGTAACCACAAATGTTGGCAAGCATGTGGAGAAAGGGGAATCCTCCTACATTGTTGGTGGGAATGCAAACTGATGTAGTCATTCTGGGAAACAGTATGGCGGTCCCTCAAGAAGTTAAAAATAGAGCGAGCCTACGACCCAGCAATTGCACTACTGGGCACTTACCCCAAAGATACAGATGTAGTGAAAAGAAGGAGTACTGCATCCCAGTGTTTATAGCAGCAATGTCCACAGTAGCCAAACTGTGGAAAAAGCTGAGATGTCCTTCAACAGATGAATGGATGAAGAAGATGTGGTTCATAATTACAATGGAATATTACTCAGCCATCAGAAAGGATGAACAAGTAACATTTACATCGATGTGGATGGAACTGGAGGGTATTATGCTGAGTGAAATCAGTCAGTCAGAGAAAGACAATTATATGGTTTCACTCATAAGTGTAATGTAAGAAACAGCACAGAGGATCATAGGGAAAGGGAGGGAAAATTGAATGGGAGGAAATCAGAGAGGGAGACAAACCATGAGACAATCTTGGCTCTGGGAAACAAACTGAAGGTTGCAGAAGGGAGGTGGGTGGGGGGATGGGATAACTGGGTGATGGGCATTAAAGGGGGCGTGTGATGTGATGAGCACTGGGTGTTATACACAACTGATAAATCATTGAACACTACATCTGAAACTAATGATGTACTATATGTTGGCTAATTGAATTTAAATTAAAAAAAAAGCATAAAGGTTCTGAGCATGAATTTAGAGACAAGTAAACATGAAGTTAAATGCTCGATTTATAGATAGCCACTATGTGACCTTGAATGAGTCACCTAACATCCATGAATCTCAGTTTTCTTACCTGGGAACACTGTGTTGTTGTTGTTGTTTTTTTTTTTTTACACCTTGCAGTGTTATAGAAAAAGTAAACCAGATAATGTATGTAACATCCTTACTAGTGCCTGAAGCACAATAATCATTCTAATAGTAAATGTTGTCTTTACTTAAAATATGCAGCAATTTTAATGTTAATCTATATATTTTTTTTAATACAATAAATAAAGTTCCCAAGAAGATGTAGCAAAGTGCTTATTTTCACTTTGGCAAAGATCTGGCCCTGGATGGATGGTTTAGGGGCTCATCTGCTCTAGATAGAGGCTGAACATATTGTTTGTAGAGCAGAGACAAACACAAGAGAAAAACAGGTGTTGGCAACTACTCTATTGTAGCAAAGAAAACTCAAACATATAGTATACAACTAGAGTAGCTTAAAAGGAACCCTTAAAAAATAAACACAGAACCAGAACGATACTAGGCATAAGCAATTCTGTTGCACAGAGCCCTACCTCAAGCACAGAGGACACATTAGGTTTAAATATGGGCCCACAGATCTTAACCAATGGAATCCTGGGTAAGAATGGTGGTGAGAGGCCTTAGCATGATGCTATAGGATAATAATTTGTTTAAGGTTTCATGTGAGACTTCTGAGTTGAGCCAGATACTACTTTATCTGTGAAATCTACTGTCTCGTACCCCTCTACCCAGAGTTTCTTGCTTTCCTCTAACAGTTTGTACCTCCCCGTTGACCATTCAGCCCAGTGGATTTAAAGGTCTATTTACGCAAATAATTGTTTTATTTACCTCCTCTTCACCACATTGGTGAGGGAAGGATTCCCACCTGAGGGTTGTGGGGATGATGGAACACACGACATGTGACACCAGGCATCAGCAGTTTATTAGTGTCAGGCATTCACAGTCTGGTGAAGGATGTGGCCCGCCACGCAGGGCCATGTTGGGGTTGTGCTCAGGAGCAGAGGGAACAACCAGGGGCTGTGGAGGCAGATTTTCTAGTTTAAGAGGGTGAGGTGACCCTGGCTTCTGGAAGAGGATGCTTGTTTGAATAATTCTATGGGCTATCAGGGGACTGAAACTTGCTGATTATTAGGAATCATCAGGAATGGGGCCTAGTCCCCTTGATATAGAGGGTTGCTTGCCTAGGGCACCCTATCTGTGGGAGCCCAATAGGAAGAGGGACTTGTGTTTAGGCCACTTGAGGCCCTCCTGGTTTTACCAGATGTCAAGGAAGTGAGTAAGTTTGAACCTTAATCTCAGGCCTTATACCATGCCTGTCTCCCTCTGGATTCCCAGAAACTAACATTCTAGCTGAGACCCAATAAACAACCAAGGAGAGTACGTACCTCAGTGCTAACTGGACAAATGGAATACCTGAAACTGATGATGGTAGCGATGATTGGGACAGCAGCAACATCCTTACGTCATTGATCACCCTAACCGCCATTGTAGAGGATTCACCACGTGCCATGCACTGAGCTCTTCCCTTAGCAGTCATTGGCTTATTCAGTCACTGGCTCATTTACAACCACTCCTGGATGTAGATATTGGCATTATTAGCCTCAGTGTATAGGCAGTGAAACTGAGACTTAGAAGATAAATGATTTGTCCATGTCACATGGCCAGTAAGTGATAGAACTGAGCTTTGAATCTAGCTCTATGTACTCCAAAGCCCAATATTGTTAAAATTTTTGCAGAAAATGATTATTCTTCTGTAATGATTGAATACCCTGAGGGTAAAACTTCATTATCATTTCATGGACAATGCACAAAATTGTGATTGGAAACCAGACTCTTGATAAGGGACCCAGTGGCCTATTATACCATAATTAATCATTCTGTCCCACCATTTGGGATGATACAGGATAAGAGTGCTCTGGTTTCCACTCACCTGGCAGCTCAGGGCCATGGATGCCTATAGATGAGATGGAGATGGACAGGGACTGGATATGAAAGTGGAGGTCCAAATACCTAGAATATAACTGGTGGCGCAGGCCTAAGGGGGCAACAAGCACATGTAAGGAGATCTAAGGAAGTCAGGAATCAGCATAACATTAGCTACACAAATGGGTATCAGAAGAGACAAAGACTCTAGGCAAGACAAAGAACAAAACTCTGAAGTAAATAATAATAATAATAATAATAATAGTGGTAATAATATCTTAGCAAATAAAAAGACAGGGAACCTAAATCTAGAGATGTTTTATGGGTTCTAAGGATCAGGAACAAATCCCAGCATAGCTCAGCTATGGAACCAGGTAATGTATCACCTGATTGAGGTGGTAAACAGTGATAGCTAATAAATAGAGACAGCTCCAGAAGGACAGAACCTGGCAATATTTCTAGGGTTGCACAAAACATGATCTCCAACACCTACTTTGGGATCATCTGGGATCATGTCAGAGACGTAGACCCCTGTCACCCTTACCAATCCTGCTAACTTAGAACCTCTTGGAAGTTACGTAGGGTCAGGAATCCAGTTGCGGAGGATTAATAGTTTATTAAGCTCTCCAAGTGGTTCTTTTGCACACTGAATTTTGAGAACCATTGCCCTAGGCATATCCTGGGGGCCGAGCATATGCCCTAGGCATATCCAGGAGGTGAAAAGTTTTTCTAGAGCTCCAGCTACGCCCCTACAAAAGTATAATTGACTTAGATGTCTCAGTACTATGTACTATAGTGGTCAGTAACCTCAGAAGCTTTGTTGTCTGTTACCATTCTGCCCCCCCTGCTCCATCCTTCCTTCAGTTTCTTTCCTCCCTCTTTCCTTCCCAATTTCTCTCTCTCCCTCCCTTCCTCCCTACTTCCATCTTTCGTCTATACTGTTCCTCACTGCTTCTCTACTTTCTTCTTTCTTTCCTTCTTCTTATTTCTCTAGATATTTGTTAGCATTCACTATGTGCAGGCATTGTGTTAACTAACAAGAGAGATAAAATATGTCATTTATTGGTTCCTACCTTCTAGGAATTTACAATCTACACGGGGAGATAATAGTGACATCAACAAATAGGATTCAACATGAACTATTCCCAGAGTCCGAAGGAAAGTGCATATGAAGCACCTCCAGCACTTAGAAAATAAAAAAATCCCATCTGCTCAGGACAAGGTAAGTGTGCAATCAGAGAAGGCTTCCTGAAAGAGGGGCACCTGATAGAAACCTTAACTAGGCAGACTTTAGATATGGGGAAAGGGACATCCAGAGTAGGAGAAACAAAGGCAGAGAACCTAGAGAGTGGGGGCCATGTAGGGCCAATTCTGGCTCTAGCAGAAATATTGAAGGGAGGTAGTAAAGCCTTGGGTGAAAAAGGTTGGCCCTTCCAAACACTCCCTAATATTCAAGGATAATCTGTTTCATTTGTTGCCCTAAAATGTCCTAGAGCTTTGTTCAATAATACTCTGCTGAGAAGAAAAAAGAAATATAGAAAAGCTGTCCAATATTTATTAATCTGAGGTGGAGAGATTGTGCTATGTTGAGCTTTAGCAAATTTAAAAAAATGGTTGGAGGAAAGAGTAGCATTGACATTTACATTAGTTGTAGCTAATGTGCATTGATTGGATTAAAATATGACATTATGAATAAAAAAAAGGGTTCTGTTGGAAAATGAAATGCCATTGCTTTCAGGGAGGGGACAGGAAATAGAGTAAGCAGCCTGGATTTCGTTTTGCTTGAATGCCCTGGGTTTAGTGGGAGTAGGGTCATTGACTTAAGCTCCTTCTCCGAAAATGCATTAATAAAACACAGTTTTAAAGTTAAATAGAACCCATCTGGGACTTTTTTTTCCCAAGGATGTATTATTTGTACATGCATAATGCATACATCTGCAAAGCTCACCTCAATTAGTTTTAAAAGTACAGTTTCTATGCAAAACAATTTATCCATTGCACTGCACAATGGAAAAATGTCTGCTTGTTTGTACAGGAAGCCACGTTCTGTGAATCAGTGCAGGTAATAAATTACAATCACTGTCATTTTTAAAGCCACAAGGCTTGATTCCAACATATGCCAGGGACGCAGCTGAACTGAGTATCACTGTGCTGGGGCTAGCCATTGGCTGACTAAAGAACCCCAGGTGTTATAGGCGACTGAGGGTCCCTTCTGTTGGTGGGCTCAGGCTTCTGTAGGGTAGCTGCTAAATTCTGGCTTTGTAGCTCCACATGAAAAAAAAAAAATCTTGATCATAAAAATCCTGCTATCAGGTGAAAAATACACATGCTCTCTACACTAAGCAAACATTTTCCTGAACTGGAGACTCAGATAAACATAAACGTTAAAAAGGAAACCTGCTTGAATGTTTTTCTTCTTCCTAATTATGTAAATATGTATTACTTGCTCCCTTTTTTCTTCCGGGCTGCTGGCAGCTCGTACACTTGAGAAGGTATGTTTTATTCAGGAGAATAAAACAGGCAGGGACCTGAGACTTTGGTGAATAATAAATTGATTTTGACTTGGCCTTTTAGCTCATTATGAATCTTTAAAATGGTGAAATGTGCTTCTTTTTCCTCTCTGCTGAACTCCCCAGTCATGTGTTGGGATGATGGGGTTGGAAGTAGGAGGTTTAATATCCATAAGGAAAATCTAGGATTGAAAGGAAATCTTGAACTTTAATTCAGAGGATGCGGATGTTGTGCTTCTATCTACCATTTGTTTCATCCATCCATCCAACCAACCATCCATCCATCCATCCATCCATCCATCCATTTGTCTTTTCTTTGGAATCGTTGAGACCCTGGGCTTTGGAGCCAGCCAGCTAGCCAGAATTCAAAACCTGGCTCCGCCATTTATGATCAGTGTGATATTGGGCAGCTATCCTGAAGGCTCAATGTCCTCATCTGTAAAATGAGTAAAATTAATATCTTTTTAGATTGTGAGAAATAAATCAGATATGCACGTAAAGAACTTAGACTTTGTGCAATGGATGGCACCAATAAACTGTCAATAAATGGTAGCTTTAATTGAATTAATATTTATTAATAATCTGCTCTCTGCCACACACTAGACTGAATGTTTATATAAATCTGGTAGAGAAATCCCACTCAAGAGCTTTATAGTTTAATAGGGGAGATATAATATGTATGCATGTGAATTTAGAGTAAGGTTGGAAATGATGAGGTTGATAAGAAATGATCAGATGTAGAACCATGTTTGTTCAGAAGGGGTTGACTTTACCTCCTGCTGTGGGGAAAGGGTGATGCTCTGTGGAAAGCATGTGATTGGAGCTGGATTTGTAGGGTATGTAGGGTTCATAGTGGAAGAGATTAACAGGGGCAGGCCTCTAGCACGTATTGGCTACCTATTGTAAATCTGCTACTCTAGAAGAACTTCGCACACATTATTTTACTAAATCCTTACTACAGTTTATACCATGCCTGGGTATACTGTAGTGATTGATAATATTATGCCATCTTGCTGCAACTTAGAGAGGTAAAATAACATACCCAAGATTACACAAATAGATTTAAAACCTAGTTACCTCCTTGGTTATATAAAGATAGTAATAGCCTTTAGCTCGAAAAAGTCTGTGATGATTAAATGAGGTAATACATCAGAGCCCCTTGCACAACGTAAGTATGCACATAATAGCTAGAAAATTATTTTGGGCATGAAGACATTAATGATAATTATGAAGCTATTAATGATGTGGTCGGGTCACAAATCTAATTCAGTTGCGTCTGATTTTGAACACTAGAGTCTTTCTATGGCTTTTGAAAATGGACAAAACTATGAAGCAACTGGTTGAAGGGGTATCCACATAAATTGGTGGAGGGGGTACTTCTTATATTACAGGGACGTCTATAACTGGTCTGGGCAGAGGTCCCAAAATGTCAGTAAGACCTCAGCTAATACCTCAGAGATTGTCCAACTTTATCATTTTCAGAAAAGAATGTGAGGTTCAGAGTGGTTAGGTCACTCTCCTAAGGTAACACAGCTAGTTAGAGGCAGATCTTGGTGATGACGATAGCCTTGAATCCTAAACTTACAGAAAGACTTCTCCTAAATTATAGATTATTGGGGTCCTTTAAAGTTTAGCTCGACCTTCATTCCCTCTCCTCACTAACTGTTTCTCTAACACAGTGTTTGTTGTCCAGTAGAAGGAGAACAGTCCATGAATGTGAGTCACATGGGTAATATTAAAAACTAAAAAGTAATAGGTGAAATTTATTTTGATGTTTTATTTAGTCCAATATACCTTAAATATTATCAATATATCAATACAAATTGAGATTAATTTGATATTTTGTATTTCTTTTTTCATGGTAAGTTTCAGAATCTGGTGCATGTTTTATAATGATAGCACATCTCAATTTGGACTGGCCACATTTTAAGTGCTCAGTAGCCACAGGTGACCAGGCAACTCAACTGCACAGCATGGCTCTAACTCATTTACCCATATGGCAGGGCTTTCAATCTATGGAACTTCTGGTCTTTAGAAGGAGTTTCTTCTTAATGACCTGCAATCTGATCCCCTAGAACATACTCACATGTTACTCAATTCCACCTCTTTGAGCTATCTCGAACAGTGCTTGTTTCTCTTGTATGGTCCAGCACTTTAGAGGGTGTGCACAGTGAATCATCTTACTTCAACACCCTTAGCCCCTTCAGTCATTTCTCAAGGACGGGGTTTTGGACCCCTTCTTCATTCTGCACTTTGCTGTGAATGTTCTTGGTTTGTGTCCTGGGCACAAATGAACCTGACATTCCAAGGCAGGCCTGGCCAATACAGATAGGTCTACCAGTCCTTCAATTTAAATATTCCATTTCTTCTAATGCCCATTAAAAAGAATTAACTTTTCTCTTTGTCAGCATCATCACGTTGTTCATATGACATTTATTACCTATTAAATCTCCCTAGTTATATTCACATGGGCTATTTCTAAGTTCTGTATCTCCCCCTTGTATTTATGCCATCGGTGTTTGGACTCCAGGATAGGACTTTACATTTATTTTTTTCATTTCATCTAGCTATATTCAGCTCACTATTCTGACATATTAAGATATGAGGATGTTGCTTCTATCATTCTGTGAATTCTCTATCTTTTTCTGCCTGGCATTCTGAAGTATGATAAGCATGCCTCCTATAGCATCATGTAAAGAATTAATTAGTATGCTGTTTGGGGCAGGAGCTGGTCCAAGATGTTTGTTTTTATGGTATATATCTTCATATTTCCTTCCAGCCCACCCTCTTATGTCCTTGGTTTCTTGTCTACTCTCCGATGAGCAATAGAATTAAAGACCAAAATGGGTGAGACAAGACTATGCATCCAACACCACATGAATAATCCTATTGGTCATTTCTTAATGATCATTAAAAACCTCAGCCTCATGGCTCCTTTATCTCCTTCCATCAGGTTTTACCTTCCCTCCAGCTCAGCATCACACTGCCATGGTATCTGTCCTTCCTCCATCTCTGATATCTTAAGTGCCAAATGCCTGTTCTCCCATTCAAACATGCCATTCTTCGAGATAACTGAGTCTCTCTTCAAATTCATTAAGATCATTGGCCTTGAGCCCCTGTCTTTATAAAGAATTATGAAACACATAAAACATTGTACAAGTAACATAGTATAATGAGCTTTGTGTATCTGTCTGGTGTTTCATCTTACCTCTACATACTCTCCCCTCTATTATTTTGAAGCAAATCATAGATATCATATTATTTTATGCTTCAGTATTTATGAATATATTTGTGAATAATAAGGACTATTTAAAAACACGACTACAGCACCACACCTAAAAAGTTCATAGTAACTTCATATATCATTAAACATCCTGGGTCACTTTTCTAATGTCTAACCAGATTTCTGAGAATAGGATATACTATGGACCATGGCCTTGCTACACAAAATAAGAGACTTTACAATAGTTCAATAGAAAAACGTGAATCAAAAAAATCTAGAAATTTGTAGCTGATTTAAAATGTATTGTCAGGGCCATTTATTCATGAAGCTTGAGAGTAGAAGAAGGCAAAGGGGAGTGGCAAGGGAAGGATATTTAAAAGTTTTATTTGTTCCTTTGGGAACACCCAGTATGTTCTATTAGTGAAGTGTGTTATAGTCCTAGAAATATCCAAGCTCTCCTTGGACCAACTCCTGGAAAACGTACGTGTGAACTGATAGCTTTCTGTGAAATCTTTCCCAAGCATCTCATATTTTCCCAGCAGGAACAGAAATGTGTAGTTACTTACCAAGAAGAGCAATTTGCCTCAGACTATCCGACAGCTGAATTAGTGGATCTGGAAAGAAAAGAGTGAGGGGGCAAAGATCTATTTGGAAATAACTTTCTTGGGTGATTATACCCTATTGACCATGAAGTTGAGGATGATCACACATCTCTGTTCTATTTTAATGCCCATTTAAAAGTCATTAAATGGCATTAATGGTAATTCCTTCCTTCCTTCCTTCCTTTTTCCTTCCTTTCTCCCTTCCAACAGAACATTCCTCTGCTCTTCCCCTGGTAGGCAATAATGTGAATTGAATTTAGCTCCTCAATACAGCTTTACTGCTGTCGTCATTAGGACACAGTGTTGCTTACGGAAAGTCACTTTTGCCAGGAACAATAGAGTCAAGGTGTCCATAAACTTGTAACACTTTTATATGTCACTGAGTTCATAATTTACTAGTGCCAACTGGAAGGGAAGGAAGACTATTTACTGTGTCATTGGTCCATAGGGAGATATGAGACATACTTTCCGACCTGCTCAAATTCTCATCTCCTCCATGAAACCGTCCCATATAGCTTCAGTTGGAATTAATCTCTCCTTATCCATTCTGGTACTGTGTGTGGCCCTACTGTTACAACAGTTTTAATAGTCTGACTTGAATTACAGTTACTTTTATGGATATCTGCCTCTTCCACTTATGTCTCTGTCAAACAGAGACTCTGTCTTGCTCATCCACACATCTGTGCCCTGCACATAATAAACATTAACAGGTATTTTTTGAAATGAAATTCGGAAATACATATTTGATGATGATATGCAAGAGGTAAAAATAGCACTAAAATCCCAAATAAGCTTTGAAAATTCAACTCAAACATTTGTTAACATCTACTAATATGAAATTAAAAAAAAATAGTGAAATTTATTGAGTGTTTACTACATGTCCAATACTGTGCTAAGAACTTGGCACATCATCTTATTTAATCCTCAGAATAAATCGATGAGATAGGAACCTCAATTATGTCCACTATCAAGATGAAGAGATTGAGGCCAGGCAAGTTAAGCACCTGCCCAGCACAAGTGGCAGGTGTGGTATTTGACAACTGGTCTGTCTAAATACAGACAATGCCTGAGTCCTGCATTGTTGTCTTACACTATTTCTTAGTTTTAGTCAAGAGGTAAAATTACACATGTAAATCCTGTCTGTGCCAGTCTGTTAGAATATAGTTTTATATACTTGTCCAGTTCACCATGATTTGCCTATTACAGCTCTTAGTACCAAAATGGTAAGAAAATGCTTGAATTTAAGAGCCAGGAGGGATCACAGGAAGAATCTAGTCTGAATTTTTTTCCACATGTATAGGTAAGGTCAGCAAAGCCATTTCAATCAGATTGAAACCCAAATTCTTAAGGGTCTTTAATACTTACTGCCCCCTCCTTACTTCCTCCTTCTGTCTTTGCTGACTCCAAACTATCTACTTGGTCTCTTTATGTTTTGGAAACACCTCCCGTCTGGGTATTAATCTAGGTATTCTCTTGGCTCCATGCTCCTGACCCCAGTGTCCACTAGATGGCTTTCCATTTTTTTCAAGTCTTTGCTCAACTCTCACTTCCTTAATGAGCCTATTTAATGCTGTAACCTGGCCTGCCCCACCCCAGCACCCTCTGTTCCCCTTCACCGTCCTCAACTTTTTATTTGTTTCATAGAACTCATTATCCCCTAACATACTGCATACTTTACTTTGTTATGCTCATTTTTTTGGGTCAATGTTTCCTACTGACAGTACATTTGTAAGCTCTCCATGAGGGCAGGGATTTTGCCTCTTTTTGCCTCTAATGTATTTTCAACTACTGAAAATAGTGTCAGAGTATCTTACAACAGTGGATGAATGAATGGATGGATACACAGCTAGTCAGTGCCAGGATCTGAACTAGAGTCTTGGTATATTCCCTGCCTAGTGTTCTTTCCATTCTTCTATGCTAAGGATGATGGTCAGAGAGGTGACCTGGCAGAGCACCATTTGAGATAAAGCCAAAGACTGAACAGCTTTGAATAGCTGTTTGAGAATAGCTACTCAATTCCTCTTTTAGCCTTGGGAGAGAAGTTTGGAAACCTGACCTATCAGTGAAGGGAGAATAGAGAACCCTGGAAAAAAGGAAGCTGGCATTTGTTGACAACTTACCATCAGCAAAGGCTGTACAATGTCCTTCATGTACTTCATCTCATTTACTCTTTATGAAATATTTCAGTTCTACAGATGAGGAAACTGAGGCCTGGGGAGCTAAGTCATTCTTCTTGGGCCACAGTGCTAATATCTAGATTCAAATATAAGAAGTCCGTTAAGACTCTCAAGGCCCAGACATTTCCACTACCTAGTGATACTACTTTAATGTCTCAAAGGAGGTAGAATAGTTTTTTTTTTTAAATGTTTACTAGTTACAACATGGGGATAAATATTTATAGCAGGTGTATAAGCAAAGACAGGTATATTCATATTTATTAAATGTGCAATGAATTATTGAGTTTTTGCCACATTCAAAAGGCTGTACCTGGAAGTTACATGTAAACTCTCTATCAATTAAATATTTATTAGTACCTAGTAGGGGGCAGGGAGTAGGCTAGAGATTAAGAATGCTGATAATAAAGCACAGGAGCCTGCTTTTAAGTAATTCACAGTTGGGGTCAGTTTCTCAGTGGTAAAAAGGTGAAATGAAACTTAACTGAAAGGCACAATAAATGATCCATTCATTCAACAAACACTGAGCACTTACCCTGCTCCAGGTGTTTTGTTAGGCACTGGGGACAAAATGGACGGTACTTGCTGTGGAATCCCCCCAATGCATCTATTGGCAGAACCCATCATTAATGAAATAATCGCACAGCTGCTTAATTCCCAGCAGCAATAGATGCTATGATGGAAAACTACAGAGAGCTGAGACTCTCTGTAACAGAGGGACCTGCCCTGGACTTGGGGATGGAGGATGAGGAGTGATTCAGTTAAGGCTGGGCTGAGGAGGTGTCCGGGGTAAGCACTGGATAGTGCTTTAATATTTTTCAAAGCACTTTCCTGTCTCTTACCTCACTGGATCCTCACAAAACTTTGTTGAATTAAGGGAGGCCTGGATTATCAACTCTGTTTTATAGGTGGGGAGACAGGCAAAAGCCAAGGACTGGAACATAGTTCCTCAAATTCCTGCCTAGAGTGTTTTTCACTCTAGCAAAGTTAGAAAACAGGTCTAATGGGACTCTAGGACCAGCCATGGGGTTGATCTCTGTAAGAACCAGCTTAAGTTGCCCTTTGTTTCAGGCTGTCCCAGGTATGCCCCACTCCCCACCCAGTTGTTTACATTCCTGATGCTTAAGGGAGTGTCAGGAAAATGTGCTGATGTTTCATTGAAGTGAGTATCTGCTCTTGGAAATAATTCAAATACTGGTGAGTGAATCAGTAATCATATCTTAGTCTGCTCCAATCTACCCCCTGCCCATTAAGTCATTCCAGTAAATCAGTTGCTTGTCCAATTCCTACTTAGTATTCAGGACCCAGCTCAAACAGCACCTCTTCTGTGAAGCCTTCCCTGGCTCTTCCATTAATTCGATGGCTTGCCTTTTCTGTTTTGGAGGAGACCGATTCATACCTCCAATAGAGCACTTATCACATTGCATTATAATTACCTGCACTTTCCCTGGCTGCCTATTCCATTTAGAAATGGACTGATAGAATATCTTGTAATAGAAAAAGATGTTAACTCATTTCTCAGCCTTGTTTTCTCAGATTTCCCAACCCTCCGCCAAATTGTACTTATTGTTTAGAGATCCTGTTGTGAGCAGTGTTTCCCTTGTGCTCATGAATGGGTCTAGTTAGGTTTCACCTGATGGGTGCTATCACTTCCTCCGTGACTCTGTCCTCTTTGGTGACTTCCACTTGTCGAGGTACCCATTCTCTGATAATACACGAAGCCACTTTCCCTCTGACACCAGTGCTTTGTTGGGTTGTGTTTCCTGGGAAGCAGTCAATGAGATAGAGTTGGGAGTATAAGAGTTTCCATGGTTGTAGCGCCCCTAACAGGAAAGAGTGGATACAGGAGAGGCTAGGGGGAGATGTCAGAATGGACGCCAAAGTTTCCATCGGTCCAAGGGGGAGCTCAGGAGCAAGGATTGCCTATCAGAAGAGCCCCACATTGTATAGAAATGACTGGGCTTATCCCATTATTGCTCAGTCATTTGCGGGGACCCACCCCAAGAATAGCATGCCCTTGGCTTGAAAATTAGGCAGACCTTTAAGGCTCTGAACAAAGTACACTCCTCACAACCTGCAGGAGTCTTTTCTCAAAGGAAGTCTGGGTGGAGCATGTCTGCGATGGCTGACACATGTATGCTGGGTGCCGGAGCTGGCTCGGACTGAAGCAGACGGTTAACTTTCCAGGAGTTTTGCAAGCTGATTGTGAAAGAGCCATTATTAAAAATAAAATCATATAAATTCACAAAAAGATATAGTAAAAGCAGAGTTAATAAGTACTCAAAACTCATCATTGCCTAATTATTTTTTGACATCTGTGCTCCAGAGAGTATGTTGATTGTGTAATTACATTATATGATATAAATGCATGCGGCACACCTCTTTTCCAACTCAGTGACATCATGTTTGGTAGCTAGATGTTGGGCACATTGGGAGTATTTATACCATGAAAACTGGCAAACTCGACAAATCAGGGCTTGACTACCTGTTTTGTTGGTTGCCTAGACTTGAGAAAATGTAAATAATACAGATTATATTTAGAGGAATGCGTGTGTGCAGCCATTGTATTGTGAATAGAACAAACACTTTGAGAAAATGTCCTTCCAGTATGCAAAAACTATTACCTAATTCATTGAAGTCACTATTGGCGAATCAATGAAGTTTTGACATGAGTCTTGCTTGATTCACTTTCATCCTACTCATTAGCATAAGGAAATTATCAACTAGCATTCAGGTCAGAACTATATTCATTTGTTAATCACAACCATAAGTTGATTATGGGTATAAGAGTTCTACAAAAATCTAGAAAGTACCCTGTGAGAATTAATTTGTTACATGGAATTTATAATAAAGAATATTGTATATTTTATTAATAATTGTACATTGTATGTTATACATTCTTAATATCAGTAAAATTTTATGAAACTTATGTATGTACAATGTATACACATACACACACACACACACAAACACACAAAGCTGCACCCACACATAACACATTCTCTTTTGCTAAAGAGCCAGTTGTTAACATTAACCAGCACAGCACTATCCACAGCCCCTTTGCCTGGTACCAATACCCTACTTTACTGCAGCGGTCTCCACTGAGTATCTTACCTGATACTAGTATCTTACCTCTAGCTCTCCAGAGGTGCCAATGAGCTGTGATCTCTGATGCTCTCAGTGTGCTAAACCAAGCCAAGGCTGAGACAGAAGTGGCCTTCATTGTCTTTTAGCGACATGGATACAAAGGCAATATTGCCTTGTGCTTCAGTTGCTTACAGAGTTTTAGTGAAACTGCTTCACTTACGTTTCACAGTATTCCTCCTTCTCTCCCTCATGACTCAGGCATGAGGCCATGGTGAGCTGAGTGAGAAAAGGACATTGGAAGAAGATGCATACTCTGTTGAGAACTGCCCATCCTGGGTGGCTCAGTAGGTTAAGCCTCTGACTCTTGATTTTGGCTCAGGTCATGATCTCAGGGTGGTGGGACTGAGGAGTCTGCTGGAGGTTCTCTCTCTTCCTCTCCCTCTGCCAACCCCCTGCACCCCCAGATAAATAAATAAATCCTTAAAAAAATAAAAAAGAATTGCCTATCCCCTCTACTGGCCAAAGCTTTGTTGTATGTTATTTACCTCAATCTCTCCCCTGGGAGACTTCTCAGTACTTTATGCTAAGCTATCCTGGTGATTTTAAGTTACTAATTGTCCAAAGTTTGTTTGAAGTCAGTCACGGCCAGAGCTTAGGACCAAGCTGGGTTTCTGTCACTTCACATGTCCCAGTGACACTGTGACCTTCTCAAGGGAAGTGACCTCACCTTTCCATCTCCAGCACCCCAACATGGCATAACAGGCACCTAACAAATTACTGTCTTAATTAAGGAATACCATGCAGCAGAAAGGGAAGGCATCAGATTTATTCGCTTCTAATCAAGGCATTTTCATTAGTATATGCAGAGAGACATACTCTCCTGTCACCAAAGTCTTTTGGTCTGGGCCACATATCATGCATAAAATGGTTATAATTGAGTTGAAGTTTTAATGGGTTCCATCCTGACTGTAGGGCATGGGAGCAGAAGCCACGTGAATCTTCCTTTATGTTCTCTACCAGGTGATCTGTGCTCCCCAAGTCCCATTTGAAAGCTTTCTTTTTTTCTCATCTTTTAGGCTGCTGCACCCTTTGTCTGGAAGCAGTGATAATCCTTTGTTCTGACATTTAAAAACCTGCCTGCCCTTCCTGTGAGCATAGGCCCTCATGCTTTGGCCTGGTTTTCGTATCTCTTTTGTAATACCTTTTAAGGTCTTGGTGTCAGTGGAGGCACTGTCACATTCCTTCTATTATCATGAGTCACTGGTTGACCCAGGATGTCCCCAAAAGATGAGGGAAACATCTCAGAAGCTGTTCAGGTCATTGCTGATTCAGGTGATAACTGGGGCTGGCAAGATCACTTACAATGCAGGGGCTACAGCATATAACACTCCCTAAAGGGAAATAGTCCCTATATCTTTTCCAACCTGAGAAAAGCACAGATCGTTCCCCCATTTCATACAGCAGAAATGCCATTTCATTTTTCCTTTCATAGCAATCACCATTGTGACCTTGATTTTCTTAAAAATAATCATTTAACTCCTACTCTGAACCATTGTACTGGAGCCTTTCCTTGATATAATATACAAAATAGATGTGATCCTTGCCTTCTTAGGGTCTATAATCCAACAAGGAAAGTGGATTAAAGTAGATGAGTACAATGAGGTGAAGAACAGAGCAAGCTCAGAGAGCAGCTCAGTCCTTGGACTTAAAAGAACCTTCTCTGTGGTCATAACATCTACTCTGACTCCCTGAAAGTTAGTCAAGTTGGGCTGCAATCATTATTAGTGCAAATACCCGTATAGCCCTTCCTTTGTTAGTCATTGATATATGCCTCATGATATGCTCATGATCCTCAACCACACAAGGTAGTTATAATTACGATAAAATGGAGACAGAGGGAATTTGAGTAACTTGCTGAAGGTCACCCAGGTGATAAGTATCAGAACTAAGTTTCAACACTTAGAAGTCTGGTTCCAGAATCTCCATTCTTCGTGGCTATCCTAAACCTGCCTCTCTAGTTCATAAGGTACACTCAATTATTATTCTTTGAATAAATGAAGGAAGGAAGGAAGAGAGACAAAGAAAGAGAAAGAAAGAGAGCGAGCGCGCAAGATTCTAGGGAGAGAAACCAGCAAGTGCAAATGTCCTGCTACCAGAGAGAGGAGGATGGGTTGTATCAATGAGACCTTCACTGTGGCTGGGGTGTGTGGGAAGGAGACACAGCAAGGTGTCCTCTGAGGCTGGAAGGGCTATGACACCCAGTGGCCCATGTGAAGGGTGAGATCTGCGTCTGGAGAATGGCGTGAGATTGTTGCTTAGTTTTACATGGGAGAGTGACCTGATTGGATACATTGTTTTCAGTGATCACTCTTTGCTGCAATGTGGAGAATGGATTGCAATGCAAAAAAGGATATGGGGAGAATAGTTGAGGGGCTAGTTCAATAATCCAGGTGACAGAGGAAAGGATCAAAACCGTGGCAGTGGAGAAGGGGAGACCTAGATGGGTCCAAGCTGTATTTAGAAGGTAAAATCAATAAACACCCTCCCCTCTAGCCAGATGTGTTTGCGGTGTCCCTTACAACATACTGTGTCCGCTCCTGGTTCTGTACCTTGGCTCCCACTGTTTCTGGCACCTGGAGTGTCCTCTTTCTTTCTTATCTGAGCCCCTTTGTTCCTCCTGACCCCAACCCAGGATGGGGTCCATTCAGATGAGTTTCTGGAGTGCCAAGCCAGTGACTGCACCATGTGTTGCTCTGTAGTTCCCTGGCTGCTCTTTCTCTGCTTTGTGGCTGCCAGACGTGATATGGTGCGGTGAGGTAACTGTGTATTGTGCAGAGCATGGGACTGAGAGTCAGACATCCTGTTCTCGCCTAGCCATGTAACCAAATAATGAAGCATCTTGGGGGCACCTGTGTTTGTTTATCTGTAAAATGGGTATCGTGCGCTCTCCATGAACTCTTTCCAAGGATTCAAGCATTGTCATTAGGCTACAACAAGTGATGAATGTGCAAAACATTTTAAACTAAGTACTTTCCAATTCTGCAGGATTATGAATCATATAGTTGTGTAAGTCAATTATATGGGTTGCAATTAAGAGAAACCCAACTCGAATATAGCTTTATGCGAAGGCTACTGGTCCTGGGAGAGCTCACGTGATCAAAGATGTGAGGGTGACTGCAGTCTTAGGAACTAAAACCAGGAACTTGAATGCTATCAATATTCTCTCGTACAGTTTCTCTCTTTCCCTCCCTCCTGCGCTCCTCTTTCCTCCCTGTCTGTTTCTGTTTCAATTGCCTACCCCTGCAACCCTCAGGCTCTCTTCTTTGTTCTTCTCTATTCCTTCAAATGGGATTTCCCCCCTTGAAAGGCAAATGTCCACAGGAAACACTGGGCTACTATTTTATTTTAGAGAAGTAAAAGGAAAAAGGACTCTTTCTGTCAGCTTCATTTGGAGAATTCCCAAAAGATTGGTCTGGCTTGTGTCATGAACCAATCCTGGACCAAACACTGTGATCAGGGAATGGGGGTGTAAGAACTAGTATTTTTTTTTCCTTTCTTAAGCATCTATTTCTATGACCACAGTTATACAGTATTCAGCTCTGTAGCCCAAACCGTCACTTGAGGGTTGGAATCCCCAAAGGAATGGGATTGCTGTTAACAGATAAAGAAGAGAGTAATGCCAGACACACAAAATAATTCATGCCCACTACAATTCATAATAAGAAATGTTTGTGGCATTGACTTAAGTAGGCAAGCTATTTGGTATGATAAAAAGGAAGCAAGAAGCTGTGTTAAACATAAGCAGTATATTGCAAAATTAAGTCACCTTGCACAGATGATATGCTCAGAATAAATGAGCAGAGATGACCTACAAATTTCATCCAAAGACACCTGGATTGATAGCAACTCACAACAAAAGATGGAATTTTGCTGAAAGGAATCAAGACAGATTGAATCATGTAAGATGGTGAGGGGTAGCATGTTAGAAAATGACAAAAAGGCACAAATAAATCAACACATGCAAGGTGCAAAACTATTAACGTCCTTCCCCTGATGGAGATAGATTCTAATTACAAACAGAAGTCAGTTGATTGTGTGCAGATTTTATTTATGATCAGATCTGATTAGACAAATGATGACAAATGAGAAATGGTTGTAAATTGCCCAGTGATAAGCTCTATGTTGCTAGGTAACAAACCAACACGATTCCCAGTAGAACCAAAGAGAAGAGAGAAATTGAAAGAACAGAATATTTCCTGGATCTCCACCCCCAGTCCCTTTTTCAGGGACTTAGGCAGTGTGCTAAGCTTTTAGGATTTCCATTTGAGTTCTCACATCTCATCAAAGTGAAATATCAGCTTAGTTTCAGTTCTTTAATGTGAACTTTCTCCAAAGAACCTACGTTGAGTGAACGGGAAATGAGCAGACTTAGAAACAACATAATAGCTGTCTTCAAATATGTTAATTCGATTCATCAGTGTTCATCCACATTGTCCTATGTGGAGGGCATTATCTGGACATGGTAGAGTGTAGATGAAGGTATACTTAATAATACCTGTTCTTGTGATATTTGGGACCTGAGGTATATGAACAATGAAAGACAAGACAATGCAAGAGATACAGGCTCTCTGATGCAGACCTGTCAGAGGCTGGGTATGTGAGAAATGATTGACGGCAATGCCATAGTTCAACTCTCAGCAGAGGAGACTTTAGAAGGAGTGTGGACCCAAGACTCCATTCAGACACAGAAGCAGCTCCTATGGCTAATGAAGGGGCTTAGTTCTTTATGCCTCCATGGAAAGCACCACTGTCAATGAGTGAAAGCTTCAAGGAGGTTATCTCAGTTCCAGGGGAAGGGACTCACAACTAGACATTTCTGAGAGGAGACTCTCTAGTAAGGTTAGGTCTCAACCTAATAGTGACTGCCCGTCAATGAGAGTTGATTTCATTGAGTGACTCAGTTTCATTGAGTGTGTTGGGTAATGAGGAAAAGACTTGTGGTTTACATTTCCCACAGTACATAGTGCAGAATGTGAGGATTGTGAGATGCTCTGTGACAAAAAGAAGAGGGCCTTGTTATTTCCAAATAATGTTCTTCATGTCTTGTAGAAGTTGAGCTCTGTGGGTGGCATTTTGGGGAAAAGTTGCTTTGTTATATTGGGAGGTTGGAGTAATAACTGTAGAGTTCCAAGGTGTCGGGCGCCTGGGTGGTTCAGTTGGTTAAGTGTCAAACATTGGTTTTGGCTCAGGTCACGATCTCAGGGTTGTGGGATCAAGTCCTGCATCAGGCTCTGTGTTTGGCAGGGAGTCTGCTTGGGATTCTGTCCCTCTCCTTTTGCACGTCTAAAATAAAATAAATAAATCTTAAAAAAAAAAAAAAAAGAGTTCCAAGGTGCATGTGTCTTTTCACTTCTCAGACCTCAGCAATGGCATCCTCTTCCCTCAGATCCACTCTCTAACAAGTTGTTGGGAAGCTATGCTCAGAAGGGGATTTGAGGGGTATGAGATTAGGAAGCTATGAAAGAGATATCTTAACTCTCTGAGTAATCATATTTTAAGTAAAAGCAAACAACAAGGCTCAAAGCTCTAGAGGGATGGTCTCACTCCAGGTGGAACACCACTTCCCAGGGCAAATCTCCTGTCCTAAATCTTCACTTTGAGCAAGTTACTTCCAGACTTCTATGTGTATCCTGACTTCTTCCCTAGTCACTCACTTACTACTGGCCCCCTCTACCTCCTTTCACCATGAGGTTGGGGTGCAAATTTGCAGTACTTGAATATGGAACAAGGAATTGTGACTAATAATTCTATCTACCACGCACTTAAAATAACCTTCAAACACTTTACCAGGGCCTTAAAACCCTAAATGATTTGCCCCAATGTTGTCCAGTGCCGCTTTTGGCCTCTCCCACTATATTCCAGATACTCATCTTTTGTGTTGAAATATGCCATGCCCTAAAGCCTTGAATTCACTTTTCCCTGTGCATAGAGGGAATGCTCTTCCCTAATCCAGATCTAGAGCACCCTGGTTCTTGCTGTGCCATGGAAAGGCCTGACCCTCAACCTAGGAAGTCTCCCTTGCCCCACCTCTTCCTTAGTTCTTCCACCTGTTTCATTGTTGTTTTTTTCCCCACGACATTTATCTCTGCCCAATACATTGCTGTTTATGCATTTGTTGGTTGGGTAATTTTCTGCTTTCTGCACTAGAAAGTACGTTCCATAAGATAAGGCACCTTGTTTGCCTTATTCAATTTTGTATTCTTAGTATTTACAATAATGATTGTCACCTGGTTTTTGAATGAGTAAGAATATGTAAACAGAGAAATTCTCCTCAGGAAGTATCTTCCCAAACAGAATAAATAAGTTCTCTATGTGGTGACATTTCTGTCCCCTTCTTTTATTTCTGTTTATTTACACCAATAATACATTATCCTACAGTACATTGTGGGGGGAAAAAGAAGGACATGAGTATGCCAAATCAATATTGAATTGCCAGAAATCACCACTGAGAGAATTAGTATATATCCTTCCAAGCTTGTTTGTGTGTGAATACATGCATATGCAATTATTTTTATATGCCCTTGCAGCTTTTGCTTTGTATTTGTCATCTTTTCATGTCAGTAATCATGGATCTGCATCATTTTCTATTGGATGTATATTATTTCTTGCACAGCTGGGCTTGAAGATCCTTGTGCTTAGAGCTTCGCACATGTGTCTCATTCATTCCTTAGGATACCTTTGAGAAGCAGAATTGCTGGGTCAAAAGGCATTTGCACTTTTCCAAGGCTTTTGTAATACATGGCTTAATGATCACGTCGTACCAATTTATACTCCTACCAGCAGTGTTTGAGAATGCTGTGGCTACCTCATTTAACATCCCGTCGGGCACTTCAAGTCTAATTCAGTGCAAAACGAAGTTAGCGTTTTCCATGTTCCTGACAATAGAGATACCCTGAAGACCTGCAGAGCCTCGTGGTGCTCTTTGGGAAGTGTTGTTCCAGGTCAAAGTTTCCTTTCCGTGATCCCAAAAGGATCCTCACATAAAATTTTAGGCCCTCATGAACTTGGCTGGCAAAAATATTACAGCTTTATTTTCAGTAATCCCTAATTGTAATAGAGATTTCCGTCATTGTAAATATACACACAGACAGCTGTAGGATTGGCAGTACCTGTGACTTTGTCCTCCATAAAAATCACAGGTATTTTTCATACTGTATTATAGTTATTGTAATTTTTTAATATTTTTTGAAATTCTGTCTTTTGAAATTACGGTAGTGCCAGACATTCTGCTGAAGCTCATCATTGAATGCATCAGTGTAGGAGCACATATACTACTATTTTCAAATACTTCTTAATATTTTAAATCTGCCTTTCATACATATTGTGCAGTGTAATCATATGTATTTTAACTTTTGTGTTAAAAACATGATTCTGAGAATGGGCCGGGAGACTTCATTATCTTGGCACAGGGAGCCATGACCAAAAACAGTTTAAGGACACTGACAGGTAAATGGGGTTGGTTAGTTAGTTAGCTTGGAGACTTGGTCTATGGCCACATCTAGGGCTGCCTGCCTAGAAGTGGGATTGGTGGTTTGCTTGGGGAAAGACCAGATCTCTCTGGGGAGAGATTATCAGAACCAGCAGAAGAGGGTCAGTGGAAGCACAGCAAAGTCTCAGGAAGAAGTCTGGTAAGCCTCTAGGCAGGGGTTGCACACGGGTGATCCAGAAGCAAAATTCTGATGGCAGATGAGTTTTGCTCAGCCTCCACACATTTTTTAAAAAAAATATGAATCAGAATACCATCAAATAGGGAAAGTACTCTCAATTTCTCCACAGTACCTAATGCCTCCTTTCATTTTTACAGAATCCCCTTCATTCATTTTTGCAATGCCATGGTCTTTTAGCATTTGAGTTTGTAACCTTGAGGAAATTGGTAAGAGAGATTGTTGGAAAATGTGGTGAATGTCACTATGGTGAGGGGTGTGTGTATTCGTTGTGGCCTCTACTAGATCAAAAGCCCCGTGAAGGTAGCGATTCTGTCTGTGTTGTAAATTATTTGGCACCAGTATCTTGCCCACCAAAAACACTGTATTAATGTTTGTCAACAACCTACAGGGCCAGGGCCAGATCTGCCATCTCCACAATGACGGGAATGCCCAGTGCCTGGCATACTGAGGTCTCAGGTGCAGGAGGAAGGGCAAGGACTCATAAGTCCAGGAGAAGGGTCAAAGCTGGGTCTTCACTGCCAAAAAATGAAAAGGCTGAGTGGGAAAGTTTTAGGTAGAAGTCATTTAAGGGAAGAGACCAGTCTGAAGCAGTATCGGCCAGATATCTGCCTTACTTATATGTCTCTAATTTCCCTCACTTGAAAATATTGGTCCCAGAGCCTGGGGCAAGATAGAGCTTGCACATGGGGCTAAGAGCAGAGAGGAAGGAACCAGGCCGGGGTTATGGTCCCTCTCAGAGAGACCTTGCCTGGCTAGTGTTTGCCATGGTGAAGCACAAAGTAGCTATCGCTATCTACTGAATAAATGAATAAACTGGGTTATACAGTATCTTGCCACAAAATGCCTGCAGAGATCAATCAGGACACATAAAGAGGTGAAGTGATAATCTGTCGCTGTTGACTGTGGCCAGTGGCCCTTGCCTTGTCTGAAAGGGGGCAGCAACCACTCAGTTCTTGCCAATTGGTGTCACGAGGGGGTATTGGTCTATTAAAAAACAAACAAACAACTCTGATTTTTCACAATAAAATGTAAGTTTTTAATATGTTGAATCTTCCTACTTTAAAATGCTGGTAGTTAATTTGATTTAAAAAAAGAAGAAGAAGAAAAGAAACAAAAGAAAATGTATACACAGAAACCAAAACTGGCCAAAAAACTAACTTCTACAGATGGTATATATACTCACAGCCATCAAGGTTCAGTATTTGCAAAACATAGGGTGAGGTGATCAAGGCATTGCCCTTGGGTGCAAAATTTAAAGTGGCATCGAAAAATTCAGTAATCAAGATAAATGGTATTTTAAAGTAATATTTTCAGAAATGGCTCATGCTAAGCCATATGAAAGCCTGAGCACAAAGGATACATCAGTATTATTGCTCTTGTCTTCATTGAAAACAAATGTTTTGTTTACCATGGATTATTGGCATTACTTTTGATTTTTAAAAATATTGCATTAAAATACTATTCATCTTGGTTGCTGACGTTTTAAAACTTTTAGCCAAGTGCCTCACTCTGCCACACCCTGGTGTCTCCTTTTCCATTCATTTCCTACCCCTATAAATTAAGGTGTTTGGGGAAGATCAGTGATTACTAAACCTATCTAAACCAAAATGATGTAGGACCCTTATAAAATTATACATTCCTGTATCTGACCCCTAGAGAGCCTGGTTCGTTAGGCCTGAGTGGGTTCTGGGAAAAGTTACGTATCTAGAGGGACCCCTGATCATTGATTTTGTTTGGAAACCACTGAATTAGAGGATTTTCAGTCCCCTTCTTATTCTAATATCACAGGATTTTACCTTATATTCTTTTACTGCAAATACCCTGGGGATTATGGTCAATTACATCAGTCACATCTTTATGTGCATTTATTCAGTAGCTTGTTTTTCTCTTGATGTGAAGGACCCTGGAGCACAGGACTAGACCTAGAGCAGGGAGCTGATGGGAAGACAGTAGCATTCAACAAGGGGCTGTCCCCTCAAAGAGGTTTCATTGAATCTAGGGGACCAGGAAAGCCCTTTGGTTCAACCATGAACAACAAGAAATTGCTTTTAATCAATCTCAAAATAAATGGAAGTGAATGCCAGAGCATCCTCTCTTTGAAGAGATGTCAGGAACACTTTCAATCTTTTATCTTCCCGAAAACAGCAGGAGGAACGCCACTGGAATCAGCCCTGTAATTTCTACTCAGTAATTATACCTGTCACCACTTCCGACAGAGCAGATATAAATAGCCAGTTATTTTACTTTTTCTGCTTTTCTTTGTATTTTTCTTCCTCCAACACAGACTTGGGTGGCTGATGCTAATATCCGTACACGACACAAACCATTCGCAGAAAAAGCACTGCTAGACATTAGACCAGTGTTCCAAAAGCCACATGCGATGGATCGGGAGAATCTCATTTGCCCACAGAACTCTGGTCTTGAAGATTTATGACAGGTGACAGGGAGAGACAGGCAGCAAGGGAAGGGGTTTTGCTTTCCATTTCTATTTTCATTTCACTCCCAATAGGGAGGCGCACGTGCGAGCAAGCCTGCTGTGCTGTGTGTGTGTGATTACACCCACGTACCTGGTCTCCTCTGTGCCCAGTGACTCACGGGGAGGAAGTCAGGGCTTCTGGGAGGTGGATTAACCCTTTTGGGTCTCCGAAAAGCCATACAGCAGAATGTCACTGTCCTCAGGGCTGGACACAACAGAAATATGCCAAGAAGTATTCCTTATGATGATGGTTATTACTTTTGCTCTTAATAACACTGTTTTAGAGTCATCAAGGTTTTTATTTGTTCTCTAAAGGCATTTAGCATCAATTATTTGAGAGCTCCCACTGGAATAAATGTGTTCTAGGGGAAAGAGGTGGATTTTGAAATCAGACATTCTAGCATTGAAATCTCTGCTTTTCTACTTGCTTACTATGTTGACCTTAGGTGAAATAATGTTTCTGAGTCTCACTCTCCAAATCTATAAAATGGGAATAGTAATAATACTCAACCTCAAGGAAGTTCTCTTAGAGAATTATATCAGGTAACATTGTACAGGTTTCTGCGACTGTCAAGTTACTGCTAAGTTTTTTAGTGGCATCAGGGTCATCCGGAGGGCTTATGAAAACAGACTAGTGGGCCCCATTCCAAGGGTTTTTGATAAGGTAGGTTTGGGGCAGAGCCTGAAATTTTGCAGTTTTCTAATTAGTTCCCAGAGGCTGCTGTGGAGTAGGAGACAACACTTTGAAAGCAACTGATTGGCAGTTTCTTAATACATGTTAGGTTTCCTTGTTTTATGTATTCAATAAAAATTTATTGTGAAACACCCTCCCTATTCCAGACAATGTGCTTGATACAAAGAAGAATAAGACTGGTATGTCTCTTCCTTTATAAAACATACTCTAATGGGGAAGACAAATCCCCCCCCTCCCCCACCGACCACCACTTTAAAAAAATGACACGTTCCTGGAACTTAGAGCAAGGCAGTAAGGGTTGAGTAATGGGAGAGGCAAGTGAAATGCAACATCCACCACATTTATGGTCTAATTTGTACACTGAGTTATGCTCAGATGAATATTCATAGAAGGAGTCATGTTTTGTGGGGTCTTCAGCTTATATTTGCGGGATTCACTTTAAGAAAATAGGTAAAAAATTATGAGTGCAAATGGGTACAAAATTATGGGTAGAACTGTGGAATGGGACCATACAAGAAAGGGCCCTGAAACCTTAATTAGGTCTGCTAGATTCTTGCACATCCTCCTCCGTGCCCATCCTAAAATATGTGTACAATTGGAGTCCCTGACATCAAAGACTATACATAACTGTGAGGTCAATCTGAAGAACCTGACCTAGAGCTAAGAGGACCTGCAAAGAGTCAGAGAAATTATGCAGAGGGCAGGCAAGGGACTGGGAAAGGGGACCTTGGTTGTTATAAGTGGGCAGGAGCTACTGGCCTCTAATGGGTGGAGATCAGAGATGATGCCAAGCACCTTACAACACACAGGACAACCCACCCCACAAAGACTTAACCCACCCCAAATGTCACTAGTGCTAAGGTTGAGAAACCTGGCATAGGGCAGGAGTGCTCTCCAGATAGGAAATGACTGAGGCTCTCCTATTTTGAGCAGCACATCTGTCCTTTCCCCTGCTACAGAGCTCTGGGTTCCTCTCAGCCCTCTCTGAAACTCTTCTGCAGACACTTCCATGGCTGGACTCTCACTGTGCTCAGATATCTGCTCAGGGGGTCCCCTTCTTGGATGCCTTCCCTGACCACCCATCCAATCTAAACTTGCCTCCTCTGTTTCTGTACCACCTAATCACTTTCTCTGCCTTCTTTAAGCCTTTACCACCTGGCATCATAGTATATTACTTGTTTGTTGATGGTGTCCCTCTTTTAAATGTAAGTCTCATCAAGGTAAGGGCCTTTGTCTCTTCATTTCTCTAATCTGGGTACCTTGTAACATTATTAGCACACACTTGGTGCTTAGTAAGTAACTCTTGAATGGATGGAGGAAAAAAAAAGTTTTATTGATGGGCTGTTGAGTAAGTACTCAATGGATACAGCCTATTGTTATTAACATTGTAATCATGGTTATTTTGTCCTACATAGACTGCAATGTGATACTGACCAGAGGATTCTCATTTTCTCAGCCTTTGGGAGAAGCGCTTGCTTGTTCTTCCTCCCTGAGCCCTGTGGCTTGGCATCAGCCTCCCATTTTTCAGTGCCTGCTTTAAGAATGAAGCTGATGGGCTCTGAAGGGACTGCCATCTATCACTCAGTCCTTCCATCACCTGCTCTGCAAATGACAACCTCTGACAGGAAAGTGGGGGGAGCTGATTCAGAATTAATGCCCTGCATCTGGAGAGAGGCATGTTAAGACAGCAAATATTCAGGGAGCAAATCCAGACTGTCAGATCAAGGACAGAGAGGCAAACCCAGATGCTCTGGCTGAGTCTGACTTTGCACCTGGACAACTGCTTTGAGTAAGGCCTTCAGGTAAATGCAACTTGGATTTTTTGTTTGTTTGTTTGTTTAATTTGTAGAAGGAAGAGATAACCCCAGGAATGGAAAATTGCCCAGATGGCCTGTTTAAACATGATGTTGAGCAATGGGCGAAATGAACAAAGAGTGGAGTCAGTGTCATTTATTCAGCATTTACTGAGTGCTTACCATTTGCCAGGTCCTGTAAAGGAAGTGTTATTGTCATTTCCAGGAGTGAGGAAAATAAGGCCCAGAGAAATGTACTAACTTGCTGGAAGGAAATTAACCAGTAAGGGGCTATTCCTCAGACATTCAAATTCATTCCCCCTTCAAAGCCTTTGCACATGCTGTTCCCTCTGTTTGATCTTCTCGTCCTTCAGGTCTTTATATGTCTGGCTGCTTTCATCAAGCAACATTCAGCTCAGCTGTCACCTCCTCATGGAAGCCCTCCTTGATCATATTATTCAAGGTCATCTCCCCTTTCCCTCTGTCACATGACTTCCCTTTATTCTTTCATCATTTTTCTCACTATTTGAAATGACCTAATCTATTTTACCTCTTATCCACCCAGCTATCATTTATCTTCCCCAAATAGAGTGCATCCTCCACTAAAGCAGGATTTTCTCAGCTTTTGTTTGGTTTCCAGCACTCAGACAAGAACCAGCACATAGGAGTTGCTCAATAAATACTTACTGAATGAATAAATTGGTGGGGAAGGGCCTCAAGCCAGATATGTCTGAAACTGCATCCTATATTCCTAAGCCCTCGTTGTCCTGTCTTGGTTAATGCCCTGATCCAATACGAACCGAACTGAACTTAACCTAAGTCACTCTATCCTGGGTTCAGTTTGGTCTTCTTCTGCTTCCAGACTCAGAGGGTAGCTCTAAGACACTAGCGAGTTAATGCTTCAGAATTTTATTTTTGGTAAATATCAAACACTGTACATTGTAAGATATTGAGGTATTACCTACAAAACAGTGTGTAGGGGGCTTAGATTGTTCTAAGTTGAAAAGTTTTTTAAAAAGATTCTACTTATTTATTTGAGAGGGAGAGAGAGAGCATGAGCAGCCAAGGAAGGGGCAGAGGGAGAGAGAGAAGCAGACTCCTTGCCAAGCATGGAGCCCGATGTGGGGCTCAATCCCGGGACCCTGAGATCATAACCTGAGCCAAAGGCAGGTGCTTAACCAACTGAGCCACCCAGAAGCCGCCTGAGTTGGAATTCTGATTCCACTACTTACCCAATGTGATCTTTGGAAATTTTCTTTTTTTGGGGGGGGTGGTGGGAGGGGAAATTTCTGAACTGCTTTGATATTAGGTTTCTCATCTGTGAGATATAAATAATACTTTAAAAGGTAGTTGTAGAGGGGCGCCTGGTTGGCTCAGTGGGTTAAAGCCTCTGCCTTCGGCTCAGGGTCCTGGGATCGAGCCCCGCATCAGGCTCTCTGCTCAGCAGGGAGCCTGCTTCCCCCTCTCTCTCTGCCTGCCTCTCTGCCTACTTGTAATCTCTCCCTCTCTGTCAAATAAATAAATAAAATCTTTTAAAAAAAAAAAAAAAGGTAGTTGTAGAGATTAAATGATATGCCACCTAAGAGATACAGAGAAATTCCTGGGACATTGGAAAAATTAAACAAATGAAAATTGCTTTTTTGCTTTAATAGAATAAAGCAACAATGGCTGGGTCAGTGTCAAAGCCCTGAGGACTCATGGTTGGGTATATAAATCTAAGAGCTATTCCTTCTGTCAGGAGCAAACCTTGGGAGAAAAGACTCAGGGGAAAGAGTGGTTAAAGGAATATATTAAAAATACTATTAAGCATCTACTGTGTGTCCAGCCTTCTAATGAATGAGACACAATCTCTAAATCTAATAAAGAGAAAGACATACAGATAGTGTCTTTTTTTATTCTTTCATTTTTTGTTACTATTTTTATTTATTTTTTCTTTGATCCCTCCTTCCTTCCTCCCTCCCTCCCTCTCTTCCTTTCTTCCTTCCTTCCTCCCTCCCTTCCACTGGCCTAGAATATTTTCCCAGGAGATATTTCCCATTACCCAGCAAGATCATTTAAAAATACCTCCATAGCACATTTTCATAACACCAAACTTTGAAACTTTGACGCCATGGTGAACTCTTAGAGATAAACCAGTGAGATGTAGTAAAATAATCAAATGAATCGATCTGCTTTTGGAATTGTTAGCATGGAGCCAGCCCAATGTTGTGAGGTGTTGGAGGGTGTCTGCCAAAAATGATTTTGATCAAAGCAGTAGTGATTTGGAGCCATTTATTTTTGATAACAGTTCAATAGCAGGGGCGGGTGGTATATTGAGGGCACTCCTGGCACAGGAAAATAAACCTTCATCAGGAATATTATATCAGGAAGATGCCCTTCTGTCTATTCAGAAGAACCTGCGACTAGCTTAGAGTGGTGTGAAGGCAGGAAAGTACTGATTAAAAAAAAAAACTCTACTTTATCCCCACTTGAACCATTATTTGATCCAATAAGAGATTTTGCTCCCCATGTGTCCTGCTTCTCTCAGTGGGATTAAGATGACCATCCTATACACATATAACTCATTGAGTGAAGAGGGAGTCTTTATGATGAGGTCTGATAGTTCAGCTCAGAATTTGAAGGTTAATTTTAAAGAAGCCACTAAATGGAGAAAGGGAATGGTTATGTGGCCAAAACAAAGTTACCTAACACACAGCTAAAGACAGCCAAAGTGATAAAAAGGTTATTGAGGAAAAATAATTTTTAAAACTGCAGATAGCACCTGTGCCTTTGATGCAGGTAGGCTGGGTCAGAGGACCCAGAGGGGGTCCTGCAGGACCAGACAGCAGGGTCCTTGGCTTCATGCCGGATGTAACTCAAAGGTGAACCCAGCAGAAGGTGAAAGCAGAGTCTATTGAAGACATAGAGAAAGGGATACAAATGGAGCGTCTGGGAGCCTCAGAAAGGAGAAGGAGCATGAGTCTCATCTTTGCTTGGGGTCTGTTTTTTTCTTTTAATTTTTTAATTGGGAGTGCAGAGGGAGAGGGAGAGAGAGAATCTTAAGCAGGTTCCACATCCAGCACGGAGCCCAATGTGGGGCTCCTTCTCACAACCCTGAGATCAGGACCTGAGGCAAAATCAAGAGTCAGACCCTTAACCAACTAAACCACCCAAGCGCCCCAGGGTCTTGGGTTTTTATTGATGATTGTGGTCTGGTGCAAGTGTCGTCTCAGACATCCAGGAACTGATCAGAACAAGGACAGGGGCCAGGTATCTGTCATAAATCACTCATTCCCTGAAGTCAGGGGTCTTGGTGCTGGGATGTCTAGAACCAGTGGTCTTGAATGTGCATATGATAGCTTCCTCCAATCTTCTCACCTGGTCCTTCCTTTGTTATCTATTTTGGAGAAGTCATTAACTCCTCGTCCTTTTCAAGGAAGACATATGCTATTTGCATTACAAGGCATGTGTAAAGTGGGGTGGAGGTGCAGGTCCTAGCAAGAATAGAAGCATGAAAAGGAGAAAGAAACAGATTTTTATGGAGTCCTTCAGGTTCTCTGTCTCACCTTAACCATAAATATTACCTATTATGCTCAGGAATCATGGGAGCAAGAGTAATACAAGTCTGCTTCACACATGCCCCTGGATGCCAGGAAAGGAATGGCGAAAGGGAAAAACTATTTTTATGACCTGGGTTCAAGATCATTTTGGCTACTCCTGTGATTCCAAGTTACTGAGTCAGTAGGATCCCATGAGTCTGAAAGCCAAGTTCTTTGTCCTCATGGTATCTCATGGCCCCTTGACTCTTTTACACCAAATGAAAGAAACAAATGCTGTTGATATTGTGTCTTAAGGATTTCTTCATGGAGTCATAAAAGCACAACCATACTAAATAGCTAAATAGTCCTGAATCTAAAGCACAGCTGCTGCTTA
>CM052895.1:94580882-94621229 GCA_028534135.1 Potos flavus
AGTTCAGGTCATGATCGCAGGGTCCTGGGATCAAGCCCCGCATTGGGCTCTGTGCTCTGCATGGAGTCTGCTTGTCCCTCTTCCTGAGGCCCTCCCCGCACTCATGCTCTCTCAAGCTCTCTCTCTCAAATAAATAAATAAATAAATAAATAACATCTTTTCTTTTAATTTCTTTTTTTAATTATGTTATGTTAGCCACCATACAGTACATCATTAGTTTTTGATGTAGTGTTCCATGATTCATTGTTTGTGTATACTACCCAGTGTTCATTGCAATACATGCCCTCCTTAATACCCATCACTATGCTAACCCATCCCCCCACCCCCTCCCCTCTAAAACCCTTAGTTTGTTTCCCGGAGTCCGTGGTCTCTCATGGTTTGTCTCCCTCTCTGATCCCCCCCCCCTTTCATTTTTCCCTTCCTTCTCCTAATGTCCTGAATGATATTCCTTATGTTCCACAAGTAAGTGAAACCATATGATAATTGTCTTTCTCTGTTTGACTTATTTCACTTAGCATAATCTCCTCCGGTTCCATCCATGTTGATGCAAATGTTGGATATTCATCCTTTGTGATGGCTGAGTAATATTCCATTGTATGTATGGACCACATCTCTATCCATTTGTCTGTTGAAGGGCATCTTGGCTTTTTCCACAGTTTGGCTATCATGGACATTGCTGCTGTGAACATTGGGGTACACGTGGCCTTTCTGTTCACTATATCTGTATCTTTGGGGTAAATATCCAGTAGTGCAATTGCTGGGTCAGAGAGTAACTCTACTTTTAAATTTTTGAGGAACCTCCACACTGTTTTCCAAAGTGGCTGTACCACCCACCAACAGTGTAAGAGGGTTCCCCTTTCTCTACAACCTCTTCAACATTTGTTGTTTCTTGCCTTGTCAATTTTTGCCATTCTAACTGGTGTAAGGTGGTATCTCAATGTGGTTTTGATTTGAATTTCCCTGATGGCTAATGATGTTGAACATTTTTTCATGTGTCTGTTAGCCATTTGTATGTCTTCTTTGGAGAAGTGTCTGTTCATGTCTTCTGCCCATTTTTTGACTTTATTATTTGGTTTTGGGTATTGAGTTTGAGAAGTTCTTTATAGATCTTACCAGCCCTTTATCTAGTGTCATTTGCAAATATTTTCTCCCATTCTGTGGTTGCCTCTTTGTTTTGTTGACTGTTTCCTTTGCTTTTTAGAAGGTCTTTATCTTGATGAAGTACCAAAAGTTCATTTTTGCTTTTGTTTCCCTTGACTTTGGAGATGTGTTTTGAAAGAAGTTGCTGTGGCTGATGTTGAGGAGGTTATTGCCTATGTTCTCCTATGGGATTTTGGTGGATTCCCGTCTCACATTAAGGTCTTTTATCCATTTTAAGTTTCTCTTTGTGTATAGTGTAAGAGAATGGTTCAGTTTCATTCTTCTGCATGTGGCTGTCCAGTTTTCCTAGCACCATTTTTTGAAGGGACTGTCTTTTTTTCCATTAGATATTTTTCCTGATTTGTCGAAGATTAGCTGACCATAGAGTTGAGGGTCCATATCTGGGCTCTCTATTCTGTTCCACTGGTCTATGTGTCTGTTTTTGTGCCAGTACCATGCTGTCTTGGTGATCACAGCTTTGTAATATAGCTTGAAATTAGGCAACGTGATGCTCCCAGCTTTGTTTTTCTTTTTCAACATTTCCTTGGCGATTCAGGGTCTTTTCTCATTCCATACAAATTTTAGGATTGTTTGTTGTAGCACTTTGAAAAATGCCATTGGTATTTTGATCAGGATGGTGTTGAAGGTATAGATTGTTCTGGGCAGCATAGACATTTTAACAATATTTTTTCTTCCAATCCATGAGCATGGAATGTTTTTCCATCTTTTTGTGTCTTCTTCAATTTCCTTCATAAGTGTTCTGTAGTTTCTAGTGTGTAGATCTTTACCTCTTTGGTTAGGTTTATTCCAAGTTATCATGTGTTTTTGGTGCTATTGTAAATGGAATCAATTCCCTAATTTCTCTTTCTACAGTTACATTGTTAGTGTATCAGTTGAAAACTACTGATTTCTGTGCATCGATTTTTGTATCCTGCACATTACTGAATTGCTGTATGAGGTCTAGTAATTTGGGGGTGGAGTCTTTTGGGTTTTCCACATAAAGTATCATGTCATCTGTGAAGAGAGAGAATTTGACTTCTTCTTTGCCAATTTAAATACCTTTTATTTCTTTTTGTCGTCTGATTGCTGTTGCTAGGACTTCTACTACTATGTTGAACAGTAGTGGTGAGAGTGGGCATCCTTGTTGTGTTCCCCATCTTAAGGGGAAGGCTCTCAGCCTTTTCCCATTGAGAATGATATTCACTGTGAGCTTTTCATAGATGGTTCTTAAAAAAAGAAAAGGTAAGGAAATTTTCTGGGTGGTTGTGATCTAAACATCTGAGCCCTTAGAAGTGCTGAGCTTTCTCTAAGGGCTGGCAGAAAAAGAAGGCTGGAAGATTTAGGGCAGGAACAGGATTTGGAAAGGATTTACACCCACCGCTGGCTTGAATATGGAGGGGGTCCCATGAGAAGGCATGTAGGCAACTTTAAGGAAGTGATGAAGAACCCCAGTTGACAGTCATTGAGGAAACAAGGACCTTGGTTCCTCTTGTTGCAAGGTACAAAATTCTGCCAACAACCATTATAAACTTGGAAGCAGATTTCTCCCCAGAGCTTCCAGGTTAGGACTCAGCCTGACACTTAGATTTCAGCCTTGTGATAATCTGAGCAGAGAATCCAGAGAACTTTTGGCTTATAGAATTGTGAGCTAATAAATGCTAAGTTTGTGATCATGTACTTTGCAGGAATAGAAAAGAGATGTAGTCATTTCAATTCATATTGAATAAGCCCCTCTCCTCTTCCTACTTCACCTTCCCTCTGTTTGCAATTCTCTTTGCATCAGGGGATGTGGAGTGGCCCTGGGAATATTCAGGGTCTAACTAAGGGAAACTGAGGCTTACATTTAGTTTGAATTTAGTGGGATATCATTGTTACATGGCTCAGAGTCACTTCTATGAATAGTTATGGGTAGTTAACTTAGTAAAGGAATGGCTTCCAGAAACACTCCTATAATTCATTGCACTGGTTCATCTGGCATCACCTAAGGAAACACACAGCCAGAGGTTGAACTGTGATGTGTCCTGCAGAGCCTGATGGCAGAAATGACTAGGTGCTGGAGAACTTGAAATAGAGCCAATGGTAGTCTGTGAAAAATTCTTCCACATTGTAGAGAGCACATGTAGAAGAAACTTGGTAAACATTTTCCTATAATACTTTCGATATAATTCTAAACATTTGTGTGACATTGCCTAAAATAAGTTTTGGTACTGAAGTAAATAAGAAAAAGGAACCTACCGGTTTTCTCAATTTTGATTTAAATCATGACAATTTACGTGTCATTACCAATAGCAACTTATGAAGCAAATCACTGTCATTTGAGAAGGTAATCAAAGAACATGCAGCCGGGGCACCTGGGTGGCTCAGTCAGTTAAGCTTCTGGCTCTTGACTTCAGCTCAGGTCATGCTCTTGGGGTCAGGAGATCGAGCCCCTTGTCGAGCCCTGCACTGGGTTCTTGCTCAGCAGGGAGTCTGCCCAAGATTCTCTTCCTCTCCCTCTGCCCATCTCCCCCACTGGTTCTCTCTTTCTTTCTCTCTCAAATAATTAAATAATAAAAAATAAATAAAAAAAACATGCAGCCAGAAATTTAGGGAAAAATTACTATAGCATTTCATCCGGCAGTTAATTGATACAACAATGCAGTTTCCTGGGTTTTGCAGTTTTGTAGTAGTCGTCAGCTTTGTTTACACTTGGAAATTACTGTGGTTTTTTTTCTCATTTGAAAACATTCATTTACATCATCGATATCATACTTGGAACTCTGTATTCTTTTTACTAAAGTTAATAAAGTGAGTGAGTAAATAAACCTCAGGTCCCACAAACCAGGGGATCTCGCAATAAGCTTCCCTGCCGCTATCAGTCTTGGCTGCCACGTGTGCTATATTCTGTTAGTTTTTCCAAACCCTACCTCCAACAGGGTAGAAAGTACATTATTAAATTCTCCTCAACCTGCCCCGTGGAGTGTGCTGTCTGTTTTCTACATAGTATTCCTCGAACCCCTCAGTGTGTCTTGAGTCACCTTACAAAATGGTTGGGCTCTCATAGTGAAGAGGAGAGAGTGGGCTTCTCTGGGTAATAGAGTTGCAAGAGCTGAGGAAAGGACGAGGGGAATGGGAAGGACCCTGAGCTGGGCTGGAGCGGTAGTGGGAGCCCTCAAAGGAGATTGGCTCTATATGTACTAAAATTCGTTATTGTAAAATTTCACATGGCCATAGCCACCACTTTCCAAACTTGGTCAACGGTTGTTTTTGCCTATAATCTATGTAATCCAATCTCTTATTCTTACCTTGTGCTGCTCTTGGAGACAATAACCACCGGCAGATTTGGAAACTTCTCTTTGCTAAATTGCTAAACACCTAGAGGCTTATTAGGAGAATCAAAGTAGCATTTGTCCTTGTGTGTATTATATATGTGTGTACATTATATGTATATGTGTGTACATATACACACATTACCAAAAGGAAACATCACCACGAGGGCCATTTCATAGAAGCCAAATTAGGCCTTTCAGTGGGGCAAAGAGAGTGCTTTTTTCCCTGATGGTTGACGGTTTCTGAAACATTGTGAAGGACTAAATAGGACAGCCAAATATGGATACCCAATCCTTATCCAGGACTACTTATTAAGGTAGAAATGTCCCGAGGGTGAAATTTAACACCTCTTTTTAATAACTTAAAAAATTTAATTTATGCTCAGTGGAGAAAACTTGAAAATTTTAACAAAAGAAGAATAAAAATATAATTATAATTACCTATAAATATTTTACTGTATGATCTTTAAATATTTTTCTGTATATAACTACATTTTAGATTGCATTGTCCTACGAATACTTTCATAGCTTTCTTTTCTATTTAGCAATATGGAATGGTTTTACCATGATTATAAATATTCTCCTCTACCTCGATTTTAACCACTTTTATCATTTTGCTTGCTGCAGAAATTAAACATCATGACTATTTCAGAAAGTGCAGAAACAGATAAGCCAAAAAAAAAGGAAACCAAACCATCCAGAACTGTCGACAGCATTATTATTAATGATGGTCCCTATTAACATTTTAATGCAACATATTTTTGGATGACTGTATTATATTTCATCAAAAGGATACTGTAATTTAGTGAAAAAAATCCAGGATATTAGATAATTCGGTTGTTTTCAGTTTTTCACTGTTACCTGAGATGAACATCTTTGTTCATCCACAGTTCGTGTGTCTATCTCTCATTACCTTCATGGGAAGAATTCCACTTTTAATGCTTTGCGTGTTTTAATGCTGTAGAAGCCTAAAAATGATAAATGGCTCTTCATTAGCCAGGGACTCAGGGCTTTGCAACCTTCCTCAAAGAATAGACTCTCTAGGGCAGCCACATGATCTATTGACTTGCTGGGAGAGCATTGGAACCAAAAGCCAATGATATCCAAAGAGCATAATATAGGATGTCTTAAAGTCTAATTACATCTTATCTATTACCAAACACGTAGCCGACATTCCAAAATGTTTTTCTTAGTATATTCTAAATGTGTATTTAGAGAAATTCTTATTTTCCTGTGAAATCTCTTCTTTTGCCTGTCCAATTCTTGCAGTCCTTCAAACATAGTTTAATGATTCATAATATTTTGGTGGCCACTGAGGAGAACCTAAAGGCTCTGGCTCCACAAAAAAAAAAAAAAAAAAAAAGCAAAAAGACAATGTCTCCAAGTCCAGAGGTCTTCAAGGAGTCATGTTTCTCTTTAGCAGTTGACTAAAATGGAATAAAGAGTAAACCCTACCTTTGGGTACAGGAAGTCCAGATCCCTCCCTCTTCCTTTCTGGGTCTCTTTTGGGAATTTGCACACTTGCATTGGTTACTGCTTATCCGTTACCACTCTGGACTTCTCCATCAGTCCCTTCTTACAGCTGGAAAACATTTCTTCATACCACACCACCCTCTGTGATCTACTTTGACTCAGACAAGGATGGAGGCTCCCCACTTAGCAAGAGCTAATATTAGATTGTAGCACTGACAAAACTTCATAAGAAATTGGGGATTATGGGGAATTATAGTACAGAGATGGAGGAGAAGTGAAACCGAATATTGGTAATAACTGCTGTAAAATTGAATTACTGTGCCCCTCTTCCCCCCCCCCCCCCCGCAAGAAGGTCAGTCCCTCAATATTCATCTCTTTCCTGTGAGTCTGGTCTGCAACCATGGTGCTCAGTAAAAATATAATAAACTTTGCAGGGAGGCAACTGTGATCCCCATGAATGATACATTATATATATATATATTCAGAAACAAAATGATTGGCCTGAAACATTTGGTATATGTCACTATTTCAGGTTTTCCTAAGAAAAATGGGTACTCACCTGAAATACTGCAAGTAAAAGACTGATCAAAGTATTCTCTCAAAACAAAGAGCATACCTGCATGAAGAACAATTTCTAGCTTCACTCTAGAATAGAGAACAGATTTTTACATCCTTCCCCATTCAATCATTTTTATAACTTCAATGATAATTTTAATAACTCATCTCAAACAGTTAAAATAAATTGCTGGCAGATTTAAATACTATTTTGTGTCCATCATGCAACCACACCATTGGGCTGAATAGCTTAGAGTGTTTTAGGTCCAAGCCTTTCCACAGATTCAATTCAAGACCACTGGTTCCATCTCAAGCCCTTTTAAATTATCTTCTCTGCCTTGTATTGACATCTATGTCTTCTGAAAAATGCCCACCTCACAAATGATTGATTACTTGCTGGGGTGTTAGTCTGTTTCACAAACATTGGTCTAGATTTTTGATTGCAAACTCTTTGAAGGCAGAGACCTTGTTTTTACTTTTATTTTTAGCAATGCCAAACACATCATCCAATAAATAATGCACTGTGTTTTCTTACTTCAAAGTTGCTATTGATTAGGAGATTGTACCATTGATTTTGTAAAAGCTCTTCAGAAAACAAACAAAAATCCCACTGCACTAAATGTACATATTGATTAGTAAGCTCATCTCAATTTTAGAAGCATTAATATGGGGGTGAAGAAAATAAAGAAGCTCATTTTAGATAGAAAATGTATGGCACAGTGAAATATGAACTCTCAGAGCTCCGAGGACCTCAAAGGTCAACTATTCCAGCCTCTTACCAAATGCTGGAATCTTTCCAGAGCAGGTGATTTTAATCTAGGGTTGATGAATAGAATTCAAGGAATGCATAAGCTCTGAAATTATAGGCAGAATTGTTTTTTTCATGTGTGTGTATAGATTTTTCTTAGGAAAGGATCAACTTATTCTATTAGCCATTCTGAAAGCCATTACTGGCTTTAACACTCCTAAGAACAATTAATCTAGATCTCCTTGTGGGTGTTCATCCAGTCTGAGCTTGAATATCTCCAGAAAGAGTTCATTCAGTATTCCATGCTTTTCACTATTAAAAAGCCTTTGCTAAACTTGACCTAAAATTTTCTCCCATATGCTTGGTTCTGGTCCAGAATATCTATGTTTGTTGGATGTTTTATATATAAATAATAATGTTTTATTATAAACAATGATGATAGACATTGATTGATAGCTTGATTGTTATATGTTGGCTTACGTAATATACAAAGGATTGATATAAAAACCGTGAAAGCAGATTTATTTACCTTTTCTCTTCAAATGAATTTAGGTTTTCATTGTTCTTTTTTTGGTCTACTTTAGAATGTGAATAATTTAAGAAGTAGGCTAATTTGGCAAAGGAATAGTGCTCAATAAACGTTAACTGAGTGCGTTGATTAGATCAGTAATGAATGAGTGAATGGAAGGGAGTGTAAGTGAAACATGTGGAATACAAATTTGTGAATGAATGAATTAATGTGTAGATTAATATAATGAGTAACTTAAAACTTGTGGGTCTAAGATTCTAGGTTTTGCAGATGTAAATTATTGAGGTTCTCTGTTGGACTGTGTCAGTATCATTTATAATCACAAATAATGTCAATATAAGAAGTTGACTTCTGAAGGTGGATTCTTTCAGTCCTCCATTCTCCCATCTATCCTTTCGTCCCCTTAACAAGCACTTACTGACTTTCCTGTGTATCTTAGGTTAAGGAGAAATTGTATAGAGAAATATGTTGGACACTGGGGAACAACGATGGACAAGAAAAGCCCATGCTGCTAAGTAACTACCACCAAAGCTACTGGGATCACAGAATTTTCCATTTAAAAGACCACCAGTGACTACATTTGTTCAACTTCCTCATCTTATTGATGGGAGAAGCAGACCCAGAAAAAGACATAACCAGTAAAAGCTCTATATTTAATATATTCATGATCCCTAAAATGTAAAACAAGGAAAACAGGATGAGGCATACATGATTAAGAAAGCTTTTAGTTTAGGAAAAATGTGCAGCTGATCTCTTACGAACATAATATCCTTGGAAACCTGGCATAAATTGACATAAACCCTGAAAAATAAACCATGAACATTCACTTACATACATACCCACACACATATTTCCCATGAAACTATTTTTGCTCTGTTGTCAAGAGCAGGGGAGGTAGCATGTGGTGGAGAAGCATCAGGCAGAATCAGAAGGTTGAGGAGCTAGCCTTTGTTCTGCTGCTGATGCGTTATGTGGTCGTGAGCAGGCGGCAATCTCTGTGTCTCAAGTGACTCATCTGTAAACTGAGAAGGCCACATGCAAAGGTCCCTTCCTCTGGATTTCTCAGATGGTAGACACTTTCTGACACACCAGTCTATAAGCACTACAGCTTTCTGGGAAAGGTTTTGTTTGTCTCATTGGTTGGTTTATTATTATTCTTTCTGGAAGCATTGCCTAACACTGGGGAATGCAGGCATGAACTCTGCAAGGTAGTCTTGTCCTTTGGCAAACCATGGAACACTTATTCCATCTATATTGTGACTACTTTCAGCCTACCAGAAAGCCAAGTCTAAGGAAATAGTGCATTAAACTTCACATTTCTTCCAAATACTTGACACAAGTTCTTTCTTTCTCCCCCCCCGCCCCCACCAGCATATAAGGAGTCACTTACTTAACTGCACATTTTGGGGGAAGTTGGGTTGGGGGGAAGTCGAGAGTCCATTAGGCTTTTTTTTTTTAAATCATGGAGCCCCCTAAGGCATTGATTGGCACCAAATGTAACTGCACTTTGCTGTAGTTGTTAATTGATTATATTACATTATAAGACGGGTACGAACAGCAGAACAATTCAAAGCAGAAAAGTAACAGATAGTGATGAATATATTAAAAATCTCTTAGAGGTTGAAGTTGTGGGAGATGGGAAGGGGGGTATACAGCTGGAGACATCCGAAGGACCCTGGATCCTGTTCAGCCACTCCCAAACCTCCAGAAACAGACCTAGAGAGAACAAAGTGGACAGAGGAAAAGGAATGAAGCCCTGATATCTATTGAGCCTGTTAAATTTGTCAAATAGTATAAATTCTTCATAAACAGCAATAGGTGAGTTCAGATTAACCAATTAATTAATTCAGTAAATATGCATTCAAAATCTGCTACCTGCCAGATACTGTGCTGAGTACTAGGTATTCAGTAGTGAGCCAAACAGTCCTGACTCTCCTGGAGCTTAGCAATGGAACTCTATGACTTTCCTTTTTATTATTTGTAACTATTCTCCGAGATAGGCAAGAACTCTATAGTTCTTGCTAAGTTGGACCTTAGGCTAAGGTTTTGATGCAAATAGGTATATTTGGGAGTCCTTCCCAGGTAGCACAGTGAGTGAGTGGGTGGGAAAGGGAGATAAGGAAGGGAGGGAGACTAGGAAGGGGTTTGTATATAGGTGGGTTACCCTGTGTGGGTAAGTGGGATTCAGTCTTGCTGGGGAACTTTCTGAGAGACTGTGAAGCACCCATCTCAGAACTGACCTACGCAGGGTACGAGGAAGCTGAGGTGTGTATCCACTCACTCCTGTCCCTCACTGGTTGGGGCTGCTCTCGTCATTAACTCTCTGGCACACTCCGTGTGCCCTGCACTCCCTGCTGCTGCCCGTAGAACCCCACCACGCAGAGGTGCAGGGAGCCATGGGAGAGTTCCGGAACTGTTTGGGAGAGCTGAGAGCACATGGGCTTGGTGGGGCACTGAGAATGGTTACATGATTATCCTCATCTTACGGAAAAAGAAACTGAGGCTTGAGTGGTCACCCATCTAGTAGGTGTTAGAGTTCATGCAAAACCCAGCACTCTTACACTGCAAACAGGGTGTGCAGCTATCCACCAGCCCCAGATGGAAAGGCTTGGTGTAAGCCTTTGGATGACAATGAAGCAGTGGCTTAGGGAAGGATGGGTTAGAAGTCATCCTGGGCCAGAGGCTGGCTGACATCAGATGGGACCACACAGGCTTGCAGACCAAGTCCTTTCTTAGTGTTTCTGGGGGAGCAGTCCCAGTGCAATATTGTGATTTGTAAGAAATACATATTGGCCACTTAGATGACCAAAAGATATTTCCAATGTGCATTTGGTCTTTTTCCACAGTTACTGGTTCACATCTTGGGATTTCTTGTGATAACAGCGATAAAAGGGGCTTTATTATGTTAATGAGGTAGCTTTTGGAAAGCCCGTAGGTAATTTAAAGGGAACCATTCAGGTGATTAGGGGGTTGGAACTTTAAGTCCTGCACCCTGCACAACCCCGCACCCCTCTGGGGAGGGGAGAGAGGCTGGAGATTGAGTTCAGTTGTCAATGGCCAATGATTTAATCAGTGCCTATGTATTCATGAAAACCTAAAAGGGCAGGGGTCAGAGGATTGGCAAACGCTTCCACACCTGGGAGGTGGTGCACCCCAACTGCAGGAGACAGAATCTCCTGTGCTAGGAAACCTTCTGGACTGCGCACTATGTATTTCTTCATCTGGCTGTTTATCTATATCCTTTATCGAATCCTTTAATAAACTGGTAAATGTGTTTCCCTGAATTCTGTGAGCTGTTGTAGCAAATTAATCAAACTCACAGAGCGAGTTGTGGGAACTTGTGATCAGAAGTACAAGTGATAACCTGGCCTTGTGACTTGTGTCTGAAGGAGTACCCGACTGTGGTGGGGGCAGTCTTTTGGGACTGAGCCCTTAACCTCTGATCTGATACTAATTCCAGGTAGATAGTGTCAGAACTGAATTAAACTATAGGACACCCATCGGTGTAGGAGACTTGATTGCTGTCTTGGGGAAACCTCCCCACACATTTGGTGATCAGAAATGTCAGAAGGGAAGTAACTAGTGTGAGTAGGAAAGCAAACACACAGAAGCTAGACTGAACTGAAATTGTTCTCTACAACACATGGAAGACGAGTTTTTCTTTCTTTTTTCCTTTTCTTTAAAAGATTTATTTATTTGAGAGAGAGCGCACAAGAGGGGCAGAGGGAGAGGGAGAGTCTTCACCAGACTCTGTGCTGAGCATGGAGCCTGACTAGGGGCTCGATCTCACGACCTGAGGTCGTGACCTGAATTGAAACCAAGAGTCAGACACCTAACCAACTGAGCCACCCAGGTGCCCTGCGGCTTAGTTTTTCTAATAAACCTAGGCTCTGAGTCCTTGTTGGCATGGAAGGAGGCTGACAGAAGAAAATGAATGACTTTCTTTTTTGCTCGGAAGGGCTAGAAAGCCTAACTGAAGCACGTGATGTTGAAAAGTAGCTCAGTGTCATGGAAATTCATTGAGTCAAGTGACCAGGTCCAGTTGTGACAAGCCTGTACAAGCCACATCACCTCCAGAAGCAGGACTCCATTTCCTCGTTTATAAAAGAGAAGTATCATCCATGTCACAGTTTGCTGTTTAGATTGTCTTGATGATTAAATGAGATACTGTGTGTCAGCCTGGCTCCCTGGGCAATAGAGCCCAAGGCACAGTTTATGTGCTAACACGTACTGAAGTGTTACCATGTTATTGGGTGTGAGGTTGAAAACGCACAACAGTCTAAGATAGAGGAAGAGAGCAGTGTGTCTGTTGGCTCCCCCTTGGTCCCCTGTTTCTCATTGGTAAAAAATTGCCCCGTAGGACATGGATTCCCCTATACTATTGAGTTGGGTCACCTGCCCCTCCTGGCAGCTATTGAAGCAAGATCATCATTTGTCAGGGTTGAAGTGCCTTTAACCTGGCATAGGAACCCCTGACTCCCACCCCCAGGGAGGCTGGACAAGATGAGACAATGGTGGATGTGGCCAGGGCTTTGTGACAGTGGGAATGGGACATGCTGCCGCTGCAGCTGCTCCTAGAACAGAGCAAAGAGCAGAGGCCTGGCGGCCAGGAGGGACTGAGGTCTGTGGAGGTGCATTATCTGGGTCAGGCACAGTATGTACAAAATACCTTTAAATGTGTAAAGAGTAAAGCAGGCCATTATTATAAATGACTCCAGATCTCCAGATTTCAGTTCTGGTGCTAAATTTTTATATTTTTCTTTCTTTTCTTTGTTATCACTTGTCCTAGACAAGTATGTTCTTTCTATAGATTGTAATAAAAAATGCTTAATGAACAAATCGGTGAAGAATATTACCTAATTTTGCAGGCAACTCTGTAGATAAAGGCCCAAAGATGGCTTTTTTTTTTTCCTCTCTCAAAAATAGATGTCATTTATTACACACTTATTCCATGTACTGGACCAAACATCTCCCACATGTGACCTCAATCTTCACAGCCCCATTATTCTCCCTATTTTACCAGGCATAGTGAAGTTAAGGATGTTGTTTAAAGTCACACAATTAGTATGTTGCCAGAAATGTGCTAGTGTTTTGTGACTTCTATATTCTGCTCATTTACTCTGTTTGCTTTTTGAATTTTAGGGTTCCCAGGTATGGTTTGTATGACTGAGGTAGCAGGAAGTGTTACTGGGCATGACCATCACGTTTCTGTGATCCTAGCAATGGGTACAGTCCTAAATGTTGCATCCCAATCACCTGACCGCACACATTCCTATTCAAATTTTGCTCTCAGATCCAAGTTACAGAATATTAAGTTCCACAAGGGCAGAATCTGTGTCTTCTTCACCTTTGTATTCTCCAGGCTTAGAAGAACACTGGTATATATTAAGCCTATAATATAGTAGGACAGATCATATAAGGTACAGCCATAAGACTCTGAACATTAAGGCAGAGGTCAGCAGAGTGCAGCCCACAGACCAAATCGTCTGCTGCCAGCTTGTGTAAATAAAGATTTATTGGAACACTGTTCAGCCCATTCATTTACGTATTACCTATGGCTGCTTTTGTGTTGGTGTTACAAAGGCAGAGTTGAGAAGTTGCAACAGAGACCGTATGGCTCACAAAGGCAAACATATTTGCTGTGTGGTCCTTTATAAAAAATGTTGCCCACTCATGCCCTAAGGTATGCTTGGAATAGATTCAGAAGCTGCAGTAAAAAGTTTAGATGAATAGAAAAGGATTAGGTTATAAAAATACCCTCCTCCATCCCCTCCCTTCTTTACAGATGAAAATAAAATATAATTATTGTAATGTCATATTAAACATATAAACATGGGACCAAGTCAAATGCCTAACAATCGAGGTGTGATTTACATGCATTGTGGAATGCTGTGCCACCAATGAAAATGCTGCTATGGAAGTACAATTTATAAACAGCAGAAAAAGGGATACAATAGAATACATGTAAAAAAGATCAAAATCCTAAATTCAATTTAATTCCACTTCTGTGCTAAAGGTGTATATACATTTATTTATAAGTTAGAGAAATGTAGAAGGAAACACCAGAACATTACCAGTGTTCTGATGATAGAATTCTGGATCATTTTGATTTTCTGCTTTATGCTTGCCTGCATTTTCTATTCTTTCGACGATGCATAGGCATTTTTCTTCAATACAAAGTTGAATTTTGAAAACATTTAAAAAGAACATATAGAATAATCCCTCATAATATGAGAATATAAAAAAAAAAGTCCAGAACCATGTCTTTGTGAAGAGAGATGGCTAGTTAAGGGCCCTCCCAGCTTCTTTCTCCTAAATTTCTCTTTCCTCTGGGACGACTTCTTTAGAGTATTGTGGACCCCACTACATCCGGCCCCAGGGAGCCCGTCCCCCCTTAAAAACAGGAAAAGCATGAATCAAAACAAGTTTTCATGTTTTCCTTTGCTCGGTTGAGACAGGCTGACATTTTCAGAAAGAACTTTAATACTCAGAGAACAAAAAGGCAATAATTATTGAAAATGCAAAAGGCATAACAGTTGTCATGTTTAAAACACAAGCTTCTAGTCCTCAGAAGGGCTGGTTCCTGGCAGAAACCAAAGCAAACCTAGCCCCTGCCAGAGCCTTGCCTAATTCCCCTGAAGTGGGCACCATTACATTTCTGCCACCTGGAATTGGTCTTGGGCCAACAAGTCTCCGTATTAGTCAACAACAAAATATCCCTTGCTCTATCCATCTGTGGCTTCCCCACTTGGCTGTCCTCCAGGAGACATTACAGCTCATCCAGAGATGACTGATGAGGTGAGAGACCCTCATGCCACACACCCACCCACACACACACACACACACACACGCGCGTGCGCGCACACACACACTATACACCTGTAGAGAACGAAATAACTCATCATTTGGTTTTTCAGGTGAGTATTTATCAGGTATCCAAATGCCAAACACTACACATATGCAGTGACAGGACATTTTCAGGGGTCTCTATCTTAATGTACAACATAGACATCCAGGAGGCATCAGACCCCCAAACTTCTCACCTTTGCCCTCACTCATGCTGTTGAATGCCCTTGTGATACCACTTCCCCACTCTCTTGTCTTCAAGAAGCCTTCTCTGTAGACCCTACAAAGAAGTGATTCCTCTCTCCACTGAAATCATGAAATCTTGCTCATATCTCCTTGTACCTTGTGCCCTAAAGCTGATCTGGGCTGAAACTAATTGCATCCCTTTCTTTTGTCTCTGTTAGCAGCTTGTGGGTAAGAACTATTTTTTTTTAAAGATTAATGGATTTTTTTTTTTCTGGAAAATACCATTGGGTGTATTCTAGTCAAGGTGAAAGTCTACTTTTGAGGAAGATCGTAATGGGGATTCACACAAGAGATGAAGGATTGAACAAAATGTCCTCTAGAATTCTTTTCAGCTTTATCTTCCCTGTAGTTCTAAATCCAGATGCAGGCCAGAAATCTCATCAGAATAAATTTTTATCATTTGCTCAGGCTGTCAGCAGGTGAGGTTATTCTTCATTGTGTGTATCCATCATTAGCTATTTTTCTTTTTTTCTACCTAGTCCTCCTTTCTCGACCATAGGTTTTAAACTATATTATGTGACATCATAACATCTAAAAAGCATCAGCAACAGCTGAAGAGTAACTGACACTTCTTGGGAATCCATGAAGTACATTATTTTATTTGAGGATAACTTGGTTTTGAGTTAAAAATATTTGCTACGTTTCTCTCCCCAGTCTTCCCTTAAAGGGCTAGTTTCCTGAAGCTGGGTCTCAGTTTCTGAGAATTGCCTTGTTCTACTGCCTAGCCTACCTGTGCTACTGAAATCCTATTTGCAGCAACCAAATTACTTTCTCTGAATCCAATTTATACGGTGACAGATGGGGGATTCCAAAAGGGAAAGTTTCCATTCATATCCAGCAAAGCATCTTTACGAGAAGAAAGTTAGGAGCGAACTTGGCAACATACAGAGAAATTTAACTTCTGGAAAGCGTCATCTTCCATTTTTAAATGATTTCTTTATAAAGTGGTTGGGTCCAGAATAAGTTTGTGCCTATTTTCAGACATTCATATTAACCATTAGTGAGTGATGATGAATTTACCTTACTAAGCAATTTTGCAGAATTGGTTTTCATTTTTTTCCTATCCCCATCTTTGAATGTTTGCACCATTCACATCACAAGCCCTATTTAATAAGTATATAATTCGAGAAATTAAATGCCCAATTTCTAATTTCACCCCTTTCCTCTTTTTAAAAAGTTCATATTTAGGGAATTACTCTGGTTCCAAACTATTGCATATGTGGGATTTTTAAAATAAATGATCCACTATTAGGTCAATTTCTTTATCTGTTATCTTATGTTGTTTGGATTTTCCTGGTTCTGAAAACAAGGAATGCTGCTTCAGCTGCTGTTTGACATGTTTGTAAGTAAAATCCCAAAATTAAAAATGTCCCATACAGAGTATAAGATGGCATGCTAGACTTCTATGGGAACCCCCACATGGCTATTAAAGAGTGGAAACTGAGGTTCTAAGATTGTAAGCTTTTTGCCAAATACCACATGCCCTGTTGACAGTAATAATAATGATCACAAACTTTATTGGGCACTCATGATGCCCCAGTCAGTCTTCCGAATCCTTTTCCATTATCTCCTCATTTAATCCATTCATTCTTTGGGATTGTTGCTATTATTAATAATAGATGAGAAAAAATGAGATGTGGCAAGATTCAATATTTTACCTAAGGTTCCCAAGCTAGTAAGCGATAGAATCAGGATCTAAAATTGGGCAGAATGGTTCCCAAACCTTGCTTGTACACATTATGCTATTCTGCCTTTTTGTCAGAAATATGTGGACTCATTTTGTGTACAGTCTAAAAATGTCTGCATATATATAGAAGAGGAGAAATACACACACACACATACACATACATATATCCTACATGTATATTGTTCTCTTGCATTTGCAAAGCTCTGCCTCTAAACAGGGAAAGGATGACTAACAGTTCCTTCTGGTTTGTTGATTATCATAATACAAATTCCTACAAATGGAAGCCATTGCCCTAGCTAATCTTAACATCCCTACATCAGTAGCTATTTCAAGAAAAAGCAATTCCCATCTGTTATAAAAACATATTTGGTGACAGCACACATCTCCTTATCCTAGTACCAGCCCATTGCAATGCAATGGTGAAAACAGCATGATTTTCTTCGTTAATTCTGGAAAGCTCTATCTAAGCCAACGCATGTGAAGGGACTCAATGCCTTCTTGGTTGTAATCTGCAAAAGCATGACTATTAACTTTTGTCTCTCCTTTTGAATTCACCCGAACGGTCAGATGTGTATAACAATCGAATCTTTTGGTTTTATGTGCTTTTCTCAGAATATAATAGACATCTGTTATTTTTCTGCTGAGCAAATTTTTCCTTTAGGGAAATAATCCACCCCCACGTGGTGGAATTGTCATTTACATGGTCCTGCCTTTCCTGTGACAGGGATGGGTTTGAAGGGGCCAAGGGCAGGCCACCCAAAGACAAACCACTTCGGTATGAAAATTATTTTAGATTAAAAAGCAATTGGGGGCACCTGGGTGGCTCAGTTTGTTAGGCTCTTGGTTTCATCTCAGGTCATGACCTAATGGGTACTGGCACTGAACCCCGTGTTGGACTCTGGCACTCAATGGGGGTCTGCTTGAAGATTGTTTCCCTCTGCTCCTTCCCCCACTTGATCTCTCTTGCTTTCTTTCTTTGTCTCTTTAACATAAATAAATCTTAAAAAAAAAAAGCAGTAAAAACCCAGCAGATTCAGGAAAAGCTCTTTACCTTTTCCCTCAACTACCTAAAAAGAATTTAGGTAGAGGACCTGCTCTAGGAAGAGAGCTATTACCATAGATAACTAGGTTATGGTGTGAACTAGGTATGGCAGACAGGGAGAAACCTAGCAAGACCTGTTTGATCAAAGTCCTCTTTGTCCCACTGTTTCTGAGTGGCCCAGGGAACATTTATTTACCAGACACTTTTTTGTATCTTCCCATGAATTCCATTCCTTCCCTTTGAAGTCCTAGATTCCTATCCCGTTTTCCTTAGTTCTGGATGCCATATACACCTCAGTTTGCCTCACTGTCTTTGGAATCTCATGTCTGTGTGGATTCCCCATATGTACAAAATTAAATTTGATTTTCTCCTGGTAATCTGTCTCATATCAGTTTGATTCTGAGTCCGGTTAGAAGGACCTTGAAAGGGATTGGAAATTCTTCTTCCTCAGCAGGCTTATCTCCCAGACTGGCCAATCACCATGTCTTGCCTGCCTGGATGCTGAGATTGGTTCAGGGATAGTCACGTGACCAAAGGTGTGACAGTCAGTTTTTCCCAAGACTTCTGCATGAGCCATTGAGAAGAGAATCTTTCCTCTCTTGAAGATTTTTAGGTATAAGGATAGTATAAGCCTGGGATTGCTGAGAGCCTTTGTTGGCATGTGAAGTGATTCTGCCTGAAAATTAAACCAAAAAAGAAGACAAAAATAGATTCAAGGAAAGGAGAGAAGAGACACAAAACCTTAAACCCTTGAATTGAGCCACATCTGAAGCTAGGATCTAGTTTGGCATTTCAGTTGTGCCAGCTTAAGCATAAGGAGAGTTTCTGTCACTTTTAACCAAGAGTCCTAATACATAGACTCCTAGAACTTAAGAATTAGTAGGAATTTTAATCATCTAATCTCCCACTTGGTAAGTAATGCTGTGTATCGCCTTTGGTTGTTTACCCAAGTTTTCTCTCTGCTTGAATTCCTCTAGTGACAGGAGGTTTGCTATCACACTTGGCCATTCATTCCACTATGGGCCAACTATAATTTCCAGACGTTTATTTTTCCTAGTATCAAAGAAGTTGCCTTCTTAAGCCTTTCCTTCACTAATCTTATTGATGTTCTTTGGAGCTTCACAGAAAAGTCAACTTGCTTAAAATAATTGAAGACAGTTATCTTGTCTCATTTCTTTCAAACATTCCTTCAACTTTATTTGAAAGTTAACAGACTGCTCTGCTCTTCACCCTGCCGCATCAGGGTTCATAAATACTCTAAGTGCAAGGACTCCTAAAACTTCCATTTAGCTCTCTCAGAAGCCACCTGGGGAGGTCAAAGAGGCTGTTGTTCATCCCCACGTTCCTTTAGCTGTGTTTTGTTTATGTTTTTGCATACATCTGAAAAAAAAAAAGATGGGGTAGTCACTGCACTTGTTGCTTTTCAGCCTTCTTAAACTATTCTTTAATGCCAGAAGTAATCAGAATATGAAAAAAACAAAACAAAAGAACCCCTCTCTGGATGAGGATTGATTTGCTCAAATGTTCATTTACGTTATTCTTGATCATGATGCAGGGGTTATGCTTTTAGTGAGGAAGCCTAGAATGACTTCTATTTCTGGGAAGCTCAGAATCTACTGAAATTCTCAGATCTTTTATAGTATAAACAGCTACCATGCCTGAATATTTATGTGTTTCTAATTAAAATACCAATACTAATGATGAAAGGGAGAAATGGATTAATCTTTGGATTTGAGGGTTTTAAGTACATTTTCTTGGCAACATCAATATGCTTTATGTAAAATTAAATTCTAATGATTTTTCAAAAAATTCACAAATGTAACCCCTATAATAAGAAGCCAATTCAGAAATGCTTAAGGGAAAAAAAAAACTTAAAAAACTGCATTGCCTGTACTTCTGCTTCCTTGGGGAATCAATGTGAGCTGTCTGGTTTGTATCTCACATTGTTTTATATACTCATAAATACATACATGTATGTCAATTTACTTTTGAATATTTAAAATATATATATATATATATTTGTGGATTGAACAAATTTTTATGAAGTATTTCTCATGCATCAAGCACTAGTCTAAGCACTGAGGTTATAGAGTGAACAAAACAGAAACCTGACCTTCCTAGAGTTTATATTTTGATGCTGGAGAGAGATAATACACAATGTAACTGGATAAAACCCATGGTATTATTAGATAGTGACACACATTAAGGAAAAAAGTAAGGTAGGAAAGAAGGATTAGAAGCAGTAAGGGGTTGTATTTTACTCACTGTAATCAGTCAGGACTTAATTTTATTTATTTATTTTAAAAAAGATTTTATTTATTTGACAGAGATAGAGAAGTCACAAGTAGGCACAGAGGCAGGCAGAGAGAGAGGAGGAAGCAGGCTCCCTGCTGAGCAGAGAGCCCGCTGCGGGGCTCAATCCCAGGACCCTGAGATCATGACCTGAGCTGAAAGCAGAGGCTTTAACCCACTGAGCCACCCAGGCGCTCCCAGTTAGGACTTTAATATTAACGATTAGTTATATTGGGGGCAAGGGATGATTAAATACCAAATCCCTGGGGCAGGAGTGTCCTTGTGTGTTCAAGGAATATCTGGGGGTCCAGCTCTGCTGTAGTAAAGAGACTGAGGGACAGAGTAAGAGGCAGTGAGGTTAAAGCAGTGGTGGGGGTCAGTTCCTGTAGGGCCTTAAAGGTTTTATTAAGGACTACTTTGAGTTTTACTCTGAAAGAAACTGATTTTGATCCAGGGAATAACCCCCTGATTTACATTTAACAGGGTCACTTCGGATGCCATGCTAAGAATAGACTGAAGTACAAGCAGGGAGCCCCGTTGGAAGGCCACTGCAATAATCTCGGAGAAAAATGATGGAGCAAAATGGAGGAGGTGAGTGTGGCATGAAGTGAAGGAATTCTGGATATATTTTCAAGGTTGAGTCCTCAGATTTGCTGAGGTACAAGATATTGGGTGTTAGCCAAAATGTAGAGCCAAGGATGATATCAAGGCTTTTATGCTAAAAACTGGAAGAAGAGTTGCAATAAACTCAGATGAGACAGACTGTCAAATGAATAGGTATTTTCAAGAGGGAGACTAGAAGTTAAATTTTAAGGTATGGTTAAGTTTGAGGTGCCAATTGGAGATTATTTTAATAGCTCTGTAATATGTCATAATGTAATTAATCTAACTATTCCTTTGTTGCTGAAAATCAGATTGTTATCACACTTTTGCAAGTATAAACATCACTGCGGTTTTTCCAAGATCAGGTTCTTGTTGGCCATGTCCCAGCTTCAATGTCATCTGCTCAGAGGGCCCTTTCTTGATCACCCATTTAAAGTGACAAATAGACAGATTGCTCCATTTAGAGTCTTTACATAACATTGATATATATGCCTGATATTTTTCCATCTATTTTCCATTTATCATCTATCTATGTAAGCTTTGTAAGACCATGGCACTTGTCTGTCTTTCATGATTGGCGCAGAGGATGTACTCAATAAATGCTTATTGAAAGAATAAACACTATATATGTATGCAGATCCTCACACAGTGACCCTTCTGTTTTTATAGGATAGAGCTCTGGAGAATGGTATTACTGTGTCAAGTTGTATTTTTAATTGTACTGATGTTGCCAGATTAATTTTCTAAAAGGATATAGCAATCCATTCTTCCACCAACAATGTGTGAAAGCAGTCATTTCCCTACATCAATTGAAGCCCTCGGTGATTTTATTCTTTGATATTTTGCTTCAGCATTGTTTTCTCATTTTTTAATTGTGTGCTTCTAATGGCTCCTAGTAGCTTGAGTAATTCACACAGAGTTAATGAACTCCTATATAAGGCAGCAAACAATTTCTCTAAGTCTCTTTGAAATCATCTTAAAAACTACTCACTTTTAGGTTCTTGGATTGTTTGGTGTTGTGAGTGGAGGTGGTTTATCAAGGACAGATTTAACTCTTCAGCCCCCTTAGAGCTTGGGAACTTGGAATCACTAAGAGAATAAGGCCTTTCTCATTACTATATGAATGGTTTTTTAGAAAGAGATTTATTGGAAGAAGTTCTGTAAATCCATATTTTAAAATGCATGCATGTTGGATCATTCTAGGAGAGGGATGTGAATAATGGTATAATTAGTGTAATAAATGTTGGGTCCATGTTGAAAATAATTTATTTTTGCATAAAATCTATGAGGCTGTGAAACCTTCCAGCTGAAACAGATTATTTACATCTCCATTTAGGAGAGGTAGACATTGATTTGCTTCTCTCAAATGGTCTTTTCAAGATCTCCCTCCATATCATTCATCTGTAAGGACACCTTTCTTTTGTTCCTTGACTGCCATTTGCCCTTCATTGTTCAGTTTGAATATCTTGTGTTTATCCAGCTGTGTTTTCCTTCCTCTCTGGGAGTCAAAATATGTTTAAAGTAAGAGTACATGAAGCCTGAGACTTTGAGTTGATACCTTTCCTGCTCTGAACCTGCTGTGTTAACCAACTCCACAATTTCATTATTCCAATTTTTCCAGCATAAATATATTGGGTGCAGGAATGTCTGTCAGCTAGACAAGTAGCCTTGCACTGTTAAAGTCACAGTACCCCAAAGTCCCAAATCTGGCCAAAACTGTTATGTAAAAATCTCATTGCTGACAATTCAGGTCAGCAATGGCATTTATTGAACTTCTGAAAACAGACACTGCATAAGGTCTGCCCCCAATCTTTCATCTACAATTCCAAATCCCAAAACCTCTGAAATCAGCAAGACCTGATCTGAACTTATCTGGTGGTAAACCTACCTAGAATGACTTGTATAGTCCTTATTCCACTTAAATAGTTAACAGTTATTTGCAAAGATATTAATGTGCACAATTACGAAGTACTGATGAGATCCCATTGGAGGTGATAAGTAATATAAGGTTTATATAGCATATTACCTGTCAAAATCCAAAATAATTGGAATTCTGAAACACAGGGATTTGGGGTGAAAGCTTGTGGAGCTGTAGGTAAATCTATATGAATACTGACTGCATATACAATAATAATATCTCCTATCTATAAAAATATAGAGACAAAGTATCCAACAGCAGTAGCATATCAGTAATGGAGATAAATGAAGCTAAATTGTGCTAAGATCTTTTTGTTGACCAGAAGAATAAAAAGCAAGGGTAATTTCTATGGTAACCACACAAAGAATAGAAAATGTGTGAAAATTTCAAACTAACAGAGGAAAAATCAAATATAAAAAAAAAATCCTTGAGAAATCCAAAACAAAGCAAAAGAGAGTAAAAGAAACAGAACAAGCAAGAAAAATGTAAAACACACAGAAATACATATTAAATTTAATGGAACTAAATGTTCCATGTAGAAGCAAAAATAAATACACACACACACACACACACACATATATACATACACACACACACACACACACACACACACATATACATACACATATATATGTTAGATTGAATAAATGAACAAAACAAAGCAAAAACTCATTTGGGATTTTTTCCTAATACTGAATAGACACATTCTACACATAAAAGTATAGAAAGGTTAAAAATAAAAGGAAAAGAAAATATATTGCATGGAAACACTCACCAAAGGAATGCCAGTATGGTTATACTAATAACAGAAATTTTAGACCTTAAGGCAAAAAGATTTACTAGAGATAAAGAAAATAATTTCATAAAACTAAAGGATTTAATTCATTAGGAACACATAAAAATTCTAAATTTCTATGCATATAATAACATTTTCAAAATATGTAAAGTGAAAATATAAAAATAAAAAGATAAAGATTTATAAAACTAATAGGACAATTTAAAATACATGTCTCCAAGTAACTGATAGAATAATCAAAAGATCAGTAAGGGGGCGCCTAGGTGGCTCAGTGGGTTAAAGCCTCTGCCTTCAGCTCGGGTCATGATCTCAGGGTCCTGGGATCGAGCCACATGTCGGGCTCCCTGTTCAGCGGGGAGCCTGCTTCCCCCTTCTCTCTCTGCCTTCCTCTCTGCCTACTTGCGATCTCTCTCCGTCTGTCAAATAAATAAATAAAAAATCTTAAAAAAAAAAAAAAAGATCAGTAAGGATCTAGAAAATTTGAACAATATTGTAAAATAAGTTGACCTAGGGGACGTAAATAGAATATGAAGTCAAATAACTGCAGAACATGTATTATTTTTTAAGCACATGCAGAATATTTATAAAAATGCATCATATATTGAGTCATAAAACAAGTTTGAATAAATTCCAAATGTTTGAAATCATATAGAGCATTTTCTGTAAGCCAAATACAATTATTCTAATAATAACTCACATATGTAGATATTAAGAAATATATTTTTAAATAGGTTTTTGGTCAAATAAAATATCATGATGAATATTGGAATATATTTTAACCAACTAAGAAGAAAAATATTATACATCAAAAATCACAGATACAGCTCAAATAGTGATTAGAGGGAAATTCATAGTTATAAGTTTATGTAGTAGAAGTTAAGAAAGACTGAAAAGGAATAAACTAAGCATCTACATAATGAGGTTAGAAAAAATAGCAAAACAAATACAAGGAAAGGAGAGAAGATAACAGTAGAGATTAATTAAAAAGATTGCAAATATGTAATAGAATCAACAAAGCCAAAAACTGCTTTTTTGAAACACTTACGTTGATTAACCACTGCTGAGACTGATCAAAAAGAGATGACACAAATAACTAACAATTATGAAAATATAACATCATTTTCAATGCTATCAATATTAAAAGAGTAATGAGTTATGATATATGATTTTATACCACTAAATTAAAAAAAATCTTTCAAATTTGACCCAGAAGAATAAAAGAAAACTGAATGATCTTATATTCATTAAAGTAATAAAATATTTAATTAAAAATCTTTTTACAAGTTAACTCCAAAGTCAAAAGGCATTACTGGAGAATTTTTCCAAGCATTTTAGGAGAAAAGTAATTTTAATCTTACAAAAGAAACTCTTTCAGTGACTAGAAAAAAGGATATACTTCTCAACATATTTTGTTAGGCAAGCAAAGAATTTATGAAGAATGAAAGTGGTAGATCAGGGCAACCCTCTTGGGACCCCTCCCTCTTCGGGAGCTCTGTACTATCACTCAATAAACTTTGCTTTGCTGTCCACAAAAAAAAAAAAGAAAAAAAAATGTTGTAGATTGATCTCACTGAAGAACATATATATAAAAACTCTAAATTAAATACTATTAACATAAGGAAACAGGAATATATAAATATATATATATATATATGTTGAAACAATACGATTGTGACTGTTTTAGGATTATCTCAGTAATGCCATATTATTTATCCTTACACTTGAATGAAAAAGTTTAATATGACTGTATCATACCATCTCTTACTTTTGTCCCTTTTCCAACACTTGAGAGAGGTTGGGAAGGCATTATTAATCCCAGTCTATGAGAAACAAAGGAAGCCTTAGAAGCATCCAGCAACTTATATACTGCATTTATGTATAAGCACACTCCTAAGACATGGCAGATAAAATTCAAGTCCAGCTTTCTTGTCTGCAGGTCTATACATTTTCATTGTCTACACATTTCATTCATCACACATTGACATTTCAGAAGGTCCTGTTGATAATTAGATGCTCAGGGCACATTTCTATTAGCTTTTTTTTTTTTTTTTTAAACTGGAATTATTGAAGAGAAACCAAACTCACATGCATTTCTTCCTGATTCATTTGAGAATGCTTTAATTAGCTTGAATTGTTCAGTCACAGCTTGTTTGAAGCTGAACTTCCTGCACTTTAAATCAATTTTCTACTCAGCTTCTTTGAGAAGGCTGTTTCTTCCTAGCCTCCTTAGCCTTTGCAGAAAAAGCATAGGTGGACTAAATCCTCTAGAGATACTTTTTTCCCTGAAGTCTCTTCTGCCCTCCTACACAAATGCTGGGACCTATTCAGCACCTTCTGCAGGAGCTCATTCATTTCTGCCGCTTTAACTAAAAAGAACTCAGCAGTTCTTGGAGCTCCTCACCAGAGGAATAATAGAATATACTGACAGGTGTTTCTTTGGCATCCTGATATAATTAGAGATATTTGCATCTACTGATTGTTCACACTCCTCAGGAACAATGGGAGCTAATGACAGCACAGGGTCCTAGTTTTCCTGCTTTCCTTCACAGAATGAAAGAACTGAAAGGGGCTTATTTTATAGAACTGTTCCTTCTTTTCACAAATGAGGAAATAGAGGCTCAGAAGGGAAATGACCCACCTAAAGTGAATTTGTGATTGAGAAAGGATTAGAAACCAAATATTCTGACTCTTAAGTCTATACTCTTTCTGCAGTTCTATGTTGCATGAATTTACATTATAAGATCCACTACATCTTGGTGCTCGTGTTATTTAGACAGTAGGGGTTGAATTACAAAAAAAGCATCATTGTAGGCATGTTTACAGAATGACCTTTAAGTTCAGGAATATCTCAGATTGCTAAAATCCAAAGTATCAACAAATGTTATTGATAGAAATATAATTGCAAGAAGACACAAAGGAAATAAGAATGGATTGAGAGAAATGGCTCTAGGGATTTTGATATAAGATGGCTAAGACCTTTTAAACTGAATATAGGAATATTATTAATCGTTTGACAAATAGTATGAAGAATCCTTTGGGGCAAGTGTGCCCCTCAAAGCGTTTCTATTAAACTAAATATAGGAAAATCTGGTTGTGTGGGTTTGCTGGGTAGTCTGGTTGGTTGATGGAAAAGAATCTGAAAATGAAATGAGAACACATGTGTTGTAATTCTGACTTTAAAGTGGTTAGCAGAGCTGGTGCATTTCTCTGGATCCAGTTTCTCACTGATAAAATGAGAAAAAGACTAGATTTGTAGTTTCTCAAATTTTAATGTGCATAAGAATCATCTAGGGGATCTATTGAAATTCAGATTCCAGGGGCCCATTCCCGGTGATTCTGATTCATTGATTTGGGGCAGGTCCATAGAGTCTACATTGTATCAAACTCCAGAGAGGCTTCTAATAGTGGTGTTTCTAGGGTCACACCTGAAGAAATGAAAATATACTGAGGAAAAAGGACCCACTGAAGATCTGATATTTGGAACATTTGCTTCCCACCTGCTAAAACCTAATAAATGCTAAAATTCTCTGCCACTCAATAGCACTTTTGGAACATTGCGTGTTTCTGATTTGGGTCATAATGCCATACTTCAATTTACGTATCAGATTTACAGGCTTTGTAGAGGCCAATGCAGCCCAGCAGGAGGGAACACGAGTCTGAATTCCAAGCAGAGTATTAGCCTATTTGGCCACGACTTCATTTCCTTATACTCCACAGGTGGATTTGAAAGATTTCTAGTGCTTTCAAGATAGTTGAAGAAGGAGGAGCCCTTCCAATTTTTTAATTAAGCAAGCTTTGACCTTCAAGGCAGTAATTGCTCTTGATATCTAACTTATTGCTTAATTAAAACATGGTGAAATAGGGGACTTCACTACTAGAAAAATAAAGAGTCATGCTTATCTCTATTTTATTAAGGTCCTTCTTTTATTTGGAAGGTATGAGCTGAGGTTATCACTTGACTAATGGAGAAAGGACCTAGCAAGCACCAAACCTGAGGTGAATCATTATCCTTCTGAAACAACTAGAGCTTATGAAATTATCAGGCAGAGAGAGAGAGAGAAAAAAAAACAACAACTAAATCATGTTGCTGAGTTATGTCAGAAGATGGAACAATAAAAAATAAGGATGATGGCATTTCAATGAGCAACTGAATAGGAATAATTATTTCTCCCTGTTTTCTTTTTTCTTTTTTTATGATTTCTTTTATTATGTTAACTTAGTCACCATACAATACATCATTAATTTTTGATGTAGTGTTCCATGATTCATTGTTTGTGTATAACACCCAGTGCTCCATGCAATATATGCCCTCCCTAATACCCATCACTGGGCTCTCCCATCCCCTCACCCATCTCCCCTCTAAAACCCTCAGATTGTTTCCCAGAGTCCATAGTCTCTTATGATTCATCTCCCCCTCTGATTTCTACTCCCTTCATTTTTCCCTTCCTTCACCTTATGTCCTCCATGCTATTCCTTATGTTCCACAAATAAGTGAAACTGTATGATAATTGTCTTTCTCTGCTTGACTTATTTCACTTAGCATAATGTCCTCCAGTTCCATCCATGCTGATGCAAATGTTGGATATTCATCCTTTCTGATAGCTGAGTAATATTCCATTGTATATATGGACCACATCTTCTTTACCCATTCCTTCTTTCCCTAAGCACTGTTCCACAAGAATTTTTCCAATGTCTTCAATTTTCTTTGAAAAAATGATTTGGCAGAATTGTATCCCATTTTATCAAATTGACCATAGCATGATCTCTACTTACTGGTTATTTAATTTTAAAATAATATTTACCTTTTTAAATAGTGATGAACATTATTTTTTATCAAAATCTGTGACTGCATTATTGATTATTTTCTTAGTATGAGTTCCCAGACTCAGAATATCTGGGAAAGGGTAAATCTGTTTTTTTTTGTTTGTTTGTTTTTTGGGGGGTTCTTTTGGCTTTTGACACATTTTGCCTTTGGAGTCTTCAAAAGAGGTTAATAAATAGGACTCCTCTTCCCTGCCTGGATTCTGACCAGTGAGAAGACTAAGGCAGATGGAAGTAAAAATATCACACAATTGTTAAGATTGGAGTAGAAGATATATCTTAGCCTAAGAGCCCATGGGCTTCCTAAATAAATCCTATGGTTAGATTTGTGGCATGTGAGAGTAAGGGAGAATGAATACCTGCTTCTTGTGGGCAATGCACTCACAAGAGAATAAAAGGGTACAGTTGAGAGGAGTATGCGTGATTTCTTTTCCCAAAATTACCTATCATGTAAGTCACTCCATTTACCCTTGGTGCAGCCAGTAAATGAGCAGAAACATCTAGGAATAACATGCATATTGAAATTCTGTCTACATGGAAAGACGTATCAAGAGTGGAAGAATAAGGAAGAGAGGATTCAAGATGGTAACATATGAAGATCTTGGGTTTTCCTTCTCCCATGGACATAACAAATCTACAACTACATATGCAATAATTCCCTCTGAAGGTGACTTAGCAACTGGATGAACAGAGCTGCCGCAACAAGAAACAGTAATGAGACAGGTAGAGGAAGTGAAGATATAATCTTGTTAAGAAAAAAACCCACACCCCAGGCATGGCATTCCATGAGGCATCTCACTTTTCCCTGAGGAGTGAGAGACTTAAGCTTCACATCAGACACCCCAATCCTTAGATGCTGCACAGGAGAGACGAATCCTCAAAACACTCAACTTTGAAAAACAACAGAGAGTATGTCCAGGAAAACCTTAGAACTGTAAGGAAAGGAAAACCTGCTCTTAAAATGCTAACACACAGACTCTTTCAACCCAGAAACCATTATAAAATAGTATCAAAGATCATAGAGATCATTGGTGAGTGAGACCCACTGGAGTGCCTACTGGAGAGGCAGGAGGCAGCTGGGATTGTCCTTGGGGACAGAGACACTGGCAGCAGCCATTTTTGCTATCTTATTCTGTCCTGATGATCTAGGCACTGGTGGGAGCCATTTTGGAAACTTCCCTCTAGACTCCTAACAAATAGGGTGCTTGTCCTGCTGAGTACTCTATACCCTATGTGCCTTGGCTGGTCCTCACAGCTAAGAGGATGATAGCCCTGCTCACTCTTATGTCTGCAGTAGGCACAGCCCTACCACAAGTGGATCATGCATATACACAGGGGACACCCCTTGAGCACCTAGATCTGGTGGCCAGGGAAAATTGTGCTTCTGGGCTCCAACATAAGTTGACTCCTTCAAGACGTGGATGTGTAGCTGAACTACCTAATACATGGAAACAAGCACAGAGAGTTAGGCAAAATGAGGAGACAGAACTTTCTAAATGAAAGAACCAGACAAGTCCTCAGAAAAAGAATTAAACAAAATGAAGATAAACAATCTACCCAATAAAGAATTCAAAGTAATGGTGATAAAGATGTTTACTGAACTCAAGAGAAGAATGACAGAACACAAGAAAGATAGAAAACATAAGACATAAAAGGTATAACAAAGACATAGAAAATGTAGGAAAGTACCAATCAGAGCTGAAGAATAGAATAACAGAAATGCAAAACACACTAGAGGGAATAAACAGCAGATTAGATGATACAGAAGAATGGATCAGGTATCTGAAAGACAGGATAGTAGAAATCACTTAAACTGAAGAGCAAAAAGAAAGAAAAAAATATATTTTTAAATAAGGATAGTTTAAGGGACATGTGGGACAACATCAAGCATACTAACATTCACATTGTAGGAGTCTCAGAAGGCAAAGAGAGAGAGAAAGGGACAGAAAACTTGGGAAAAAGTTGGAAACTTTACTAATCTGGGGAAGGAAACAGACATCTAGGTCTGAAGCACAGGAGTCCCAAACAAGATGAACCCAAAGAGAGCTACATCAAGTTACATTATAATTAAAATATAAAAAAGTAAAGATAAAGAATCTTAAAAGCAGCAAGGAAAAATAATTGGTTATAAATAAAGGCATGCCTATAAAACTATCAGCTTATTTTTCAGCAGAAACTTTGTAGGCCAGAAGAAAGTGGCACAATATATTCAAAGTGCTGAAAGAGAGAAAATAAAAATTAAAAAAACAAACAACAACAACAAAACTTACCTAAACAACAATACTCTACCTGGTTAAGGTCATCATTCAGAACTGAAGGAGAGGTAAAGTATCCCAGACAAGCAAAAAGTGGAGTTCATCACCACTAAACTGGTTTTACAATAAGTATTAAAGGTACTTGTTTAAATGGAAAAGAGAAGGCTTGGAAAAAAATCTCACTAGTAAAGGCAAACATGTATTAAAGATAATAGATCAACCACTTATACATCTAATATGAAGGTTAAAAGACAAAAGTAGTAAAACTGTATCTGCAATAATTAGTTAAGGATACACAAAAATTTATAAAATGGAAACAAAGAAAACTGGGGGAGCAATACTTATAAAGACAAAATAAATACAACAAAAGCTGTAATGAGAGACAAAAGTCACTACATAATGATAAAGGGATCAGAATCAGTTCAACAGGAAGGTATAACACTTGAAGGTATAAACATATGCTTGGAACCTCTTTTTCCATCCCTTCACTTTTAGTCTGTGTTTGTCTTATGATCTGAAGTGAATCTTTAGATCTGAATTGAGCCTCTTGTAGGCAGCATGTAGATGGATCTTATATTTTTATCCATTCAACCACCCTACATCTTTTGATTGGAACATTTAGTCCATTTATATTTAATGTAATTATTGATGAGTATGTATTTATTGCCATTTTCTTAATTGTTGTCTGTTTTTGTAATTTTTATCTATTCTTTTATTCTCTTGCTCTCTTCCCTTGTGATTTAATGACTTTCCTCTTTTGCAAGAGGTACTCAGTGTAAAGTTCTGCTTGAGAATTTTTCTCAAACTTGAATGTATATCAGAATCCCCCAGAGGGCTCATTAAAACAGTGATTTCTGGGAACTACCCCCATAGTTTTTGATTCTAAAAATCAGAAGTAGGGCCCGAATATTTGCATTTCTAAGAGTCCCAGGTGATACTGATACCGCTGGTGGAGGGGAGGGGACTTGAAGAACCACTTCATATTTTATGCTTTTTCAATTCTCTAAATGCACATGCATGTGTGTGTGTGTGTGTGTGTGCGCGTGTGTGGGCATGTTTGTGTAAGTAGAGTGGTGAAGGGAAGTGAGAACAGGGAAAAATAGCTTATAAACTCCTCCTTGCACAGTGCAAATACTGTGTGCCTCAGTTGTGATCGGTATGTCATAAATACTTGTTAAATTAAGGATCTTTTACTATGTGAAAATTTTATACAATACTCAATATATGAAAATCGACCTGTCTTTCTAGAGGAAAGGCACTGGAACTGACTCATATTTCTGCCAGAAAGGATTACTACCTAAATGAAACAAAAGTTGCCTTTGTCTGTTTTCCCTAGCCCTGTGGCATTTAACATCTCTTTTGCTTCAGCCACATTACTGAAGGCTGGGAACACAGGGGAGCCTGAACAAGGTGGCAAACAGTGCGATCTCTAATTTGTGGATGCTTGTATATGTGTGTGTGTATATATATATGTACAATATTAGTATATTACATATACAATATTAGTATATAATATATAATTATATAATTAGTATTAGTAATAAGCACAAGGAGAAATGTGCTGGCTATTTTTCATACCTGTTGATAACTCTGAGAACGCACTTCCTTCAATTAGGCTGGTCGGTTTGTTATTTTGTGTAGGCACATGTTAAGCAAAAGGGCCTGAAGATACTGAATCTTTGCTGCAGCTGCTGCCAGGTGAGGATATGACCTGAAAAGTCATTCTGTAGTGGCTACAAGTAATAATAGTATTATGTGTCTGATATTAAACTAAGAGCTTTACATGTATATATTTTTTTAAGATTTTTATTTATTTGAGAGAGAGAGACAGAGATAGCAAGAAGAGAGAGAGCATGAGTGGGGAGGAGAGGGAGAAGCAGGCTCCCACCAAACAGGGCTCGATCCCAGGACCCTGGAAACATGACCTGAGCTGAAGGCAGACACTCAACTGACTGAAACACCCAGGTGCCCCTACATGTGTATTTTTTTAATCCTCACAAAACCATATGATGTTTGTATTATTCTTATTCCCATTTTTCCAGTTAAGATAATTAGGCAGAGAGTAAATAGCGTGGCTTAGCTATGTGGCTGGTGAGTGGTAGGTCCATGACTTGAACCCTGGTCTGTTTGACTACAATATCTTTACTCTTAACCACCAACTATATTGCTTCCTGAGTGCATATAGATATATCCCACAGAACAGGATAACTTAACTCACCCAAAGCATATAGTAGAGATACCTGAATTAGAAAGAAAGCAGGTGATTTTTCCAATGTCATACAGTGAATTAGCAATAAAATCAGAACTAGAACAAAGGTCTCCATGTTCCCTGAGTCAATGTCAGTGGCTTTTTAGTTACCATGTTCTTGTACTTAAGCATCATTATTACACTGTCTTTCCCTTTGTTCTTCCCTATGACAACTGGGTGTCTTTTAGTCATCCCTGTCATGACTCAATGCTGACATGATTTGTGCCCTATCTATACTTACTTATGCTACAAGTCCACTTCCATTCCCTCCTACCCTTATCCTTGTCAGCTCAGTAGGCTTGAGTGTCTTCTCCAGTTATACTCATTTTAATTTTTCCTCAAACAACTTATCCTGGATGTTAGGTCTGATTCAGCCAAAACTTTAGGGCAAGGGACAAGAACTCCATCTTGTCTATCTCATTGCTAAAAGAATGATACTGTAAAAGCCATGGAAGATCATTTGCTCACTTTTCTTCATTGTAAATAATTATCAAGAAACCCAGAAATGAACTTCTCAGGGCCTTCATCACGTGGACAAATGGCAACATGAGTCAGCCAATGATTGCAATCTGTATATTCACTCATCTTGTTCAGACCTGGAGAAAATTTGGGCAAGTTAGCTCCAATGGCTTAATAATCACATCTTACCTCAGGGTTGTGAGAATAAACCCCCCACTGGGTTCCATGCTGGGAGTGAAGCCTGCTTGGGATTCTTTCTCTCCCTCTGCCCCTCTTCCTCAGCTCATGCTCTCTCTCTAAAACAAAACTATATATATCCATTGATGAACATTTGAGTTGTTTCCATATCTTGACTATTGTGAATATTCTTCAATAAACAAGGGAGTATATATATCTCTTCAAAAATCCTGTTTTCATTTCCTTTGGGTATATATCCAGAAATGAAATTGCTGGATCATAAAGCAAATCAATTTGTATCTTTTTTTGGAATCCATAGTGTTTTCCATAGTGGTTGAACCAATTTACATCACCACCAACACTCTCTAAGGGCTGCCTTTTCCCACATCCTTATGAGCACCTGTTGTCTCTTGTCTTCTCGATGATAGTCATTCTAACAGTGTGAGGTGATAGCGCATTGTGGTCTTAATTTGCATTCCCTTGATGATTAGTAATGTTGAACTTTCACATGAACAGGCACATCTTTTCATATGCCTGTTGCTGTCTGGTTTCAAACTGTACTGCAAAGCCATAGTAATAAAAATAGTATGGTACAGGCACAAAAACAGATGCATAAACCAATGAAGCAGAATAGAAAATCCAGAATTAAGACTTGGCAGATACAATCGACTAATATTTGGCAAGAAAGCCAAGAATTCACAAGACTGAAGTGATAGTCTCTTCAACAAATTGTGCTGGAAAAATTGGAGAAACACACACATACCAATGAAATTAGACTTCTGTCTTAACACCACTCACAAAAATTAACTCAAATGCATCAAAAACTTAAACATAAGACCTGATACTGTAAAACTCTTAGAAGAAAAGATAGAAAAGAAGTTTCTCAATATTGGTCTTGGCAATGGTTTTTTGGATATGACACCAAAAAATACAAACAAGAAAAGCAAAGAAAAGATCAACAAATGGGACTACATCAAACTCAAAAGTTTTTGAACAGAAAAAGAAACAATTGGCAAAATGAAAAGACAACCTACAGAATGGGAGAATTTTGTAAACTTTATGTTGTATAAGGGTAATATCCAAAAAAAAGGATTTCCTTGATTTTATCTGTACCCACTTAGCTTAGTTTTCAAGGCAGAAGTTCAGTGCCATGGATAGAGAATCCCAAACAAGGGGTGTTGTTAACCCTACAAAACAAGAATATAACATGATCCACATTTTCAAGGAGCTTACAATACTCTTTAAGAGACCACAATTATTCGTGAAAAAACAAGAAGAAAAAAAGAGAAAGAAAGAAAGAAAGAAAGGCTAAAAGAAAAAGAATCAACCCATATTTGTAATTCTATAAAATAGAAAGGGACACAGGGGAACTGGTAATAATCCAATTACTGGGATTTTATTCAAGTTATTTCCTCTCCCTGTGCAGCAGTTTTCCAATTTTTACAAAATTTAGATTAACTAATGATTTCCAGGTTCTTATATTCTCAATCTAGTGAAATTTCAAAAAGTCAAATTTAGATGACCAAGATAGGATCCTTAGCCTTTGGTTTTGTCAAGTAAAATAATTGAAAATAACTTCTATTTATCAGCATTATTTCATTAAAAAAAGATATTTTAACACCAGAAAAAGGAATATAATCTCAGAATAAAGAACAGCTTTTCCCAAAAGAGGAGACTGCATTTACTTACTCAAAAGATACGTATTGAAGGCTCCTTGTGTGCTATGCTGTTCCTGGTGGTAAGGAAATACTGTGGTGAAGAAGCAGACAAGTCTTAATGGAGATCCCATGAAGGAGATTAGGGGGTGGCAACTTTTGCAATCTACCCATTGTACTGATTTATTTATTCATTTCACCATGAACTAGTGGAAATAAACACCCATTCTTGGACTAGCACTGGGAAAGCAGTGCTCCAGAAGATCAGTAGTTCCCAGATCGATCCTATGGTTAATAACATCCAGAGTCTCTATCATAAATAAAGTCAGAACAGGGAATTACCGATGTTGGTCAGAAAAATTTAAACTCAGTAAAATAATCTAAGAGATCAGAAAGCATTTTATTTGGATTTTATGTTGGGGGAAATTAGGTAAATAAGAAATGTTCAACTTTCCTTGGAATTCACTTTTTCCACTCACTGGCCAAAACAGTAATACATTTAAGATATTACTGATTATCACCATTATACTCATGGTATTGTCTTCTCTGGTAATGCAGCACAGGGGATAATGTCCAAACTTCCACAGGATACTGATAGAAAGGGATGACATAGTGTTTCCAAGAGATAATAGAAAGCAATTTCTCTTAACTTGGTAGTTTCTTTGTCTTAGAAGATGTGATTTTATATAAATATAAATACAAATATAAATTATATATATATCTAAGGATATATATATATATCTCACATCTTTTTGGTGTATTTTTGTCCATTCATCCATTGATATCTATATGTAAATATCAATGTATATATACAGATATATGCATATGTATATCTATATCTATATCTATATATATATATAGTGGAATATTATTCAGCCATGAGAAAGGAAGATATCCTGGCATTTACAACATGTATGTACCTTGAATACATTATGCTAAGTGAGATAATTCAGACAGAGAAAGACAAATATTGTATATCTTTTATATGTGCAATCTTAAAAGGTCAAACTTGCAAAAAATAGAGAGTAAAATGGTGGTTACAAAGGAATGGAGGTGAGGGGAAAAGATTGATGTTGTTTAAGGGTACAACCTGCCATTTGTAGTAAATAAGCCATAGAGATCTAATGCACACTATAGTGAATATAGATAACAATATTGTATTATAATTATGAAATGTGATAAATATTGCTACAACAGCAGTCATATTACAGTATATAAATGTATCGAAATAACACACTATACACCTTAAATTTACACAATGTTATATGTCAAATTTATTCAATAATAAAAAAAAAGCAAGGAGATCCTATTAATTGTCATCCTTGTTTCAAAATGTAAAAGAAGACAAAAAAAATAATAAGCCTAAACCTGACATGTAAACCAAGTAAAAATCAGTTATCTGATCAGTCTCATGTAGGGAAAGAAATTGATTTATAACAGATCAATCAGTTCCTAAAGATGGGTGAACACATAGAGCATTCACCTTGAACATGGATTTTGAGATTAGGTTTGCAAAGGTGATTGATATTCCCTACCCACCTAACCCTCAAAAATAGGAAAAGAATAAGAAGGGGTATTCTGCATTTTGTTGAACACTGATATTGCAGGAAAAGAACACATTTCTAATATTTAAACCAAAGATAAAATATGTAGATATAAATAACTAAATTAAATGAACTTTACTAAGGATTTAATGAACATTGGATAGATCTAGTAAGAAATATCATAGTTTACTTTTGTCTAGGCATTCTCTGTAGATGCCTGGCAAAAAATAAAGGACCTCTCTTTAACCCTATTCGGTTATACTTTTTGTACCTTTCTACTTTACCTATTATTAGTTTTGCATAAAAATCTAATTAGTAATTTTATTGGAAGGTCCCTTTACACTAATTGGTCAGAGTACACACTTTACTCAAATAGACCTGCTCTACTAAGGACTGTTCTTTCCCTGTTCAGTTCTAACTCCAATTATGTTTTATTTTTGTTTCTAACTTCAACTATAATTTCTTATGTAACTTTTTCCTTGTTTCTTGCAAAACATTTTTTCCTTATATCTCAAACAGTGGGATAGTAAGGAAAGCTTCCTCTTTTCCTTTGCTTTCTATATTATCTGAGTCTATACTATTGCATGCTTTCATTGTGCAACTTAAAAAAGACACAATGAAAATAAAATTAAGCCCTAATCCAGTAAAGGACCAAGTGCCTATATTTTCTGCCTGACTCTAAATTTGTCCATATTAATAAAAACAATTAAAACAAAATAAATAAAATCTGATTAAACTTGGGGGAAATTTTAGTACAATTTTTATTATTAATATACCTGAGACATTTAAGTACAGCCCTAAATGTTGCCATAAGATAGATCATTAAGGATGAGCCAGGATACCAAGTTGGTGTTTCCTGCAAAATGCCCATATGCCAAAAGGGTGGGGGCGTGGGTAATTTGGGTACGGCAGCTCTGAGAAGACACATTCAGTATCAATGTTCCAATCAAACACTTGGCTATGAGCTTTTGGATGTCACTTGTCTTCCTCCTACTGCAGAATGTCAGCTGAGGAGAGCCTGTTCTTAATGAGAAGAAAAAAGATAATAGAGAAGAAATCAATTCTTTTGAAATTGGTTTGATGCAAGTTGCTCTCAGTGCAATTATAGCCTGAGGAGGTGAAGTCATCCAGTCAGGCTGCTGCCATCTGGGGGCAAAGTACCCCATCCCAGGTCAGCCCCCAAGAACCTATTAATTTCTAGAATGATAAAGCTTCTGGTGTATACTCCATAGAAGTGGGTCAAATGGGTTAGGTCCAGCCCACCTACATGTTTCATCCACTTGTTCTCTGAGGATTCATCTGACTTTATAGACAGATTGATGTGTGTGTGTGGGTTAAGTGTTTAGGGGTGGCCGTGGGACAGATTTATCAGAAGGATGTACAACACCAGGGCAAAAATTTCTGGTGAGTTTAAGGCTGGTGAAATTTAGAAAAGGTTAAGTTTTACCTATTATGGCATTTTTACATCACATTTCCATTTACAAAGTGCTTTCATGTTGCAATCTCTAATTTATTTATTAACAAAAATCCACTGATGCTAATGAGGCAGGCATAATTATCCCTGTTTCTTTTCCTCAGATGATGCAACTAAGAAGTTATACTACTTGCCTAAGGACACATAGTTGCCAAGTGACACAGCAGCCAGGTCTCCAATATCTGGCTGTTATCATGGTGTTCTTTATGCCCATATTTGCTGACCAGTAACCATATAATAACTGATTTGTTTGCCTTTTTGTTAACTTTAAATCGTGAATGCATCAAATCGCTGTGAAATCTGATTTATCCTTTAATGGTGAGAACATATATTTCCTCTGGCATAAAAAAGGAAATTTTCTCATAAAATTGCAATAATAATACTGCTGACATTCAAATTGTCATCACACAGATTATTTTATTTGAACTGCAGAACAACTCTGAGATGAGCAGGCAAGATAGAGTTCCTGTGACAGTTAGTTTAGAGTTTATTTCATATATATAGGAAATGCCTCATTAGCCCATCAAATGCACTTCCAGTCTTTGACAGTTTCTCTAGACTCTCTTTAGTAGCACTGTTTACTTTCCTTGATCTCGACTTCAACCCTGGATATCTTTTTGTTCTCTTTTTTCCCCATCTCCTGCATTCTGTAAGCCCAGTTTTCTCACCCAGCCCTCATATCTAGTAACTTAACTTGACAGAGAATTACTCATCCCTCCTTATTTGGGGAAAAAGCCAGTTAAACCCATTAGACAGGCAGAGAAACTGAAGTCACAAAGTTAAACAACTTACCCAGAGTCTGCTGAAAACTCCTGACCAATGTGGATATAATTGGAACTTGGCTGTTATGAAGGCCTATCAAAGAGTATTCCACATGAAAGCTGATGCCTGGGACAAGCACATTTACCATCTGTCTTTGGTGTACTTCTTACACATCAAATAAAGAGGTATTCTCTTTGGTATAGTAATTTAAAGAGCCATCACACTTCCCTAAAGAGCTTCTCCCATGGTTGACTTATTATTATTGCCAAAATTCCACCGTTGGATAAAAACTTCATTATATTTTTCACTGTCCCTAGGTATTCGTGAATGTCATTGGGAGGAGTAAAGAGAAACTCCCTTTTAGTCACTATGCCATTGATATAAACTAAGTTTTCAGTCCCTTAGTCAAAAGGATTGTGGAGAGAGAACATGAGGATAAATTGTAGAGAGAAGGAGGGGGTTGAATAATAATCATAATAATAGCCACTTGCTATGTTCCAAGCAATGTTACACAACTCTACATACCTCTTACTATCTATTTTTCAAAATAGTTATATGATACATAATGTAATCAGAAGAGGAAATGAGCTTATATAGAAGAAATCGTTTTTCCAAGGTCACGATGGTTGAAACATATTTTTGTTTGTTTGTTGTTTCATATACCCATGATTATGCCTTTTCTACTATACTCTCTGCCTCAGTGAGATATTTTCAAAGAATTGGACAAAACAGTTTGTTTTGTTCTGTTCTGTTTTATGGAGAAGTAACCATAGAGCTTCCTATTATTACAACAGAAAAGGCATATCTGTCCTACTTCCCTTTGTAGGTCCATTACTTTTCCATCACAATGCCCTAGGACCTAAACTTTTACTTATATACTCTTTTCAATTATGCTATGTTGGTCTCAGACCTGCAGAATGTGAGAGCCTACTCAGCAATTTTTAGCAAAAAATACCAATAAGGACTCTTTTTCTACCTGGTTGAAATCACTGAAGCGCTGAAGACTGTCACTGAAGCCCAGAGCAATTAATCCTGGAAATAATTCAGCCCACACCTGCCTCAGAGGCAGGTCTCACTCAATGTGGGAAGTCAGAAATGAGTCTTTGGCCTCCCTAGGATTTCTAGTTGTCCCTTTATCCTCCTAGACATGAGCATTTCCACTTTTCAATGGAGGCCCAGGATGTAACTGATTGTACTCTGTTGTGCATTTCTGTCCCTTTTCTACACCTGCAGAGGTGAGGTTTTCAGGGAAAACTTGCATACGTGTTTGAGAGGAATTCGATGTTGAATTTGGGGTAGAAACTATTTTCAGCACCTTTGGAAGTTCATCCCAAAGAAGTCAGTGTGATGGTGGAAAAAGCCTCAAGCTGGGAATCAGGAACGCCTGGGTTTTAGGCTGAGCCTTGATACTGAACTGCATTTTGGACTTGGACAGCCACAGTGCGTGACCACACACCACCCAGCAGGTAATTCAGTGTGTCTGTGGTTTCAGCTACTAGTGTTCAATACAGCTCTGTGGTAGGCAAAGATTGTCATTGTTGGAGTCCCCGCTAGAGTCCTTTCTCAGGCTTTTGGACCTTCAAAATAAGTGGACAAATATGACACATACAAGGATCACCTCTAGAACTGCCATTGGGGACTAATTTTCATGGATTGTGAATTAGGGAGTGACAACTAATAGGTACAATATTTCTTAATGGGTTGATGAAAATGTTCTAATAAGGTTATGGTGATGATTGCATAACTTTGTAAATATGCTAAAAGCCATT
>CM052895.1:94621729-94645908 GCA_028534135.1 Potos flavus
GGTCTATCTTCCAGTCGCTTTGGATTCACTTTTCTGCATGTCCTACCTTCCAGAAAGTGGTCGATTTTCTGTTCCTAGAGGTGCTGTTTGTCTTCTCTTCTATCTCCTGCTAAGTTTGTAGTTGTTTAGAGTGGTTTGATAACTATCTAGCTGAACTTCTGGGATCAGACACTATCTCTGCCTCCTAGTCCTCCGCCATCTTGCTCGTCCCCTTTTGTCAGTTTTTACCTTGAGAAATTTGTGCCCTTTGGGACAAGGTGTACTTCTCTCCAAATAAAGACAGCATACTTTCCACAGACTGCTTAGGGCAAGGCTACGCAATGGGCTTACTGTTTCTGCAACTGATAGGATAGAAAATTATACTTTCCTATTTGACATGACATTAGTCACACTTTTCTGGAGGCAAATTAAATGTGATTTGAGGGAAATTAAGAAGGACCATCCGTCCCAAATACCTACCTCTACCCAAAAAGTCAGGTAACTCGGTCTTTGGGGCTAAGGTTTTCAGTGTTTGGTTCTCTTTGCAAATCTAAATCTTACTTGAATGAATATTTTAAATCTTCAATTTAGGGTTAATGGGTTGATCTACTCTGTTTCCTATGGGACAATAGAAGTGATGATTACAGTAGTGTTGAAATTCTTGGAGAAAATATTAAAAAGTAAGATGGGGACTAGAAGTGGAAGAGAACCGAGAGAAGGTATAGAGTACCAAAAATTGTCTTTCCTAAATTTGTAGTGTATGAATTAAAGCTGTGGAGAATGCTGAAGGTAGGAGAGGTGAAAAATACAAGATCAGGTTGTCCTTGACTCATTCACAAAGTACATGCAAGTTGAAATTGGGGAAAGAACGCTATTGAGAAGAAAAGGGACTATTTAATTGGAATTCTGTAAACATGATTCACTCCACAGGTGTGTACCCTTAGAAAAATGTATTTGTTTTGGAGAGGAAAAAAAGGAAGAAAAGGAAATTGTTTTAAAAGGGAAAATGGCAGCAGAGTCAAGACAAAAATCATGAAAGACCAAATATGTACCTTTCATCCAGGATTCCACAAACCTGAGCAACTTGGGTGACTCAGCACAGGACAAGATGCAGAGAATAGTGGCAGAGAGATCTATTGCTTTTATGGCCGTCCTAACGCAAGAGATTCTTTGGGGAAATGGCCTCTTCACCAACTCCACTGCTAGGTTTCCTGTAGAAGCAGGCATACTTTCACACAATCCCTCTGAGCTGTACTGAACTATTGTCTAGGAGTGAACATGTGGTTGATCTACATAGAGGAGTCCCTTCCTTAGGGCTTCTGATGCTCAATGATTGCTTTCTCAATAAATGATACACACCACAATATTATTTTAACACTAAGCACCCAAAGGGAACTCTGAAGAGATACTTTTGTTTGGTATTTCTTTCCTTTTGTTGAATTTTAATTGACATAGAGTATCATATTAGTTTCACTGTACACATAATGATTTGCTATTTTTATACAGTGTGAAATGATCACAATAAGTCTAGTTATCATCCATCATCATACAAAGTTGTTACAATATTATTGACTATATTCTCTATGCTGTACATTACATCTCTGTGACTTATTTACTTTATAACTGGAAATGTGTACCTTTTAATTCCCTTAACCTATTTCACCCATTCCCTACTTCCCTCCCCTCTGGCAACCACTAGTTTGTTCTCTGTATCTATAAATATGTTTCTGTTTTGTTTGTTTTCTTTGTTTTTTAGAGTCCGTTTATAAATGAAATAATATGGTATTTGTCTTTCTCTGTCTGACTTATTTCACTTAACATAATACCCTCTAGGTCCATTCATATTGTTGCAAATCAGTCAGCATTTCTAATAAAGGTCGATGCTGTTATTTGATCCATGGATAGTTACTGCATACTCCACGGGCTTGGGAGGAAAAAAAAAAAGGGCAAAACAAACAACTTTGAGACTCATGAGAAACTGGCATTACTTGAATTGATTTATAATAGCCCAAACCACACACAATAAGCCAGCAATTAAATTGAACACATCATAAACATCCATCTTGACTCTACCTGCTGGCTGAGCAGATGATGCTACCTTAAATTTTTAAATTTCATGATAAAATGCTTATGTTGGTATAATATAATAATAGGGCATTAGCATTAGGGATAAGATCCTCTTTCTGTTATTTGGCTACTTTATGGAGAGGGAGAATGTATTGCTATTACTAATGATGTTTCAGGGTCAGAATCGTAGCTATTGCTACGGAAATATTTTTGATATAGAAGGAGCTAACTAAGGGTGCCTGGGTGGCTCGGTCGGTTAAGTGTCTGCCTTTGGCTAAGGTCATGATCCCAAGGTCCTGGGATCGAGCCCCACATCAGGCTCCTTGCTCAGTGGGGAATCTGCTTCTCCCTTCTGTGTTCTCTCTCTGTCAAATAAATCAATAATATCTTTAAAAAAAAGGAGGAGCTAGCTAAAGCAGAGAAAAACCTGGGGCTTTGTTCCATGTCCAGCGCTGCCCATTTCTAGCTATGCAAACTAGACCAAAACCTTTACCCTCTCAGCCTTAGTTTCCCCATTTATAGAATTATGATATAAGATGAGATAAACTTTAAGTCGGAATTTAAATATGACGTGTGTCACTTAAACTAGGACATTTAGTCAGACAGACCCTAAACATCGTTACTGTTCTATAAATGATTTTATAGAAACAACTCACACTTTGGGTTCAGAGGAACCATTGTGTGAATGTCAGATCTGGTATGTCTTACTTGTGTCATCTCTTTACTCAGTCACTTAGATGATCTAAGGCTCAATCTCTCTGTGACTGAAAATGGGTATAAGTCTGTATTGTATTACATCTTACAGAATTCCTAGACAGTACAAACGAAGCTTGTAAATATACTTCAATTTTTATGTGGTAGAAATTGTGGCAGCAAGTGGTAGAATTCAAGCAGTTGAGATACCGCCTCAGGTTTATTGAGTACTAACTGTATGCTATTCACTAATTTGAATATTATACATGTGCTGTCCCATTTTAGTCCCATAACAATCATTTGAGAAAGGTGCCTCAAGTTCCCCACTTCATAGTTAGGGAATATGAGTCAAAAAATTCAAGCTGCTTGATCGGTGACGCAGTTAATAAATGGTGCCACTCAGATGCAAACCTGGGGCAATCAGATTCTGGAGTGTGAGCTTTTACCCACTGTGCTATACTGATTTATTCCTCTGAGATTAAATAGATTCAGATTTATAGGTGAAGATTCCTACTTCCAGCCATGTTTTTGTTTGAAACGCAGACTTTCACTGAGAATACTGGAAAAGTTATACCCCCAAAATCTGTTAAAGATATTAGAGAGGTGTTAAGCAGTGGGCAATCAAATAAAAAAAAAAATAAATCACTGGTTGTCAAAAGATAAGTATTGACCAAGGACTCTGAGAACAAGAAAGAACAAGAAAGAACAAGAAATTCAGATATTAAGAGTTATGAATTTAAAATAACTGTATCTAATATGCTCAAGACATTAAAAGACAAGATGGAAAATTTCTATAGGAAACTGATATCTACAAAAAGAATAAATATCTGTAAAAAGGAATAAATAGAAATAATATCTGAAATTAATAACACAGTAGATAAGATTAAGGGTATATTTGGCAGAGTAGAGAAGTGAAAGAAAGAAGAAAATATCTTGAAACAGATAAAAGGATGCTAGTGCAAAAAAGAGCATAAGGGACATGGGGACACAGTGAGAAGAGTCAATTTAACATAGGTAGAAATGGGACCCTGGAAGGAGTGGAGAGAAAGAATGAGCAGAAGCAATACTTTAGGAAAAATGGCTTAGAATTTTCTGAAGGGAATAATTTTTTTTTCTTTTTTTTTCTATTTTGACATCAAATTGCTAATAAAAGTTTATAGTCTGGGGGTTATTGTTCTTTACTTTCCAGCTGGAAGAGACTTTTCAGGTAATGGAAATTTCAAGCAACTTTGAAATAGTAGTTGGAAAAAAATGGAGATTTATGGACACCCTACTTTGAGAACAGAAGGGACCTTTGATGATGTGGAATTTGTTTAAGTGAATGAAAAATATGGGAGAAAAATGAAGAAATTTGGGTTCAAAGTCTTTGCTTCCTCAGATATGTGGAACAACAAGAATATCATGGTTTGGGGACCAGAAGGATATGGGGCAGAACCGTTATATATGTGGTTTTTTTTTTTAAAGATTTTGTTTATTTATTTGACAGAGAAAGAGAGAGAGATCACAAATAGGCAGAGAGGCAGGCAGAGAGAGAGGGGGAAGCAGGCTCCCTGCTGAGCAGAGAGCCCAATGCGGGGCTTGATCCCAGGACCCTGAGATAATGACCTGAGCCAAAGGCAGAGGCATTTTAACTCACTGAGCCACACAGGCGCCCCTATATATGTGTTTTGAGGGAGGGTTAGGGAAGTGCCTATTTTTATCCACTCAGTCATTAATTGTATCATTCCGCTTCTTTGAAGCCCAGCACCCTCAGCTGAAATTAAGAATGACAATGCATTCTTCACAGAGTTTTTATGGTAACTGACAATGTATGCAAAGAACCGCCCTAGTGCCTGGCACATTCAAGGTGCTCTGTTAATGTCAGCCCCCTTTCCCTTTTTCCCCCCTATTTTAATAATGAAAATCATTTCTGACTTTTGTGCAGAGCTTCTTATTTCCTATTAAGGTAGCAATGGTTTTCTGCCAAGTAGAACCAGAAAATAAGGAGTAATAAAGGGTTCTGGTGCAGAGCAGTTTAATTAGCAATAATATCAATACCTCTTTGAAAATTCAGTTACTCGGATGCTTAGAGAAAGGGAGAAGGCAGATATTTAGAATTAACAGGTTCTTTTGAAAAGTTAGTTTCCCAATTAACAGGAAAAGAATCTGCTATTAAATAAATCTGTCAGTTTTCAAGAATACTAACCAGTGTTCTGGTTAGTATTAGGGCTATTTTGAGAGAGCCCTTCCATGTGGTCACTTCTGGTGGAATGGTTTTATTTCATCAGCGCATTTTGGTTTCACTTTCTGTTTCATCCCTCAAGATCTCTCCCTTTCCCTGAAAGCAGGTGATTTGATATTTCTTACATTTCAGTTTCTCTGGTGGCATAATCAAAATTCTTTTTTTTTTTTTTATCAAAATTCTTATTACACATATTATTAGAGTTGATATTTTCTATATTATCAACCAACCCATAATGTGATGTTAAATAATGTGCACTAAGCAGTTTTTACCCAATTACAACGAGCTAAATGGTCGGGTTGGGCTGAGGGATGTGACTAATGTCTGTCCTGGGATGAATCAAGCAAGGCCTTCCGGTTGCCCTACCGTACCTCCAAAGGTTCCAAACCGTTCTAATATATGTTGTCTTTCTACCGTATTTATTCAGTCAGTGGTAATATTGTTGTGAGAGTTGGATGAGGTAACACGTGAATTCTAAAATGTAGAAAACTCTTAATAACGGTTAGTTGTTATAATGGTGAGGCTAATGGTAATGATGGCAGCTAGTGTTTTCTAGCAGAAGTCACGACAAGCGTGAGACAAATAAAAGAAGGTTATTACTCTCCATGGGGAAAGTATAAAGCGTGCTGGATAAAGAGGTACTACAGGTTGAAACTATAATAAGGTTTTGGGGAGGTGAAATTAACTGAGACTAACTATTAAAGCTACCACAATTGGGGAAGGTCACTCTATCACATGATCTGGATTTAAGTCTTCCAAAATGCCTTCACAATTGAGTATCTATTACCCTTTGGGACAAAAACTTACTGTCCAGCAAAATATAAACAAGCCAGGCAGCTTGTCCCATGAATGTGTATTGAAATGAGAGATTTTCTATTTCTGGCAACTTTTGGCTTAAAAGGAAGAGCAAAAATGATAAACTTAGGTCCATGTTTCCTTAGATTTGTAGGTCAATTTGTGTTCCAGAGACATGTTCCTAGAGACAAGTTCTGTAGTATTTAGGAAGCAACAGGCCATCCCTGTTGGAAAGTTAAGAAGACCAAAAAAATGTTGATTGAATTAGGTGATCATTGGTAAGATCGGTGAAGAAAGAAAAATGTGCTCTTTAGTGTCACCTTCAAGGAAGACAGGTGGCCCAGGCTCCTGGGCAATGCTGTCAGCAAACAGCCTTCAGCTGGTAGCCCCTTCAAGGATCGCAACAGTGTAGACAGTGACCCCATCCAATGTCAGGGCCCGCCCAAGTGCCCCACCTTCCTAGGCAGCCCACATCCAATGGCCGATTGAGGTTGGGATATAAAAGCCTGGCCATTTCAGAGGAACGTGGGCCTTTTTATTTCCTGAGTTCCTTGTAGGCTGGCGGAGCTCATCTCTCTCTATGGAACCCTGTTTCCTTCGCTTTCACAGGTGTTAACTGTAAGGATACTCCCCCAATAAATATGCTGCACATTTAATTGTTTCAGGGTCTGCTTTCCAGAAAACTGAGCCTGAGACAGATTTGTACTACCTGGGGTAAGTAGGAAAAAACTCTGGATTTAGAGACTGAAAATTAAGGATTCTATTGCCGTCTGTGCCACTTAGGCAATCTGGAGCCCGGTACCCCGTCTCTCAATGGCAGACCTTTGTGTGCTGTGTTTGTGTGTGTATAAAATACAGATAAAAATAACTTTTCCATGGCATCATATAAGAAATGAAAGAAAGAATAGTGGTGAAAGTGCTCTAAAGGATAATTTGTAAACCACAAAGCATAATGATGGTGCTAATTATTGAACGCTCATTGTGTATTTCTTTAACCTCTGAGCAGGAACTCTATAGGTTACTGTTTCTGTATTAACACATTTCTCTCTTGAATACTCTGGGAAAACATTTTGAAGGCGTTCTTAAGTAGTCACAAGCTTGGAAAATACAGGGAAATGTATTTCTCATCAAAGAATAGGTAAAAATATAATGGTAAAAAAATGGATGTTTTGGACTTTATTGTAATTATCCATATTTGTATTCATGTAGCACAGCCTCACACTCTTTCATCTCAAACTTGAGATTTCTGTGGAGAAAGGAATACAGAGAACTACTATATAATATTTAGTTTGTATTCTCTTTTTTCCCGTGTTCTTCCAGAGTGAAATTTAATATTTTATATTTTGAAGATGCCGTAAAGAACAAAACCAGACAGATTTGAAGAATTGGGTAACCGTGCATTTCATAACTGTGTAAGGGAATCAGGAATCACAAAATCCAGTTCCAGTGCAGAAACCTAGACATTGACATTTGGCTTTGGGGAGCCTGTGGTTATGTCCTTAGATTATAAATAAAAATGGGAAGTCTACCCGTTAACCAGACTTCCAAGCCTCCAGCATTGCTTTACATTTATTCATTCACTCATTTGTTTACCCAGAATAATTTAATGTACAATGTACAAAGCACATGGCTCCTTGAAAGCAGCATTCACTTCTTTTTGGTGACTGCTCTGTGCCCCGAATTTGGCACAGTAGTTGGCACAGGGTCAGTGCTGAAAAGCGTTTGTTGAATTGGTGCACGAATAATTGAATGAAAGCACTGCTATGGGTTCTGTAGCTGAAAGCCAAAATGAATTAGACCTAGATCGTAGATCTTTGTCTCTTCCTGCGGCCTTTCATTGCATGTCTCCTCCTCCACTTGGGCTGTAAATATTACTGGTTGTCAAGGTTTTCGCTCTCATTTACCTAGGCAAGTTCATCAAACTAAAGGTATTTTTTTCTTTTATTAATTGGAAATATACATACAAAAAAGTGCATTAATCATAAGTGGACAGCATCATGATTTGTACAAGATGAATACACTCATGAAACCAGCAACCAGACCAGAACATAGATTATTACCAAGAGCCCAGAAGCCCCCATCAAGCCCACTCTGAGCCATTATCCCTGTATTTCAATTTTAGTTTTCATAAGATTTTAGTTTTAACTGTTTTTGAACTTTATAAAAAAAAGGAAACACAGAACATGCTCTTTCATATGTGGCTTCTTGGGCTTGATATTATATTTGAAATTGATATCTGGGTATAATAACAGTTACTTCATGTTTATTTCTGGATATTACCCAGTGTATGAATACACCGTACTTTATTTATACAGTATACTGTTGATGGACTTTTGGCATTTGGGTCACTTTCAGTTTTGGCTACTAGGATTAATGCTGCTGTGAATAATTTTGTATATCCTCTGCTGCACATCGTTAAGCATTTTGTAGAGTGTGTATTTAGGAGGTTAGTAGGATATGCACTTTGTAATTTAAATATATGTATATATTATCAAAGTGTTTGTATTGGATAAACACTGTATGAGTGTTCCTGCTGCTCCACATCCCTGACAATGCTTGCTATTTTTTTTTTTTTTTTCATTTTAGCCTTTCTGGTATCTCATTGTAGTATCTCATTGTATCTGTCGTAGTATCAATTTATATTTCTTTAATAATGAAATTGAACTCCTTTTCATATCATTTGGATATCGTCTTAGATGAAGTGCCGATTTGGCCATTTCTGTTTTTCTGTTGGTTTTTAGGAGTTTGTGTATTCTGGTTGTGAGTCCTTGTTAGATAAATGTATCGCAAATGTGTTCTCCCACTCTATTGCTTGACTTTTCACTCTATAGTGTTTTCTTTGCTGATGTGAGGAGTTCTTAAATTTTGAAATAGTCTTATATAAGAAGCCCTTCCCAACCCCCGCAAGATCTCATAAAGATAATTTCTTATGATCTCTTTTAAAAACTTAGGGTTTTATTTTTTCTGTTTAAATGAACATTCTACCTAGATTAATTTTTGCATACAGTATAAAATGGGACTTTGGGTATATGTTTTTCCATATGGATATCCAATTTATTTAGCATAATTAATTGAAAAAAACCATGGTTTCCCTACTTCACCATAGTATCTGTCCCCTTTGTCATCTATCATGTGACCATATGTTTAAGTCTATTTCTCAACTCTTTTCATTCCATTTTATTTATTCCATTTCATTCTATTGTTCTCTTTATTCCTATCCTTATGCTAATATAACATTGTCATTATTACTGTTACTTTGTAATAAATTGTGTTTCTTAGAGAGTAAGTCTTCCAAATTTGTTCTTTCTAAATAGTACTGGTTCTTGTATCTTTGAATTTCTATAACATTTTAGAATCAGTCTATAAAATGTCTGTCTTCTCTCACACTCCCTCTCTCCTACACACACACACACACACACACGCAAAACTTCAGTGAAATTAATTAAAAGTTTAAAATCAATTAATGCAACTTACCACATTATCATAAAAAAGGGGAAATATATTTTAATTCTATTATATTTGAACTCCCCAATACATTATTGTTAATATTTTTATTATTTTTATTGTTACTGTTACTTCCTATTTTCATCACTTACTGTATTCCCACACTTAAATCCAGTATTACATTCTTTCTCCCTGAGAAAACACTTACTTATCTGATTCACATATATACTCTGACCGATCTTGCCATTTCACGGTAGTTCATTGACTACTTTCTTCTTTTTGAGTTGCTCTCTACCTTTGTTTCCATGACAACTCTCTTCTGGCTTACCTCATTCTATACTGGCCCTACCTTCTCTGTCCCTTGGGGGCTCACTTCCCTCTGCCTGACCCTTAAAAGTTCATGTTTCACTGCTATCCTTCACTGATTTGAACTTGTAGTGCTAAAGTCCGAATGAGAAAGAGGAGCAGGCAAACCTTTTAGAAGAGGCAGAGAAGAATCTCCTGGTGGAAGGAGGTAGGTCATGGAGCTTATATCTTTATCAAAAGGAGAAATGAGTCAAACAAAAGTCAGTAATACTGCTTTTTGCGTCCTGCTGGTGATTGGATGAAGCCACCTGCTTCTGTCCCTCACATGCTAGAACTTCCTCAGACTTCTTACCTGAGCATGTCCAAATATCAAATGGATGGTCACATTTAACTGTCCCATAAATGCCAAACACCTAACACATCCCCAAATAAACTTATGACCCAGCCCTATCCTATCCTACTGGATGCCATGTATCTGTGAATGATCATCTTTGACTCAGCTGCTCGAACCAGAAACCTAGCTGTTCTCTGTTTCCTTTTATCAATACTTAGCTCAGATGACCTATTCTTCCAACTGCTACTCCCAGGGATTTTAATTGCATTGTGTGTGACTGTATGAAATACTGTATATTATACCATATTCCTTTATTTTTTGACATGTCTATTCTACTTGACTCTGAGTTACTCAGTGGCAGACACTGTCTTATTCACCTTTGCATACCCAATGCCTACCATGATTCACTGCTTGTAAATATTCTTGAACCAACCTGCATATTTTAGGGTTAAGTAGGGGAAGCATCATGGAAGTAGAACAGATGGATTGCTATAGTGGTCATCAGAAGGGAAGGTTTCTTGGGACTGGGAACACGAAGAAAGGCTTCATGAGCAAGGAGTAGTTAGATAGGCTTGGGGAGCTGGACATGGCAGGAAGGGGATTCTAGACTGAAACTTATTCCTGGTGTTTCCTGTGGCAAGTTGTATATGTGTAAGCCTCTGTTCTTTCTTGTGTGAAATGGGGCTCCTTGTGGTTTTTTGACTGTATAAGAATAAAATAAGTTGGTACATGTAAACCAATTATGAAAAAACTTGGTACACAATAACCACTCAGTAAATGTTAATTGTTAATATTAAGGAAAGAGAAACTCCAATACTGGCAGGCAGGAGGGTAGAGAGCACAGGTAGGATATTAGAGATTTGTGTGATTTGTAAACCAAGACACGAAGGAGAATACTGCAAATTTAGGTGGAAAGAGGAGGGACATTTAACTCAGAGAAGACCGTAAATGCCCTCAGTGGTCCTAATTTGAAATGTATAATTGTCTGAATAGTAGGACTTAATAAGCGGAAGTACAGCATAGGGGGTATGTAGCTGGCATGTAGGTCTTCACTACCTCAGTTTTGTGCCCACATCAGACAGCACTACCTGAATGCCACACCCACAAGTAGTTTCCACATTCTTCATAGATGGACAATGCCTGTCTGTACCAATCAACCAGGAACCTCCTTACAGTCTCTGAGTAGCAAGTATCTCTGTAGCTCCACTTAATTTTGCTTGTTCAGGCATAGCCAAAATAAGGGAAGAAACTAGACAATGGCTAACCAAATGATAGAGAGTCAGTGAGGGAATAATTATTGGTTAAAAGCACATTTCTAGAGTGTACCCTGAAATATCCAGGCTGTTCTTTTATTTCTTGCATTAGTTGGACCATCCCATCAGAGCCTTCAAAATTGGTATACATGATCTCATTTTCTCCTGCAAACAATCCATGAAGGCTTGGAACCAAACTTAGACAATTCATAAATAAGAAAATTGATGCTGTGTGATACCTTCAAAAATTTCAGAGTGAATTAATGTTAGCACCAAGTTGAAATCCTGGCCTTGGACACATAATTCAGAGCTGAGGGAACAAACAGGGGCCTGATTTTTCTGAGTAGGTTTTGCCCTCTTCATTATTCTAGAGTGGACTCACTTTCCAATTAACTACAATCATAAGCTTTATGAGAAGCACCTTTCCTTTCTTTCATTACCATTCCCTTTTAGTTTTTTTAGTGCAGCTACTGAGCTTCAGAAGTGATATTTGAAAAGAATAGATGCTTAATTAATTGCAGGTTCCCTCCTATTTCTTGTCTAGGGGCCCTGTGAAATATTGAATTAATTGATCCCAGAAGCCCAGTAATAGGAGAATAATGACTTTCCGTCAACCTCAGCCACATGCTGACAACATCAGTTTAGGAGCTGGCAGTCTATGTCTTTTACTCTCTTGGATCTCCTCGGCTTGTTTTCTGGACTTCTATCAGGAGGCAGGCACAGGATTATTCTATATGATTGTTAATTAAGACATGTGCATTGTGGCATCATTAGAGAGGCACAAGTTGGAGCAAACCATGTTCCAAAAGAATAAATAGAAATGGAAAGCTGTGCTTTTTTATAGTTGGAATGCCCTCCACCACTCCTTTCTGCATGACTGGTCCCCAGTGACACACCCTTCATAGTCAAGATCAAATTTCTTCTCCCATATCCACTTGGTCTTCCTGACCCTTTAACTGACAACCTTAACCTTTATCAGAAAGACCTTTTCTTCCTCCCTCCCTCTCTTTCCCTTCCTCTCTCTCTCTTCCCACCTCTCTCTCCTCCCTCCTCTCTCTCTTCCCCCCTCTCTCTCTTCCCCTCTCTCTCTCCATTCTCTCTCTCTTTGCTCCCTCTCCCTTCCTAAAATTCCCCTTTATTTAATTTACTTACTGAACTTCAGAAGTAATTTTTGAAAAGACTAGATGCTTAATTATTTCAGGTTCCTTCCTATCTCTTATCTAGGAGGCCACTGCTCTAGATGGGGTTTGGAAGCTCCTCACCTCAACCCCATCTATCAAATACTTGGGGAAAGTCTAAACTGAGCAAAGATCATCAGTTTCCTTTACTGCAGGGCTCAGGGCCCATATATCTCAAGGAAGGTAAAACAGTAATCAATCCCTCTTGTATTTTGATTTCCGATCATATATAACTTCACTTTCTATTTTATACTGAAATTTATCTTTCTCTATTTTTTTCTAAAATGAAACTCCAAGCTTCTTGAAACTAAAGATATAATGGATTTATTTTGTAGATCTCATAATACCCAGGTTCCTACTGAGATTATCTTATTAATTCCATGTTTCAGATGTGGAAATTGAGAGTAAGAGAATGAGGTGAGTTTGTAAGTATTTCTACTCTTTGCCCAAGAATCTTTTGGCTATATTGCCTTGTCTCAGTTTCCTTGTCTGTAAAATGGAAATATTAATAATAGTACCTGCCTCGTGTTTTTTTTTTCTTTTACTAAGAATTAATTGAATTAATGTAAAGAAATTCTGTGGCACTGTAGATAGCATAAATAGTCAATAAAGATTATGTGTGTTATTGTATGCAGATGAATACATGAAAAAAAAATAGAATATATTGTGACCACCCAACAAATAACTATGCAACTGAAGTTTTCAGCCAAGCTGTCTGCAGCTCAGCAACTATCAATTTGCCCCTAGTTTATCTGAAAGAGGAATAACTTTTTCTCTTGATGACTTTCAAGTAGTTCAGCCAGCCACTGAAAGACAGAACAGCTTGACTGTGGAAAACATTCTATTCCAAGGTGTTGGGCTATAATAGGATTCAACCCTAGGCTCACTGTGTTCTAATCTGGAAAGCCCTGTTCCTATTTTGTATGACCTCCCTCCAGAAAAAAAATATTCTAATTTAGTACTGGGGATAAGGTTGGAAGAACCTGGTCAATTTTAGTATATCTTAGCTTCACTATTTTTGTAGATCAGGAAAAGTATAATAACAGCTTGAATGAAAGGGATAAGAAAAATAATCAAGTAGAAACAAAACTCATTACTTGGTTACAAGTGTGTGAATATTTTGAATTTGGAGTTATGAGTGGTGGAGTAGAACAAGAGTAGGACCTAGAATAAGAGAACCAAGATTCCAATCCTGGCTGGATCTTTAGTTTGTTGTGTGTGACAGTTTGAATTTGTTTTCTCATCTGAAAATGGGTGCAGTTATAGCAGCTACCCCATAGGATTGTGGTGAGGGTAAAATGAGATATGCAGGGGAATATATCCAGTAAACATTCACTATTGTCATTAGAAGTGAAGGACAATGTTAGAACCATTCAACTGCCCAGAAAATGTGATATCTCAGCATTATTCTAGCCTATTGTTTGGAGGGAACATAAAGTAATATGCTTACTCCACAAAAGCATAACCTAAGGACACAAAATATTAGGATCAATTATTTGCACTATAATATGCTTCCAAATAGTTTTTTTAAATCTCTTCTACATATTTCCATTGAAAATACATAAGCTCCCTTGGTATACAGTTGTTTTTTAATTCTATGTAAGAAAAGGGCATTGAAGAAATATAAGACTGAATTTGATTATTATTTATTGAGGGTCAATCACAGATAATGATTCCAGTAACAATATACTCTATTCAAGTAGTGGACAAAGCATTTGATTTGCCAATGTTAATCAAATTTCCATGACTTTGGGAATACTGAATGGAGGTGTACATAGAGTGGTTGAGAACACATTCTTTGGTTTTAGACCAGGGTGCTGTTTGCAAGCCTGACACTTGCAAGCTGCAAAAACGTGGACAAATATGTAGTCACCTGCTCCTATTTTCTCACCAGTAAAGTGGGAATATTAGCTTTGTGTGGCCTATAATGAGGATTGAATAAGATACTACTTTTAAAGGTAATGCCTGGCACTTTTTTGTTTGTTTGTTTGTTTTGTTTTTGAGAGAGAGAGTGAACAAGCAGCCAGAGGGGCAGACAGAGTCAGCAGGCTCCCTGCTGAGAAGGGAACCCGGTGCAGGACTCAGTCCCAGGATCCTGGGATCATGACCTGAGCTGAAGGCAGACACTTACCAACTGAGCTACCCAGGGACCCCAATGCCCAACACTTATTAAACATCTCAACTAATTACTTGTTTTCCTTACCCTTGTACCTAGGATATTGTACTTTACATGTACAGTTATCTAGGGAGGTAGATTGTACAGAATCCTTTCTGTGTCTGTTCCATTTGCTTAAACTATGGAGATATAGATTATAAGAGCCAGTCAGGGCATTAGAGGTTATTTAGTTTCAAACCATCTTTTCTCACGTTTCTGATACTCTGATTAACTTTGTTCTGTTGAGAGCCCAGTTCTCGAAACCCTGTTGCACACAGTCCTCCATTGTCTTCATTACCGAGGGACATTTGAGAACACAATGGGAGGGAATGGACCTGGAGAGGTGGAGAATCCAAAGGAGATGAGAGGAAATTTAACCTGTTAGGAAACTTGAAATATGTTTAGAGTTAAATCAGAGGAGAAACATGCCCCTAAACCCTTTTCAAATAAGCCCATAGCCAAAGGCAATCACTTGCAGCAAACAAAAACCGTTGAGTTGAACGAATTAAATAAAAGTTGTGTGTACCAAGGCGGAACACACTTGCTAACCGTGAAGGACCCATTTAATGAATATCAGCTAAGGTATAGATTTAGGCACAACAAAATTCTGCGTTTGACAGTTTTTTACTACTCTGCATTTCAAGTTTGTGCAAAAAGCTAGTAATTTTTCTTAAAAGCTGTTCTTCCCAAATGCATTTAATCATTGATAAGAACAACAAAAAGATTTCATTGTATGTCTCACCCTTTATAGTTCTGTTTAATTTTTCTATGTTCGAAATAAAGTTCTTTGGGGAAAGGGTTAAACAGACTTGGGCAATGCTTTGAATATGGGTCAACATTCCGGAATGTCAGATCTGAAAGTGTCTTTAGGGATCCCGTTAGAGGTCATTTTCAACATGGGAAACCAAGATACCAAGGTGATTTATAGCAGAAAACCAGATTCTCCCGTAGAAATGTTTTTTCCAGATTATAAGGTTTTAAGCTTGGGAAAAGTAAAGCAGGTGTTCATCTGCTTGTTATGATTGAGATGCTTCATCTCTATAACCTCCAAGTATATGACTTTGATGTTTGAAACTCTGATGTTCTTTGGGTCAGGCTTTACTTTTGCCATGCAAAGGAGTCATGGTCACATGCCACTAGTACCAAGTAGTGCAAATAAAATATAGGATTTATTTTGGGAAAACTTAAAGGAGAAGTAGTAGAGTGTATACAGTGTCTTGAAATCTCATATCCCATGGCTTAGGCCAGTCACAACTATTCTGAAGGCATCATGGCCAGTGTTCTAACAGAGAGGGGCTGTGGCAGGATACTCTAGATACTCTAGATATACTCTGACTGGGAGTGACTGGGAACATCTACATGACTGTTTTAGTAGTAGACTGGAGCAGGCTTATACTGCCTCATAAAAGCTGATTTTACTCACCTCTTCCCAGTGGTGCCTTCATTACTTCACTTTGTTAGCTTGGTATTGACCATGGTGACAGTATTTACATATCAAAAATGGACAAACACTACAAAGTTGGGATGATTTTTTTTTTTTTGAAAGGTACTTTACTGGCACACCACTGTAACTGTGTAATAATGGAAGCTTTTTGGTTAGGGAAGTGCACTTGTTAGAAAGATGAGATCTTGAGAGTTAGCTCAGACCTGCTGAGCTCACTTCTGCAAAGCTACCCAAAAAGGGTGGGTGGGGAATGAGCCCTACAGGGCCATCCAAATCTCTCCCTCTGTCACTCTCTTCTAAAAGCCTCATTCTCCAAGGAGGAAAAAGAGCTATACTAACAGCTAATATTAAAAAGCTCTTACCTTATGCCAGCCGCTGTGCTAAGCACTTTATGTACATTGTCATTGTGTTCTTAAAGCCATAGTTAGTACAGTTGTTATCATCATGTTATAGATGAACAAACTAAGGCCTACAACATATTGAACAATTTACTTGAGGAATTAGGGTTTTTTAGCAGGTAATGGTAAAATCTGTCAAAGTCAAGACCTGGAAATCCTAAGAATGACTGCTCTGTATACCATTCCTTTAAAATAATGGCTTCCAATTTATGAACTGTAGACACTGGGGGGAGAGAGGTAGAGAATGAGCTGTAGAAGACTTCCAAGGACTCATCAAATCCATATGCACAGGAATCATTGTCTGTAAACCAGATCATTGTCCCAGGTGTGTTCATAGTACTGTTTTCAAATTTCAACAGTACATACCATTGAGATGAATACACATGTATGTATTGGATTTATATTATTTTTATATAATATAATAAATATAAATATATTTATATTAATATTTATATTCACATTAAGTGCTTGCTATATTTAAGAGATCCCACCATGTATTGGTATATAGCCATGAAGTAGGTGGATAGATTTTCTTTATTAACAAATGCTATATGGATAGTACTATCATGTCAGGTGAACAAAATTTTTGCCATTACAAAGAATACCTTGTTTTGGAAATGTCTGAGAACTCCTGCCTTTGGAGTGAATGCCTCTTGATACCATAGTCTCCCCCCTCCGCCTGCCAAGTTCAATGCCATTTGTCCTATATTTGCCTCTATTATCCGCTCCTGGGACTACGATGATAGCTCCCTAACTGATCTATCACCCTCCATTTTCTCTTGACCCTGATCTGCCTTGTATGCACTGCCAGGCTCTTTCTAATACTTAGTTTTGTTTTGTTTTATTTTGTTTTGTTTTTGCCCTAATGCTAGCTTTAATAAAACAATTTCCTTGGTCATGTCTGACCAAAAGAATATGGATTTAAGAATCAATGTATGTTTATTTATCCAAATTCGGTGTAAGTTCATATAAATGAAACTTACTCTTGTTTCTTTAATGTTTAGTATTCAGTTATTATGTCTCCTTTATCCTTGTCAGGATCTACCACACAAACACACACACACATGCATACACACACAAACCCCAAAAGAAAAGAACAAAGCAAAATAAAACAAAAAGTACACAAATAACAAAAGCACTTCTCAGGTATTTTTAAAGCTTTGGGTAAAGCTAAGATCCCATTTTACCAAAAGTTTAGGTGCTAATAACTTTTGGAAATATTCTCCAGCAAGTCACCAGAATCTCTTCTGTCAGATCTAAAATCTATGTCCTTCCCTAATTCAAAGGCAATTTTCTTTTATTTATGTTATTTTCAAACATAATTGATAACAGAAACATACTGTAGATTAAGCATCATATACCATATCTAGATAAATTATCTCGTTGTTACTCCTCAGCTAATATGCTTTTTAAAATTATGTTCAATTAGCCCATATAGATAATATGCTTTTTAAAATCAATTGGTATTTAACTTGAGAAAACCACCTTTTGAAATCTTAATGAAAACTTATTCTGAGAACATTGATTTGAAATGTGTTGCTCCTGGGGCACCTGGGTAGCTCATTTGGATAAGTGTCCAACTCTTGATTTCGGCTCAGGTCATGATCTCAGGGGTTGTGAGATGGAGCCCCACAGTGGGCTCCATGCTCAGGGTGGAGTCTGCTTCAGATTCTCTTTCCCTTTCTCTCTGCCCCTCCCCACTCTCTCTCTAAAATAAATAAATAAAATTTTAATTTTTTTTTTTTTTTGGTTATCCATCAATCTTTTATTTTTCTAAAAGCAAAACCTTATGTCCCTGTACAGATGTACCATCAAGTGATACTTTAGAATAAATCCTGTTGGAAAGAATGCAGAAAAAGTCCCATCTATCTGGCTGTGAATGTTTATATATTATAGGGTTCCTAAAATACCAATTAGGTAACTGTGAGTTCAAATAATAGTTGTAGACTATCAACTAACTCCAGCACCAATCTCAAGGATCATGGAAATATATCAAATGTACTAAGGGTAATTCCCTTGGTATTAATTTTTTTTTTTTTTTTTTTGGAAGTGTGTCACTCTTTTCTTCTTCAGCAATATGAGGTGTTGCTTTGTATGTGTGTAATCAGAATCTGCAAGGGGAATTTTTCCGTATTCATCTTCAGAGATTTCTTCTTGAAAGCACACACTCTGGTTTTTAAAAAAACATGATCAATATATTTCTTGTCATGGTATAGAAAATGCCAGAGCAAATCATGTATGATTTGGGGGCTAATTTAGCTGGGCCAGTGTAGAAAATCTTAGAGTGGTGTGGTGATAAAATCCAAAGAAGTCATGGATGAGTCTACGACGTCAGCTCCCTAATCAACCTCCCCAACACAACTTCAATATTGTACTCATTGTGGAAATGTTCCTGGCATTCTGGTACTTTCTGCATGGCCTCCTGCTTGTAAAACCACATGCTAGCATTCTACAGCTTCATTAATGAAAGAAGGATAATTGGGAGATCTCCCTTAGATTTGAAAGTGAACATCTGGTGGGAGCATTTGTAATTTTTTTCTTTTTTTTCTTCTTTTTTCTTTTTTTTCTCTTTTGGCTTCCAAGGAGAACCTCAAATTCAATACCAAGATGGGGGTATAATTGAGACCTTCCCTGCTGACAGTATAACTGCCTTTCATTGCTAAAGCACAAATAATTACTTATAAAACAGTAGGTGGTATGCTTAAAAAATCCAAATACATGTTCTAGGTATTTTTAGAAATCCTTTGCTATAAGCTTTCCTCATTTTCTCCTAGATCAAGTGGCCACTCTTAAAAGAATCAGCATGATGAATACACTGACATCTGTTTTCTATAGATGTTTTCACCTTAATTTTTTCCCCCACTTGTTGAAGATTGATTTTTGTCCCTTTCCTAAAGCCTTCTACATTTAAGGTATATTGACATTCTGTGTTTTTCTTTATACAGTTCTTTCATCCAAGGACCTAGTCATGAATTTAGTAACTCATTGTGTTTGCCTGTTTCCATCAGCCAAGAACAAGCAGAGAAGCTAGGAAGTTTGTTGAGAAAAAAGAATAGAGCTTAGAATTCAGCATGTCAAGTTGGACTTAAATTCTAACCATGTCTCAAAATTGGTTTTTCTAACCATTGTACTTGGGTCTTTCTTTTTCTGCCCTGCCCTTTATAAAAGCCCCCAGATGGTTGATCATATGAAAAGCTATTGGTATTAGGGTGGTCTCATGGATTACAAGCAGAAGAAAATTAACCTGCCTAATTTAAGCACAGAGACTTATTTGTAAAGCATTGGTAACACGAAGGACCAAGAAAAGTTTAGAGGATAGATAGTGGCCATATGCAGACACCAATTCATATTCTGCCTGTTTTTTACGATTCAAAGTCCTGGGAGAGAGGAAACAATTGCTTGGATTTTGGGCATATGCCCACCACCAAACTTTATGTGAGTGATAAGAGCATGGATTTAGCAATAGTAATCCCAAGGAAGTCCTTAAACATGGTAGCATATCTCAAGCAGTGTTCCTCATTTGATATCATAGAACCAAAAACATGATTTATGTGGCTATTTTCTCAGTTTCTGCAAGAATGACACATCACTAGTACCATTTTACATGCATGGGAGAGAAATAATTGTGCACAATGGATGCCTTAGGCGTCAAGGCCTAATTCTTTCCTGGAACCTAGTTAGCTCCATTTTGTAAAATAGGCATATTAGTTTACTAACCCACTAAGACTTCCCTCAAGAGGGGAGACACAATTTCTCAAAAGGAAATCAGGGTGTATTAGAAGTAGAAGCTGAACAGCTCCCCCAAAAATGTTTGCTCTGCTACTTATACAATAAATTCTTGACATTCACAAGGCAGCATTTTCTAAAGTGTTTCACGTGAAATAGTAGTATCCCTGAAGCTGCCAATAAGTGTTTCTATACGACAAAAAAAAGTTTGGGCAATACTGAATGTTAGGATCTTTCTCTAGGCGATTAACAGTATGAAAGGCTCTAAGAAGTTCTACAATAAATAGTCAAGAGATCTGTTTAACTGTGTTTCCCAAGCTTACATGATTATTGAATCTTGATAACATATTGCACAAAATTACTATCGCAAAGAAAATAGTCTAGAAAATGGTCTTAAAACCATGTTCTGATACTTTGAAGAATGCTCTGATTTTCTAGTATCATTCTAGTGTTTAACTTTCCTATTTGATGGGAAAATAGCCAAAATGGAATACATTCAAATGATGCCTAAATTAAATTCTTGTTATTCCTTGCCTGAGTATTCACCACTTTCTCACATCTTTTCATGTTGGGCCTGCCCATAAAAAGTGGGAAGATGATTTTATGTGGCCGCCTTCTTTTACCGTGGATGCATATTGAGAATTACTTGGGGAGCCTTAAAAACAATTGTCTTCCATCTTGAGCTACGGACTTTGCACTATGTGTGAATGGTACCTCGAGAGAATAGTCAGTGATAGTGGGGAGTCGTCACGAATAGCAGAAATTTTAAAAATAAGCATATAGAACATGAAGACATACTGATGCAATGGTTCTGACACTTTGACATGCCTCAATCACTGGGCAGGCTGCTGAAACACAGATGGCATGGTTGCACCTCAGTTTATTCACTAGGTCTGGGGCGAGGCCTGAGAATTTGCACTTCTACCAGGTTTCCAGGTGATGCTGATGCTGCTGGTCCCAGGAGCATACTTTGGGAACCATTATCTAGAACATGAAAATATATATTCTGCAGTGTTTTGAGCCAGGTAGTCCTGTCTGCTTCCCAGATTGGTGCAGGTATTTGTTTATATGAGAACCCATTGTCTTTTGTCAAGTGCTGTGCACCCCTAGAAGTTTATTCCCTTTTCTTTCCTACTATAGAATGCAGTGAATCTGAGACCGATATTATGTTGCCCAGACTTGTCTACCATACAGTGAAGAAAAGTGATATAGTCAAAATTGTGTTTTAAGAACCTAGGTTTTTGTTCACTGGAGATCAAAGGCAACAGGGAAAATGTGAAATGTAGCTCATAGGTATTTGACTTCAGGGATGATGATATCAAGGGGGATTTTTTGATATTCATTATTATAAACTGTTTCTGGGAAGAAAAAGAAAGAAAGGAATTTCATATTATAAAAACACCAATCATAGATAGCCTCTGCCTCTGTAGATACCCAGAATAAATTCAGGTGGTATGATTTGACCTGTTGTCTCAGTAAAGTTTTGGAGAATCAAGTCTTTGTGAGGATCATTTTCAGTTCCTAAACTTAAGGATAGGCATAAATAGAAATACGACCTGAACCTTAGAACCAAAGCTTCAAACTGGTTTACCACAAAAGGTTAAACCAATTGTTTTAAAGAAGTAATAAAGAATTATTCTATCACATTTTATACCAACAATAAATGTTTAAATCTTATTTTAAATTATTTTATAATCTCTCTTTTAATATTGTTTATCACCTAAACATTTAAAATATTTATAGTTATGATATATTAAAATATAAGTGCTATATATAATTTATAAATACACATATGCCAGAATATAAGCGTATATATTTATGAATAAAATTTTCACTGATATGGTATTCAATAAAAAGCTTTAGAAACCACTTCTTTAAGAAGTCCAAAATGTCATGGGTGTGTTTTTTGAGATTGAGACCTCTTTTGTGTGTATGGAACAATCCATCTAAAGTGTATTAGGCAACGTGTCAGCCCTAGCATTCATCAGTTAAGGTTAACCCATCTCTATATGTTGTCAATAGGTTAACTTGCATTTGAATAGCTACTAAATCCTAAAATATTGGACTGGTTTTTGGTCAAGAGGGGATTTCTTTGAACCAGAGCTATTAGCTGTCTTTAAACTCATGAAACCAGTGATCTTGTAAGAATTTATTACCACATGTTAAATTTTAATGGGGCATCAATTGCAAAAGATGAGCAGTCCTCTCAGGAACTAGTCATGATCAATGGTTGCTAAGCAAGTGCTTAACCGTAAGGATGCTGGCCATCACCTCTTGTTATTTAGCCCTCCAATTCTGAGCATAATTGACAGAAAAAAGCAAAATGGAAAACATTAATTGTATGAGGGGAAGGAATCTCTGGAGTCCATTTTCTGCTGTATTATGATTCCCAGAATGCTAGAATATTAGGGTAGGAAATGTTCTTTGTGATAATAATAATAATAATATTTATATAGTTCTTACTATAGGTCAGGCACTGCTCTAAATGTGTATTATTCCTTTAATTAAAAAGAAAATCTTAAAAGGCGTGTACTATTATTATCCTCACTTTACAGATGAGGAAACTGAGACAGAGTGTGTAACTGACTTGCCTCAAGTAAAACAGCTAGTAAGTAGCAGAGATAAGATTCAAAATGAGGTAATTTGGTTCCAGAAGTTGGTCTCCTAACTACCTTACTATGTTCAGTGGTCCTAGACCAAAGAGTAAATGTCAGATTCAAGAGAAGGAATTCTTAAAAATTAGAGTGGCCCAGATTTCACTGTAGACCTACTGCACTGGGAATTCTGCTATTCAACTCCTACCCTATCTGTACCTATGGCCACAAATCTTGGGAACCAATGACTTCATCCAATATTTTTGTTTTATGACTAGGGAAGTGGAATCCTACCTGTGCCGTAACAGGTTAACTTGGCAGGCCTGGGCTGCTCCTGGAAATTAATCTTTAATTAGCTCCTGGAATATAGACTCTAAACCCTGGGATTATCCTGCCTGATAAGAGTGCCCTTATATACATGGGGAGTTGTGTCATGCCAGATAGTTTATGCTAACAATGTGAATTATGATAAATGTCCATTTTTGTTCACCTGGGGCTCTGGCCATGATGTATCAGTTTGTCCTTTAGAGGGGTGGTGATGAAGAGTAAGTAGCTAAGGTCATACACACAAGTGCCCCATGCCTGTGTGAATGACCTCCGCTCTGGACACCAAGGCTCCGGTGAGCTTCTCTGGTTGGCAAGGTTTCATGCATATTGTCACACATTGTTCCTGGGAGAATTACTCACTGTCTGTGTGCCTCCACTGGAAGAAGATAGCTGGAAGCTTGTACCTGGTTCCTCCTGGACTCTGTCCTATGTATCATTTACCTTTACTAATTTTAATCTGTATTGTTTTGCTGTGATACACTGATACTGTGAATATGACAATGTATATGCGTTCCGTTAGCTTTCTCTGATGATTCACTAGTAGGTGAAAATTGAAGGTATGGTCTTGTGGGCCCCGCCCAACCCTCTACCTCTTCATAGTTTAATTTTTGATATCGGGGATCATATTTGTTTCTCTGCTTTTTTTTTTTTTATTAACATATAATGTATTATTTGTTTCAGGGGTACAGGTCTGTGAATCATTAGTCTTACACAATTCACAGCACTCACCATAGCACATACCCTCCCCAATGTCCATCATCCAGGCATCCCATCCCTCCCACCCCCCTCCCCTCCAGCAACCCTCAGTTTGTTTCGTGAGATTAAGAGTCTCTTGTGGTGTTGTCTCCCTCCCCGGTCCCATCTTGTTTCATTTTTCCTTCCCTTCCCCCATGACCCCCTGCCCTGCCTCTCAGATTCCTCATATCAAAGAGATCATATGATAATTGTCTTTCTCTGATTGACTTATTTCACTTAGCATAATACCCTCTAGTTCCATCCACCTCATTGCAAATGGCAAGTTTTGTGGGGTTTTTTGATGGCTGCCTAGTATTCCATTGTATGTATATACCACCTCTTCTTTATCCATTCAGCTGTTGATGGACATCTAGGTTCTTTCCATAGTTTGGCTATTGTGGACATTGCTGCTATAAATATTGGGGTGCATGTGCCCCTTCGGATTACTACATTTGTATCTTTAGGGTAAATACCCAGTAGTGCGATTGCTGGATCATAAGGTAGCTCTATTTTCAACTTTTTGAGGAACC
>CM052895.1:94646008-94656561 GCA_028534135.1 Potos flavus
ACAGACAGCAACCTCTTTGACTTCAACCACAGCAGCTTCTTCCTAGAAACATCACCAAAGGCAAGGGAAGCAAGGGCAAAAATGAACCATTGGGACTCCATCAAGATAAAAAGCTTTTGTACAACAAAGGAAACAGTCAACAAAACCAAAAGACACCTGACAGAATGGAAGAAGATATTTGCAAATGACATATCTCTGCTTGTTTTCTATCTAGAATGTGCTATTCATTCCATGGTATTGACTAAACAAATTGCTTCCATAATTAGGGAAGAGATCTTTACCTAGTGAGCCTTCAAGCTGTTCAACATCATCAAGGGTCCTACCTTTCCCCCGTCCTTCCTTGCTGGGACTTGGATGCCTCACATCCCCTGCTCATGGCTTTTGGCGTTTGTCAGCACCAACCCATTTCTTCCCTCTTTCTCGAGGTTTGGAATAAATGGAAAGTGGCCTTGATTTTATAGAAAGTCTGCGACCTATAAATAAAGGAATTTATCCCTAAATCATGTGTCACAGAAGCAGTATGGCGTGCCTAACAAAGGGCCATCTGAGGAGAGAGAGGTCACTTCCAGCTGAGATGATCACACAAGCATAGGGAGGAGGGAAAACTATCCCTGGCTTTCAAAAGGTGCATTGAAATTAGATATTTGAAGAGGCAGAGAAAAGGGCCTTCTTAGCAGATGGAAAAAAAAAAAAAGAAGAGAGACATCATGAAATTAGGAAAATATTGGTCATATATTGAGAATGGCAGGTACTTAATTTGAGTGAAATTTAGAAAGTATTAAGCAAGTGATAATTAAACAAGAAAAGACTGGAATTAACCATGAATCACCTTAAATAGTCAAATGAAGACATTCAAATTTTACCCTTCAATCACTGGGAGCTACTGAAAGCTTTAGAAGAAGGAAATCACGTGGTAAAATTGCCCCTTAGGAAGTTGTGAGCCTGATGGGCTGCGATGGGGGATGGCAATACAGAAGGAGAAACCAGTTAGGAGGCTGTTGCAATAAAAGCCAGAGGAAAACAAGATCTGTTTTTTTTTTTTTTCATCTTTAACTTAACACCAGTTTGCAACAGAACTACTCGTCCCTGAATTATGAAAAGCAGCATCATGTTCATCCTTTTGGAGCCTTGAAACTGGCTTCCTCTTCAAAGGAAGCATTTTGAACCCATTGTAAAATCATACATCAGCTGGGAACCACACAATCCCCCTGGTACTTATTGAAGGTCATTAGAGGGAGTAAGAAGGACTTAGATAAAAATCAGCATGAAATTTTCTCAATCTTGATGCACAACAAAATAAATGAGATTTCCCTCCTGTATCTTCCCATCCAACATTGCTGCACATAGGTGTTTAGTAGTAGCTTTGATGATTTATATTGAGTCTAAATGTGCAGAGTGGACATAGGCCAGAATGGAGACAATTATTAAGAAAGTGCTAACCAAATTAAAATTAAATGAATTGATTTCTGGAAGATTTCCTAAGTTCAGTGTATGATCATACTTCAAACCCCCCATCATGTTCATTCTGTACACCCCTCTCCCTGACAACCCCTTCTCTCTTTCTAACTCATTGCCTCTAATACTGACCCCATAATCCTTTAACACTACAAGGTTCTCCATTCTGTAGTCTTACACAATTCTTGCTCTCTCTTCCCCTTGATGTCCTCACTCCCCTTCTTGTCCTATATTAGTTATTACAATCAGTTCCTTGATTCTCCACTCCCTTTCTATGGCTTGGCAAAGCATAGCTGGGTTTAATCCAACTTCCCACCTACTTCAGGATGGAACCCTCTCCATGTTTCTTCTACTCCCCTGATCATTCCTTAATATCCTTTGAGGGTTCCTCCTCTTCTTCCCAACTACTTAATGATGGGATGATGCTCATTGTACATATTCTTTCTATCTCTCCATGCTTCTATGTTGTTATCATCCCATTTTGGCTTTAAACACCATTGATATTCTGGTGTGTATCTATGAAGACCTCTCTCCTGATTTTTATATCCAGTGGTCTACTCAACATCTCCATTTGATTCTTCTGCTGGTTATTTACCTAATGGCTCTCAACCCAAAATCTACTCTGAAATTCTGCTCATTGATGATGGTCTTGGTCACATGGAAAATTACATTTTTGAGATTCTCTTGCCCCTGTCTTCCCTTAGATATTTCCAAATAGTGTCTTGAGAGAGAGCAGAAGGTAGGTATAACAGATCCTTTGGGTACTTTGCCTCCTATGCCCTTGATCCACCTCTTATTTCAGCTGCAGTTTGGTGAGCAGTGCCCTGCATGAGGACAGTGTTTTATTGCCATTGCCTTTCAGCTTTTATTTCTCTGTGTTCTCTCCCAAGCCAAAGGACTCAGCCTGCATACAGGGGCAGCACAGAAATTCAGATGAGATAATACCCCTGCAGAAAACCCTCAACCAGTGGAATTGGCTAAATACTCCAGCCTCCTGGCCTTCATATAATCAATCCTAAGAGAAATTCTTAATACTTCTCATAGGAACATTCCAGTCCCTATTGCCTAAAATCAACAACCTTTATAATGGATTCATTTTGGCTTTTTTTTTTTTTTTCCTTTCCCATCTCATTTGTCCCACTTCCTCATACCTGCTTCCTGGGATCATCTCCTAAATAAGCTATCTGCATCCAAGGCCTTGTACTTCACTTTCGAAGTGATTCAGACTTGGATGGCAGGAATGTTTGAAGGGGCTACTTTTTGCTGTTTTTTGTTTTATTTTCCCAGATTCCCCTCAGGGTTATTCTACAGTTGCCACAATTGACCCAGTGTCTGGCTTCTTTCCGCACTGCCAGACCCTCTTGAATCTATTTCTTAAAAAAAAAAAAAAAATAGCATTTATCACTTTCTAATATGTTATTTGATCGTTTGTTTGTTGTTTTTGCTTCTTATGGTTTATCTATTTCCCTATTTGAGGATAGGGATCATTGTCACTTTTATTCACTGCTATATTCCAAGGGCCAAAGGGGGTGTCCGAGCCTATAGTAAGTACACAATAAATAGTTATTGAATAAGAGAATAAATGGCTTCACTATTTAATTATTCAGCTGGAAAAGGTATCTAGCTTCTGAAAGTTTTGATTTCCTTACCTATAAAATGTGAAAAATAATAATACCTTCTTGATAAGGTTATTATACAGGTTAAATGAGTTAGGTTAAAGTAAAGGGCTTATCACAGTGCCTTGTGCATCCTTTGAGTGTAGAAATTGGATAATGAGACAGACCATTCATGTATCCTCAGGCAAACAGAAAGATAAGTTGCTTAATCATAGACAATCAGCATGGTTTATGCAGAACCAACCCAGCTCTGTCACCTCCTGTTTTCTCAACTTGGCTCCCTATTACTTAGGAAGACAGACTGCCTTCCTTGAAGCTCAGTTGAGAATTTATAACTAGGAATGCTCAGGTTTTTCATGATTAAAATTGAGCCTTCGATTCACTCTACCTTCAGGAGAAATTGGTTTATAAATAAAGGCTCCATGCCAAGCAGCTAGATAAGAAGTTAATTAATTGAATGTTCAGTGTGTACTATGGCCAGAAATTCAATGTTTTATAGAATTTTTTCCCTTTTGATCTAAAAAAATTTTTTTCCCCCAATAGCCAAAGTCTGTTTCTTCTCTGCTGATGTTCTGGAGTCACTGAATATTTGAAGTTGACCTTAGAGATACTCTGTTTCAGCAGTGTTACACACTGGGGTGGAAGGCAACAATGATGCATCAGAAATAAATCCAGCTCCCCCAAAAGGCACAGCCACATAGAATACAAAATAAGAAAACAGGGGCTGTAAGAGGTGAACTTTTTAAATATTACCAAGCAGATCAAAGGCACAGGCAGGACTGAACACCTGGTTATCTAATGCCTGGGTGACAACCACCTGTTTTCCTATCTTTATGGAAAGATCACATGTAGTGCTTGAAAAATAAAAGCCACACATAGTGGGAAAAATTTGCTTTATCCTTTTTAAACAAGTCTTGAGTCTTGCCTTTACTATGCAGGGAGGAATAAGCTTTTTTCTTCCTCCTCCCTCTCCACTGGGCTGTTCTCTTACATTTTTAAAATGCTGCATGAAGAAGAAAAAAGTTCCCCAAATGGACCACATGCTGACAAGCTCCTGGTGTTGTCAATTGGAGCTGGAGCATTATGTTTCAAAATTTCCTGGATGAGAACCCTGCCTTCTACAATGATGCTTTCAATTTGGGAGACTAAATGTTCTCTGGAGAAGGAGGTGGGGTGATAGGAGGAAGCACTAGATAAATGGAATTAGCCAAAAATGAAGAGCCTCTTTGTTAGGAAATAATTCATTTGCTAACCTGAACTCTTAGAAATCAGACTCCAGTTTACAAGTATTTTGGTACCCCACAACCCTGCCCATCAGGGACAGAAAGATAATTTTCCTAGGCACATCAGCAGATGGAATTAAGCTGGAACCGGTGTCCCATCACCTATTCCCGTCTGACAGTGAAGCTCTCCAGACTCCTACTAGAAAAAAAAAAGAAGAAAAAAAAAAAAAGCATTGTCAAACCCTCTAAGCTCTCAGTTTTGTATCCAAGGTGAATATCCATCTGTTTCATAACTTTCTCCTATGAGGTCCAGCCATGCTGGATTTTAAAAAGTCCCTCCAATGGGTCATATTCTCTTCTACCTCCATGTCTGCATATATGAGCCTTCTTCTACCTAGAACACTCACCACCATCTCCCTGCAGTCCATCTGCTTGCCCCATGGTTAAGAGCAGTCCTTCCTTGGTTCTTATCTCAGGTCTTAAATTTACCAGTTGCATAACACTATAAAAGTGCTGGCCCTCTCTAAGCCTTATCCAGAGTGCTCTCATCCAGAAAACCTAAATAATAACAGTATCTGATAAGATCATCATGAGAAATAAATGAGGAAACCACCCATGTAGAATACTTAAAACAGTCACGGACATGTAGTAAGTGCTCAATAAATAGGAACCTTTTTATCATTATGAAAGTGCTTGGATTTTGGAGTCAGATGCACTTGAATCTAATTTGAATCCTGGCTTGGCCACTTACTATCTATGTAATCCTGAGCAAGCTCCTGAAGTTTTATCATGTGTAGAAGGTGCATCCCCATCCTATCATCATCGTCGTCATCATTGTTGTTGTCATCATCCTTATCTTCATCATCATCATCATTGTTGTCATCATCATCAAATTTAACCACAGAATATGATGCAAATGAAACAAGCAACATGCCTGGAATGTACTTAATAATTCTACTTGTTCTTTTAAGTCTCAGCTGAGACTCTTTCCAGGTCTTGAGTTCTATGCCCCTTGAGCGGACTTCCAAGGCACCCTGAATTTTCTCCTCCTAAGACTTGCCTCACCATGTTGTAATTTCTGTTTACTTGCCTGTTTGTCACCCTAGCCTCTGAACTTCACCAAGGTAAGAAATGCTGCCTGATTTATTCCCAGTATATCCTAATTAGCCAGCACAATGCATGGTACATAGAAGGTACAATAAAAGACTGAAAACCTTTGGTTTTCATCTTGTTTGCTTTCTTCTGCTGATGATAAAGACATCCAGATATATTTCTTTAAGGAATATGACAAGAGCCAGGAAGACATGTGATTGCAGGGCTTTTTGTTAGACAACATAGAATTTAAACTTTTTTTGAATTCGTTGTCAATCATTTAAAAGTCAGGTTTAATAATCAAATCCAGATTTCTGGTTTCACATGAAAAAATTGCAAGATTTGACAAGACAGGTTCATGTATAAGTTCTACTTACATATGTTCAAAGTTTCATTTTGCAACTATAGGCTAGAGGCAGATGGTAGCTTCCCCTTTTCTAGAGTGTTTGTTGAAGTCCTCATCAGCCTGTTGGCACTCATTTATGATTCCCCTCTGGACCTTATAAACATTTGACTTTGAAACCTTCTGCTTTAAAGTCTCTGCCCTTTGGCTAAGTTGAATAAATAAGCTCATGTTGGGTATGAAGGGAGAGGAGTTGAAAAGTGATAAAATTCTGCAAATGAGAAGGCTATTTTTTCTTGTTTTATTTTTTAATTTAAATACATTTGACCTATAATATTCCAGAAATTTAAGTTGTACAACATGTTAATTTGATACATTTTTATATTGTAATAGCCGCTGTAGCAATAATTATTATCTCTGTCATGTTACATAATATTTTTTCTTTTTAGTGGCTGGAATCATTAAAATTCTAGTCTCATAGCAAATTTGAGGATTTTAATACAATTTTGTTGTCTATATTGACTATATGTGGATTATATCTTTAGGACATGTTAATTACATGTTATATCTTTAGGACATGTTGCAAGTATATACCTTAAATAACAGCTGTACTCTGCCCCTACCCCCTGGTTCCTTGTAATCACCATTTACTGTTTTTACAGATTTGGCTTTTTTAGATTCCACATATAAGTGATATCGTACAGTACCTGTCTTTCTCTGCCTAGCTTCTCTCACTTATCATAATTTGCTCAAGATCCATCAATGTTGTAAATGGCAGAATGCCCTTCTTTCTCATGGTCGAATAATATTGCATTGCAAAAAGGGCAAAGTTATAGTAAGTCCCTAAAAATAAGGATGCATCTACTTCCTCTCAGTGCTCTGTGACTTTGGGTGAATGGCATCAGTTGTATGGGCCAGTATTTTCATCTAAAAATAAGGCTAATAATACTGTGCCATCACAAATATACCCTCACCTAATACAACATAGGTCAGTTTAAGGTAAGTGTGAAGAGATCTGATTCTGGAATTCAACAGACTGAGGCTCAACCTGCTTTATTAGGAGTATGATATGGGGCAATTTTTAAAAAAAGATTTATTTATTTACTTGAGAGTGAGAGTGTGTGTGTATGCACACACTTGCACATAGTGGGGGAGGGGAAGAAGGAGAGGGCAAAAAGAACTCCAATTAGACTCCATGCTGAGCATGGAGCCTAGTGGAGGGCTCCAAGCAGGGCTCAATCTTATAATCCTGACATCATGACCTGAGTGCAAACCAAGAGTGAGCTGCTCAACTGACTGTGCTACCCAGGCACCCCATATGGGACAATTTTTTTAAAACTTGTATGAATTCGGTTGCCTCTTGGTAAAATTAGGGTAATAATACCACCTACCTCAATGTGTTATTATAAAGATTGAGTGGTGTAATTGATCTAAAGAACTTATGTTTTCAGAAAAATGGTAAATTTTCAAACAATAGCTATTAGTAGCACCTATAGCAACAAAAAGGGGTAGTTGCTGAAGGGGTTATAGTGTAATAAACAAGAAGTTCTGAAGGATAAGAACCCTCTAGAAGCTGTCCACTTTGTAGTAACAATGCTTTTTGAAAAACAGTGACCATTAGAGGACAATAATATTTTATATCCATAAAACATTCCCTCTGATCCTTGACTTAGGAGACTTAATAGAGTGGTATTTAGAATTATTATTATTTTTTTTTTAGTATTTAGAATTATAATCAAACTTGGAAGTCTGAAAAGCATGGTTTATTTATTTATTTATTTATTTATTAATTAAAAAAATTTTTTTATTAACATATAATGTATTATTTGCCCCAGGGGTACAGGTCTGTGATTCCTCAGTCCTATACAATTCACAGCACTCACCATAGCACATACCCTCCCCAATGTCCAACACCCAGCCACCCTATCCTTACCCCTTTACCCCTCAGCAAACCTGTTTGTTTTGTGAGATTTTTTTTTTAGAGATTTTATTTATTTATTTGACAGAGATAGAGAGATCACAAGTAGGCAGAGAGGTAGGCAGAGAGAGCAGGGGAAGTAGGCTCCCTGCTGAGCAGAGAGCCTGATGAGGGCTCGATCCCAGGACCCCGAGATCATGACCTGACCTGAAGGCAGAGGCTTAACCCACTGAGCCACTCAGGCACCCCTGTTTATAGTGAGATTAAGAGTCTCTTATGGTTTGTCTCCCTCCTGATCCTATCTTGTTTCATTTTATCCCCCCCTGCCCTGCACAACCCCTCACCTTGCCTCTCAAATTCCTCATATCAGAGAGATCATATGATAATTGTCTTTCTCTGATTGACTTATTTCACTTAGCATAATACCCTCTAGTTCCATCCATGTCATTGCAAATGGCAAAATTCCGGGTTTTTTTGACAGCTGCATAGTATTCCATTGTATGTATCTGTATATATAGATATCTATATATGCACACACCATATATTCTTTATCCATTCATCTGTTGATGGACATCTAGGTTCTTTCCATAGTTTGGCTATTGTGAACATTGCTGATATAAACATGGGTGCACGTGCCCCTTCAGATCACTACATTTGTATCTTTAGGGTAAATACCCTGTAGTATGATTTCTGGGTCATAGGGTAGCTCTATTTTCAACTTTTTGAGGAACCTCCATGCTCTTTTCCAGAATGGCTGCACCAGCTTGCATTCCCACCAACAGTGTAGGAGGATTCCTCTTTTTCCACATCCTCACCAACATCTGTCATTTCCTGACTTGTTAATTTTAGCAATTCTGTCTGGTGTGAGGTGGTATCTCACTGTGGTTTCGATTCGTATTTCCCTGATGCCCAGTGAAGTTGAGCACTTTTTCATATGTCTGTTGGCCATTTGGATGTCTTCTTTGCTGAAATGTCTGTTCATGTCTTCTGCCCATTTCTTGATTGGATCATTTGTTCTTTGGGTGTTGAGTTCGATAAGTTCTTCATAGATTTGGGATACTAGCCCTTTATTTGAAATGTCACTTGTGAATATCTTCTCCATTCTGTCAGGTGTCTTTTGGTTTTCTTCACTGTTTCCTTTGCTGTGCAAAAGCTTTTGATCTTGATGAAGTCCCAATAGTTCATTTTTGCCCTTGCTTCCCTTGCCTTTGGCGATTTATCTAGGATGAAGTTGCTATGGCTGAGGTCCAAGAGGTTGTTGCCTATGTTCTTCTCAAGGATTTGGATGGATTCCTGTCTCATATTGAGTTCTTTCATTCATTTTGAGTCTATTTTTGTGTGTGGTGTAAGGAAATGGTCCAGTTTCATTCTTCTGCACGTGGCTGTCCAATTTTCCCAACACCATTTGTTGAAGAGACTGTCTTTTTTCATTGAATATTCTTTCCTGCTTTGTCAAAGATCAGTTGACCATAGAGTTGAGGGTCCATTTCTGGGCACTCTATTCTGTTCCATTGATCTGTGTGTCTGTTTTTGTGCCAGTACCATACTGTCTTGATAATTACAGCTTTGTAATAGAGCTTGAAGTCTGGAAATGTGATGCCGCCAATTTTGGTTTTTTTTTTCAACATTCCTCTGGCTATTCGAGGTCTTTTCTGGTTCCATATAAATTTTGGGATTATTTCTTTTGAAATCTTTGAAAAAAATTGATGGTATTTTGATAGGGATTGCGTTGAACGTGTAGACTGCTTTAGGTAGCATAGACATTTTCGCAATATTAGTTCTTCCAATCTATGAGCATGGAATGTTTTTTCCATTTTTTTTGTCTTCCTCAGTTTCTTTCATGAGTACTTTATAGTTTTCTGAGTACAGATTCTTTGCCTCTTTGTTAAGGTTTATTCCTAGGTGTCTTATGGTTTTGGGTGCAATCATAAATGGGATCGACTCCTTAATTTCTCTTTCTTCTGTCTTACTGTTGGTGTATAGAAATGCAACTGATTTCTGTGCATTGATTTTATATCCTGCCACTTTACTGAATTCCTGTATGAGTTCTAGCACTTTTGGAGTGGAGCCTTTTGGGTTTTCCACGGAAAGTATCGTATCATCTGCAAAGAGTGAGAGTTTGACTTCTTCTTTGCTGATTTGGATGCCTTTTATTTCTTTTTGTTGTCTGATCGCTGAGGTTAGAACTTCTAGTACTATGTTGAATAGCAGTGGTGATAGTGGACAGCTCTGCCGTGTTCCCGACCTTAGGGGAAAGGCTCTCAGTTTTTCCCCATTGAGGATGATATTCTCTGTGGGTTTTTTGTAGATGGCTTTTATGATATTGAGTTATGTACACTCTATGCCAACACCGTGAAGAGTTTTGATCAAGAAAGGATGCTGTACTTTGTCAAATGCTTTTTCAGCATCTATTTAGAGTATCATATGGTTCTTAGTCTTTCTTTTATTAATGCATTGCATCACATTGACTGATTTGCGGATGTTGAACCAACCTTGCAGCCCAGGAATAAATCCCACTTGGTCGTGGTGAATAATCCTTATAATTTACTGTTAGATCCTACTGGCTAGTATTTAGGTGAGAATTTTTACATCCATGTTCATCAAGGATATTGGTCTGTAATTCTCCTTTTTGATGGGGTCTTTGTCTGGTTTTGGGATCAAGGTAATGCTGGCCTCATAAAATGAGTTTGGATGTTTTCCTTCCATTTCCATTTTTTGGAACAGTTTCAGGAGAATAGGTATTAATTCTTCCTTAAATGTTTGGTAGAATTCCCCTGGGAAGCCATCTGGCCCTGGGCTTTTGTTTGTTGGGAGATTTTTGATGACTGCTTCAATCTCCTTACTGGTTATGGGTCGGTTCAGGTTTTCTATTTCTACCTGGTTCGGTTTTGGTAGTTTATATGTCT
>CM052895.1:94657061-94697993 GCA_028534135.1 Potos flavus
TTGACCCATTCATTCTTTAGTAGGATACTCTTTAGCCTCCATGTATTTGAGTTCTTTCCAACTTTCCTCTTGTGATTGAGTTCTATTTTCAAAGCACTGTGGTCTGAAAATATGCAGGGAATGATCCCCATCTTTTGGTACCGGTTGAGACCTGATTTGTGACCCAGAATGTGATCTATTCTGGAGAATGCTCCATGTGCATTAGAGAAGAATGTGTATTCTGTTGCTTTGGGATGGAATGTTCTGAATATATCTGTGATGTCCATCTGGTCCAGTGTGTCACTTAAAGCCTTTATTTCCTTGTTAATCTTTTGCTTAGATGATCTGTCCATTTCTGTGAGGGGGGTGTTAAAGTCCCCTACACTTACTGTATTATTGTTAATGTGTTTCTTTGATTTTGTTATGATTGGTTTATATAATTGGCTGCTCCCATGTTAGGGGCATAGATATTTAAAATTGTTAGATCTTCTTGTTGGACAGACCCTTTAAGTATGATATAGTGTCCTTCATCATCTCTTATTATAGTCTTTGGCTTAAAATCTAATTTATCTGATGTAATGATTGCCACCCCTTCTTTCTTTTGATGTCCATTAGCATGGTAAATTGTTTTGCACCCCCTCACTTTAAATCTGGAGGTGTCTTTGGGTCTAAAATGAGTTTCTTGCAGAAAGCATATTGATGAGTCTTGTTTTTTTTATCCATTCTGATATCCTGTGTCTTTTGATTGGGCCATTTAGCCCATTTACATTCAGGGTAACTACCGAAAGATATGAATTTAGTGCCATTGTATTGCCTGTAAGGTGACTGTTACTGTATATTGTCTCTCTTCCTTCTGATCTGTGTTCCTTTTAGGCTCTCTCTTTGCTTAGAGGAACCCTTTCAGTATTTCCTGTAGGGCTGGTTTGGTGTTTGTAAATTCTTTTAGTTTTTGTTTGTCCTGGAAGCTTCTTATCTCTCCTTCTATTTTCAATGACAGCCTAGCTGGATATAGTATTCTTGGCTGCATATTTTTCTCGTTTAGTGCTCTGAATATATCATGCCAGTGATTTCTGGCCTGCCAGGTGTCTGTGGATAGGTCTGCTGCCAATCTAATATTTCTACCATTGTATGTTACAGACTTCTTGTCCTGAGCTGCTTTCAGGATTTTCTCTTTGTCACTGAGACTTGTAAGTTTTACTATTAGATGATGGGGTGTGGACCTATTTTTATTGATTTTGAGGGGGGTTCTCTGTGCCTTCTGGATTTTGATGCTTGTTCCTTTTGCCAAATTATGGAAATTCTCTACTATAATTTGCTCCAATATACCTTTTGCCCCTCTCTTTCTTCTTCTTCTGGGATCCCAATTATTCTAATATTGTTTCATCCTGTGGTGTTACTTATCTCTCAAATCTCCCCTTGTGGTCCAGTAGTTGTTTGTCTCTCTTTTTCTCAGCTTCTTTATTCTCCATCATTTGATCTTCTATATCACTAATTCTCTCTTCTGCTTCATTTATCCTAGCACTAAGAGCCTCCATTTTTTATTGCATCTCATTAATAGCTTTTTTGATTTCAAATTTGTTAGATTTTATTTCTTTTATTTCTCCAGAAAGGGATTCTCTAGTGTCTTCCATGCCTTTTTTGAGCCCAGCTAGCCCCTTGATAATTATCATTCTGAACTCTAGTTCTGACATATTACTAATGTCCATATTGATTAGGTCCCTAGCTGTTGGTACTGCCTCTTGCTCTTTTTTTTTTGTGGTGCGTTTTTCTGTCTTGTCGTTTTGTCCAGATAAGAATAGATGAATGAGAGAACAAAATAATAAAAGGGTAGCAACGACCCCAGAAAAATATACATTAACCAAATCAGAAGAGAGTGAAACCAGGGGGAGAAAAAAAGGGGGGGATATATATTTATATATATATTTTTATTTATTTAATTTTATTTATTTATTTTATTATTTATTATTTATTTATTTATCATTTTTTATTTATAAAATATATAGACTGGTGAATAGAACAGAGCCACACACTTCATTTTGGGTGTATTTTGGTCTGTTAGTCGAAATTACCTCCCAAAATTTTAAAGAAAGAAAAACTTATATATGTATATAAAAATAAGGGTTAACACGGTGAAGGGATGGAATATGATGTAAAGATGAAAATTAAAAAAGATTCTAAAAAATTAATTGATAACAAAGTTGGTTGGAAAAAGAAAAGAAAAAAAAGAAGTAAATAATGTGATTAGGCTGGAGACTAGAACAACGTCATGCACTAGATTTTGGGTATATTTTGATATATCAGGAGAAATCGTTTCCCAAAATTTTAAAGAAAGAAAAACCTATACGTATACAAAAAATAAGGTTAACTACAATGAAAGGATAGAATATGACTATAACAATCAAAATATAAAAAGATTTTTTAAAAGGTATTGATAAGATAAAATAGTTAAAAAACATTAAAATAAGAATGAGCAAAAATTAAAAAAATAGAATAAGAAAAAAATAAAATAAAAAAAATTAACTTCAAAAGACTAAAGAATCATGGGAAAAAAGCCATGAATCTATGTGTTGCTTTCCCCTAGCTCTGGAGTTCTGCAGTTCTCATTGATTGATGAACTTGTCTTTGGTGGATGTTCTTGCTAATCTTCTGGGGGAGGGGCCCGTTGCCTTGATTGTCAAATGTCTTTGCCAGAGGTGGAACTGCACCACCCTTGCCAGGGGCTAGGCTAAGTAATCTGCTTGGTTTTGCTCTTGGTAGCTTTTGTTTGGTGAACACTTTCTGTACAGCTTTGAAGGATAGAAATGAGGATGGCAGCCTCCCAGTCTGAGGCCCCATAGGAGCTGAGAGCTCAGGGCCCCACTCCTCAGTACACCCTCAGAGAAAAGCAGTCAATCCCTCCCGTCTCACCCATCTGATCGATCGTTTCTATCTCTGGTGCACAGCCCCGTTTGGAGTCTCCAAACTCAGCAGATTCCTGCAGCATGCTCCCATGCCGCTCCTCCTGGAGGAGGAAGGAAGGGGTCTCCCCAGATCTGCCTCTTGTGGGGTCCCTGCTCAAAGAGCAGTCGCCTGACTGTGCCCTGTGTCACAGTTTAGGGTAACCCCAAGCTGAGAGCCCCCTACTTGGCTCCATCTCTGCAGCCGGCTTCCCCACTCTGATACCTGGGAGCTCTGCCACACTCAGACACTCCCGGTCTTTCTGTGTTCCCACGGGCCCTGAGACCACACTGTCCCCGCAAGGGCTCCACCCCCCATTTATCCTCTGGAGAGACGTCCCTCAGTAGAGCAGACTTCTAAAAGTTCTGATTTTGTGCTCCGCTGCTCTACCACTTTCCAGAAGCCAGCCCCTCCCCCTGCGGTCTATCTTCCCATATATCACTTCAGATTCACTTTTCCACACGTCTTATGTTCCAGAAAGTGGTCGCTTTTCTGTTCCTAGAATTGTTGCTCTTCTTCTCTTTGATCTCTTGTTGAGTTTGTAGATGTTCAGAATGGTTTGATAACTATATAGCTTAACTCCTGGGACCTGATGATATTTAGGTCTCCTACTCATCTGCCATCTTGCTCCTCCCAGTGCATGGTTTATTTATAACTTGTTGGGATAAGCAGAAGGTTCTGACCTAGCATATAAAGAAAAAGTTCCTGGCAAAAATATTTACATGATAATTGAGATAGTGAGTTTTGGAATAAAATTACTTGAGTTTGAATTACTTGAGTTGGGTCTACTACTTACAAACTCTGTGATCTTGAGCACATTACTTAAATTCTTTGCACTTCAGTTTCTACTTGAGTAAAGTGGGAATAATAATGAAGGTCTTAAAGAATATCGTGTGGAACAAATTAGTTAAAAAACAACATGCTTAGGATGATGAATAACATATTGTAAATGATCACTAATTTTTGGCTCATATTATTCTATATTTAAAATTAATCTAACCAGAGTTAGAATACAGATATTGCCAGAAATTGTAACACTAATTAATGCACATGAGAATTAGATTCCTTCATTTGTCTTACACTTTTTTTTTTTTAAAGATTTTATTTATTTATTTGACAGAGAGGAGAGAGATCACAAGTAGGCAGAGAGGCAGAGAGAGAGGGGGACGCAGGCTCCCTGCTGAGGAGAGAGCCGATGCGGGGCTTGATCCCAGGACCCTGAGATCATGACCTGAGCCGAAGGCAGAGGCTTTAACCCACTGAGCCACCCAGGTGTCCCTTGTCTTACACTCTTAATTGTTGTTTTGTTATTCTTAATATGCTTCCCTCAAGTGAACAAGCCAGGAAAATATGCCTAGAGTTATCCTAGAATGTGGAATAATGACCCAAATTTAATTTCAACTTAAAAAGTGCCTTTTAACCAATACAGTCTATTGCCAATAGAATGAGTTTCCCAGAAGGCTGGCAAATCATTAGGTATAAAAGCATTTGTAGGAAGATAAAATGTTGAGGGATAACATGATTCTTAATACTCTAACAACCTTACGATTCCGTATCAGGATCTACTGTAACATAGAAAAGAAGGATCATACATAGTATTGTTAGACAATTTAAAATTTTCCTTAAGAAAATTATAATGATGGGGTACTTTTAAGCATATCTCCAAACAGTCATATAGAAACACAGAACTAGGGTGTCAAAACTGAACATTCATCAGTAATACCCAAAATAAACACAAAGTATGGAAGCCTGGGGACAAACCATCAACAGCTACGAAAATCCTGTGTGTGCCATATTAGAATCTGTTCAGAAGAAGGAGAGGGAAGTGATAGAGTGTTGGATGAAACTGAGAACAGAATTCTAAAACCACTAGTAAGAAATCACTGGAAATCATGGTAGATTAAGCAGAATAGAAAACATCAAATGATTTTTTGCACACTCCAATTCAAGAGTGAGCACAAGAGATTGATGGTAAGGTCAGAAGAGACCAAAACATAATTAGAATATAGAATTATAAAAACTGCCCAACTGAAGCTCCCTTACAGGACTGAGGAAAATTACTAGGGGCGGAATCCAAATGGATTAGAATGGGACTATTGGGGGCACAAGAAAAAGAAGGTTGAGATAAAATTGGGGAAGGACAACAGAAGAAGAAGATTTAGAAAATACAAGATTATCTGAGAGAGAGAGAGTGAGAGAGTGTGTGTGTGTGTGTGGCTTGTGCTGCGAAGACAGCAGAAGAAGGAGCTCTAGATCAGTAAAGCTAGAAAAGGAATCCCAGTTCAGACTTCTTTCCTAAAAGTTTATGAAAAGTAATCATAGGAGTGAGCAATGGGAAAAGAATAGTGTTCAAATCCTATACAAAATTATAACAATAAAGGAGAAAAAAAGAGCAGAAAAACATCTCTACGTTCAATGAGCTAAAAGAAATAAAATGACACAAAAAATATAAGAACTACATAAATCAAAAAAATTTTTTTAAAAAATGAGGTGATACAATATAGGGAAGAATTGTAAGTAAAGAATATTTCAGAAATGAGGGCTAAACTAGAAGACAGATAAGAGCAAATAAACAGCATATACAATGTAGTGGAAAGTGGAAGTTGAAAGGAAGAAAATTATGGAAATTTTGAAAAAGAGTAAAGAGAAAAAAATAATTTGAGAGAAAATGGGAATACAAAAGACAGGCAAAGAGTATCTAACATGGACGCCCTATAGGAACTCTCAAGCAATGAAAAAAAAAAAACCTAAAAGCTACAAAGAACATTTTCTTGAAATAAAAATAAAACTTGAAACTACATATTAAAAAAACACACTTTGTACCTGGGAAATCAACACAGAATGACTAAAAAATATTTTAGATCTATTGAACTTTACAAAAAAACAAAAACAAAAACAAAAAAAGCAAACCCAAAATGGAAAGTCAATCTTTGGGTACATGCCCACTCATGAAGGAAAGAAAATTGCATTTGTTTCAGATTTTCCAATAGAAAAACTTTGGTTCTCAGACAGAAAATTTAAGGTGTAGATTTTATATCCAGCCAAACTGGCTTTCAGTTATGGAGTCAGAAACATTCTGTTATGAGAACAGTAAACTCACAAAATATTGTTTCCATAGGACTTTGCTGAGAAATGTACTAGAAGATAAATTTTACATAAATGAAATGTCTAGGATGACATTTAATAGACCTTTTTAAAAATATTTTATTTATTTCTTTGACAGAGAAAGCACAAGCAGGGGGAGCTGCAGGCAGAGGGACAAGCAGGCAGGGAGCCTGATGCGAGACTCAATCCCAGGACCCTGGAATCCTGACCTGAGCCAAAGGCGGATGCTTAACCGACTGAGCCACCGAGGCACCCTGAAGACATGTATATAAAGACTTATGGTAAGCATTAAATATATATTTTTATAGAACTACTAATAAATGATGGTTATAAGGGAAAGAATATAGTATATTTTAACATTTTAAATGTAACTCCCCAAAATGGGGAGAAAATATCGTGAGTATATGAAAAATATGCTTGCTAATTGCCTTCCTGTTATTAACTAGGAGTAAAAGAATAGTACTTCTCATTAGATGCTAGATGAGAGTGAAGGGAGAGGAAGTTACTAGCTAATTTAATATTTCTCATCGTTACTAAAATGAAATAAAAAGATCTAAGGGTATTACATAAAGGTATAACAGTAAAAGCATATAAGTAATGAATAAAACAAGAATGCACACTTTCTTTTTTTTTTTTAAGATTATTTATTTATTTGACAGAGAGAGAGAGAGAGAGAGAGAGATCACAAGTAGGCAGAGAGGCAGACAAAGAGATAGGGGGAAGCAGGCTCCCTGCTGAGCAGAGAACCCCATTCAAGGCTCCATCCCAGGACCCTGAGATCATGACCTGAGCTGAAGGTAGAGGCTTTAACCCACTGAGCCACCCAGGCACCCCAAAAATGCGCACTTTCATAAGAGCAAAAAATATATACAAAGAAAGCAAAATAAATAGGTCACATTTTAAAAATCTGTGCACATAAAATATTTGTATCAGCCAAACCTATCAATCACATAAATAAATTTAATTGCACTTACCAACCTATTAAGAAATGAAGGAAAAGGGGGCCTGGGTGGCTCAGTGGGTTAAAGCCTCTGCCTTCGGCTCAGGTCATGATCTCAGGGTCTTGGGATCAGGCCCTGCATCAGGCTCTCTGCTCGGTGGGGAGCCTGCTTCCCCCTCTCTCTCTGCCTGCCTTTCTGCCTACTTGTGATCTCTCTCTCTGTCAAATAAATAAATAAAATCTAAAAAAAAAAAAAAAAAACTGAAGAAAAATTTTCTGACAGTTTAGCAGAGGGAAATGCTGCTATATACAGCACACATTATCTAAAATAAAGAGATTCAGGTGGGGAAAAGTTTGGACCCAGCAAATGCAAATAAAAAGGAAGAGGAGGTCATGATATTGTTATCCTGACAAGGCGGACACTGAACTGGAACCTCACATACTAGAGAATATACCTTGTCAAGAGCACATGTAATGTTCACAAAAATTGATCATATTACTGGTCACAAGGAAAGCCTAAATAAATTCCAAAGAATAGGAATAATATAAAGAGCATCCTCTGATTGCCAAGCACTAAAACAACGTATTAAAAAAAATCAAAACCAGAAAGGCCTTTTACTTAGAAATTAAAAAGAAAACAAAATCCTCTGTTACCAAAGAACAATTGAATCACAGAATTTCTTGAAAACACAAAATCAGAACCTATGGTATACAGATAAAATCAGATGGAATTTGGCAGCATTAAATAACCATAAGATTAAAAATTAAATTCTGAAGGTAAATGAATCGAAGACTCAAGTGCTAGAAAAGAAGAACAAAGCAAAGCAAAATGAAAACAAAAATTCCACTAGAAAACAGAGAATAAGTAGAATTAGTAAGGAAGTCCAAAAGCTGATTCTTTTTTCTTTTATTTATTTATTTATTTATTTATTTATTTATTTATTTATTTATTTGAGATAAAGAGACACAGTGAGAGAGGGAACACAAGCAGGGGGAGTGGGAGAAGGAGAAACAGGCTTCCCGCTGAGCAGGGAGCCCGATGCAGGATCCATAACACGACCCTGGGATCATGACCTGAGCCAAAGGCAGATGCTTAAGAACTGAGCCACCCAGGCTCATCAAAAGCTGATTGTTTAAAAAAGAAAAATAAATAAATAAATAAATGTAGACAAACTACTAGCTAACTTCAGTAGGACAAAGAGAGAACACATGCATATAAAATTAGAAATGAGAAGAAGAAATAATCTTCAGAACCAAGGAACTTCAAAGTCATTAGAGATTATTTTGCACAACTCTAGGCAATTAAGTTTGAAAACCTAAGTGAAATGGGTCATTTTAAAGAAAAATATACCTTATCAAAATCGACCACCATAAAGGCTAAATGTCTAAAAAGATCAGACGTCCATAAAAGAAATAGACAAAGAACTATTGTTCTTTTAACTTTAAATATTATCTATTAACTCTTGTTAAAGAACTCCTCCGAAAACATTGTGGGGCACCTGGATGGCTCAGTTGGTTAAGTGCCTGCCTTTGGCTCAGGTCATGATCCCACTTAAGCCCCTGTGGGGTTCCCTGCTCATCGAGGAGCCTGCTTCTCCCTCTGTCTCTGCCCTTCCTCGTGCTTGTGCTCTCTCTCTCAAATAAATAAATGAAATCTTTAAAAAAAAAAAGTCAAAGAAAACATTATACTCAGGTTTTGTTTGCTGATTGGCTTTTCTCATATGGTAACACTGAAAAAGGACTCCAGTCAACTTGAAGAAGTTCTCCCTGGCCAATTACAGGACCAATTAAACACCGACAAACTGCAAATGATTGAACAATGCCTTATATATGATGATAGCAAAACAAATAAATCCTAACTGGTCACCATTGGTAGGTGCTAGTAAACCCATCATTTTGACAACTGGTAAATAGCAGGTAAGAATCAAGCATTTATCCTTCCTTTCCCATATGAAGCACACCACTTGGTACACAAATGGCTGGTGAAGGCAAATTTTTCTACATAGAAAAGTTATAGCTAATAAGAGAACATTATTTTGCAATCTGTAATGAATTAATGGATCATATTATATATCACAAAAGTCTACTAACATTACAAAAAGGCAACCATACCTTATATGCCTACTGATACAAGAATATAATATCACTTATGAATTAGTTTTGCCAAAAAAATAAAAATAAAATCAATCCTCAGTCTGATCAGCCATTAGATCCAAACAATTTGCCAGAAGCTCAAAGATAGAAGCAGTGAAATACAAACTTCAGGAGTCTCTACAGGGCAAATGATCTGTTTTCTGTATTAAATTAAGTGGAAGGAAGAAAGACAGATGGAAAGGAGCTTATATATTAAAATGAATTTAAGGCATACATTAACCAGTCGACATATGGACCTTATTGGTATCCTCATTGAAATAGTTAAAAGAGAAAACATGAAATAATTGGAAATTAGAACAACAGATATTTGATCACATTAAAGAATGATTAACTTCTGATTGAGATGTGATAATGGTATTAGGCTTTTGCTTAAAAGAGCAAAAAAAGAGAAAGAGACCTTGTCTTTTCAAGATAAATACTGAAATATTTACAGATGAAATGTTATGATACCTGGTATTTGCTTCAAATAAGTGGGAAGTAGGAGGAGAAATAGATAAAACAAGATTGGCCATGAGTCGAAAATTGTTAAAGCTGGATGATGGGTGTATGGGAGTTCATTATACTCTTCTATTTTTTTTTATATATTTGAAGTTTTCTTAATATAAAAATTAATGAATATTATTAAAAATAGGGGCTAACTCTCATGAATATCACATAATTATTGTTAGCTCAACGGGGAGAAAGTGCTCCCTTATTTCTGCTTTAACATATTTGAGATCACTGCAACTCTAGTAACAAAAGAATTATATGTACACTAACGGAGGGATAAATTCTCTTTCTTTGCTTCTCTAATTCTTTCTCCATTTCCAGACATTCATTCAGCTTGTAGTTATAGAGCTGCTGATATTGTAAAAATGTTGCTTAGCAACATGTTAATGGGGAAAACACTCCTTAAAACATTAGGGTTTTTGTCTTTTGAAATGTACTAGTTCAGCATATGATACCTCCCACAGTTCAATTTAACAAGAGGAAAAATATCAACTCTCTGAATATAGTTTTTTTTTTTATTCTTAGCTGGGCCTGAATTTAATAAGAATATAAGAAATGGAATATGACAATGACCCTGAACTACATATGGTTCTGTTGGTCTCTTTTGAAAGAGTGGTTTAGAGATGGGGAACTATAGCAGTCTGCCCCTTACCTAGTACCTGGGGTGGGAGTAAGAGGGTATTGATGAAGTTTTAGAATATAAGTGAGGTTCGGTGGGGTGGAGTCTGGAGCTGACTACCAAGAAAGAATTCTTGAGATGTCTTTGGTGCAAAATGGTGGCTTATTAAAGCACGGGGACAGGACCTGTGGGTAGAAAGAGCTGCTGCCCAGGGGTTGTGAGGGGTGGCTGATTATATACTTACAAGCTGGGAGGGGGTCAGGGATAGCGTAAGTCTCTAAGGAATTTTGGATGCAAGATTTCAAGGACCTTGAGGGTCTAGCTGTTGTTGGGAAAAGGTGATTTATTACTGTCTAATAAGACCTTAGTCATGAGACCCTTCAGATGTACATGGGTGGGCCATATGCTTGGGGATGATTGCCAGCGCGTATCTTGGAGGGTTTAGAGATAAAGGAAGTTTCCAAAAGAATTTTTATATGTTAAAGTAGACTTACAGGATCCTGGTTGGGGTGGGGGTCGGTCATGCTAGGATTGCCTTTTGCTCTTAGCAAAGTATTAAGGTGGAGGCAGTTGAGTCCCTAGAGGAATGTCACTCTGCCTGTTTCAAGGACTTGTCAGTGGGCTCTAGGTACTAAGAAAATTGAAAAACTTTTCTTCTGCCTTTGTTTCCCACATCAGTATGAAGGGAAAACACCCCACTTTTTCCTCCATTCAGTATTAATGTTCAAAGAAAATGCATTGAATTGAGTATTCAAGGATCTAGAAGGTGGGCCCAGTGAGTCACTCTTTAAGCCCTAGTTTCTTTTCTAGGAAATCAGGGTATTGAACCAACTGCTCTTGAAAGATGTTTCTAACTACAAAGGCCCCTAGGCCAAAGCTTCTGAAATGTCATTGTATCAACTGTGCCTTCCCTGGCCATCCAAGAAAATGCAGATTCTGATTCAACGGGACTTGAGTTTTTGTATTTTTAACAAGCTCCCAAGAGATACTGATTCTGCTGGTCAGGGGGATTCACACTTTTATAGCAAGGCTCTCTGTCACTCAGAACAAGCAGAGAGACAAGAAAATGTTACTTGTCTGTCAGCCTTGATACAGTGTATAGATAAGAGGACAGCCTGAACATGAGAACCTAGGTTCAAACCTTGGCTCTGTCCTTAGATGTGTTACTGAGCCACCCTGGGCTTCAGATTCTTCATCTGCAAAAATGGAAATGTGAGCATTTTTTCAGAAGATTGAATGAGATAACAATATCACTGTCATGTTCTTAACCAAGTACATAGTAAGTGCCCTGTGGTTAATGTAATTATTAATTATTGTTGGCCTAGAGGAAAACAGAGCATTCATGAAGGATCATCTAGCAGTAGGAGTCTTTGCCTTCTTATTTATGGGTGAGGCAGTTTGAAGCATTGGGAAGACTGTGGACTTATTCATGAGTATAGATTCTTTTTGTTACTGAGACAAACGTAGCTGTCATATCCTTTACTGGGCCTCAGTTTACACACCTGTCCAGTGAGAAGGTTAAATTCATTCTTTCCCTCCAAACATCCTAGGAATGTGTTTTAGCTCCCCTAGCTGACTCAGTGTCCTGAGCTATAGCAAGGAGCTCCAAGGAACCAACTCCCCATTTAATAAACTGTGAGCGGAGGGGAGGCGAGCGGTAGGTGGCAGAAAGCTTATCAGAACTGGATGAAAAGCTCAATCCCACAAGACTCTGCCCAGCAGGAGTTCTATTTTAAAACCCAGTCCTTTTTAGCAACAGAGAGTCAGGACAGTGATTTAATTACTGATGGGCTATATCAGAGGCAAAATTGGAGCCAGCATCCCAGAATCAGGACAAAGGGCAGATGGACCAACTCTGGGGAGGACAAGTCTTCTGAACCTTCCCACTACCTTTCCTGCTGATGTATTTTCTTGAGTCTCTGAAGTGCAGGGCTTTAGATTTTTAAACAAATTATGCTTGGGACTCTATGATTTTGCCCATTTTCTGAAGAATTTTCTAAGCATCTGTCAGCTTCTGTCTGAATCATGCATACATGTGTATATGAATCACTTCCTTCCCATTTTATGCCACAATCCCCATCCCCTTCTCCACACCTCCCCCCCACCACCATTTGTAAAGAATAAATGAAGGAACTGGGGATTTTATGGTGATTATCATACTTAATGTGTTTCTTTTTTGAAACCACGGGTGCTCAGAATCACTTGGGGAGATTTCCCCATGATGGGGATTCTAGGGGATCCTTAGGAAATGAGGCTGGTACTGAGAATGGCTCATTCCATAGAGGATCCCATGACTGACATGACCACTCTGAACCTGAAAAGAACTCAAGGATCATATAAGCCTCAACATCTTGATTAAGAAAGTCCTGGAGGGGCATCTGGTAGTTGTCGGTTAACTGTGGACTCTTTGGTTTTGGCACAGGTCATGATCTCAGGGTCCTGAGATTAAGTTCCTCCTCAGGCTCTCTATTCCCCATTGAGTCTGGGATTCTTTCCCTCTTCCTCTCCACCCTCCCCGCCCCTCCCCACAAGCACATGTGCACTCTCTCCCTCTCTCAAATAAATAAGATCTTAAAAAAAAAAAATCCTGGAGTCTTAGAGAGGGAAAGCATCATAACATTACTTAATGAAACCTAAGTAATTTGGTAACAAGCATGGACTTGGAGTGAGATAACTGTAGCTTGCATTCCTGCTTTGTCATAAATCAAATTTGCTTAACTAAATGGGTGACCTTGAACAAGTCACTTCACCTTTCTAATCCTCTTTGCCTCTAGTGTAAAATGGGTATGTACCTCTGTCTTATGGTTCTTGTAAAGATATAATGAGATTTCATATTTAGAATACTTAGGATGGTTCCCCGAACAAGGTCTTAGTTTTTATTACAATAATAATAGTAACAATTGAAAATTTTCATAAGTGGATTTTCAGGGGCTTCTTTAATTCGCCCAGTGAAGGATTTAGAGCAGAAGGGTCAAACAGATAGCCTATGGGCTGGATTCCACCTGAAGTCTAATTTTGTCTGCCCTTCACAGCAGTGGTCAGGTTGCTTTTTTGTTGTTATTTGCCAGTATTTTAAATTGGCATTTTTGCATTATAATCTACATTTCTTGAAATATTTTGAAATATCAGAAGATCTGGCAAATACCGAGCCCACATTCCTGCACTATAATCATCAGCTGAACATGACTAGGGGCTGACTTCTTTGCCACAGTCTTCACTGTTCTTTACTGTCTTACCCCTGCATTACTTTACTTCATGTGTGTTGCCTTCAGTATTTGAGTATTTGTATTTGTCATCCCTTGATATGGTGCCTAGACTACACCTTCAGTGTGGTTTGACTGGCAATGGCAATCATGATCATGTTAGTAGACACAGATAATAATTTGAGAGAATGTTATTAACAGGGTACATTGTTAGAGTAGCCCATACTGTGGTACCTGTACAGGTTGTACTCTATTCTTTAAAATTATTTGCTCTTCCTATCCATAGCCCTGCAGAAGGGAGAGGAGTTAGCTAGATAGCTTCAGGTACCCTATGAGACTACCCTTACTTTGGTCACAGATGGATGGAGTAGTAGCCAACAACTAATCTGAGACAAACCATCAGATTCTGTCTCCCAGAAGTTCTGAGCTGCAGTGATGAGAAGCTGGGTCTGTGGGTGATGATGGCAGCACCGGAACTAGATCTCACACAGAACTGGAGGTAAATGGAGGTGGCAGGAGACACACACAAAGGTCAGGCAAACCTAAGTTCTGGAGGAGCATATAGTAGCCAGGACTCACCTGAGGAGGTCAATCTGCTAATAGAAATAGGAAAGTAGAGAAAAGTTGTAGAAATAAGCAGTGGAAATAACTATGTAGCCTCCCAGCAAAACAAAAAGTATTCATAACTGACCTTCCAGTCCCTGGAGTTGGGCAGACTGGTTGTACATGCTTTGCCGTCTTCTGTTACTCATTCCTCGACCATCTTTCTCCTCCTCCTCCTCCTCTTCTTCTCTTCTTCCTCCTCCTCCTCCTTCTTCTAAATATCTGTGGCATCATTCACTCCTCTTATGTTCTTGCCCTTCTGAACACTTCTCTTTGTCTTCTTTGTTGGCTTCTTTTCCTACACTTGATCTCAAAATGTGGAGTTCCTTAGACTCCACTAAAAGTTCCCTTCTCTTTTTCTGTTCACATTTCCCATTTTGGACTGAATGTTTGTGTCTGCCCCCCACTCCTATTGAAATCTAATCCCCAAAATGGTAGTATTTGGAGCTGGGGCCTTTGGGAAGCAATTAGTGCCCTTATAAAAGAGACTTGGAGAACTTCCTCACCCTTTTCACCTTGTAAGGACACATGGAGGAGACAGTTGTCTATGAATCAGGAAGCAAGCTCTCACCAGACACTGAATGTTGATCTTGGACTTCCCAGCTTCTAGTACTGTGAGGAATAAATGTCTTGTTTATAAGCCTCTCAGTCTATGGTACTCTGTTCTAGCAGTCTGAATGGACTGAGACATATTCACTAGCTGATCTCAGTTCAACATTAGTTATATGCTGATATATCTTAAGTTTTTATGTATCCATTTTTTTTTAAATTGTCTAATTCCTTATTTGAATGGGGGGGGGTCAGTCACCTTGGGCAAACTTTATCTGTTTGGTTCAGAGCAGTGCCTGACACAAAGTAGACAGTAAGTATGTGCTAAATGAATGGCTGAAGGAACAATGACTGGATTTGTGTCTCCTTCCCAGACCTAAGCCATTTACCCTGAACCAAGCCCCTGACACACTGGATATCTCTCATTTCTCGGGTTTGCCAAGCTTTTTCCTGATAAATGGGTAAGCCAAGATGTGAGCCCAGGTGTTTCTGATCCCTGAAACTAAACTACAAACTACAACACTGAAGTCCTTCTTGCCGCAACGAGAAGTAAAAAAAGAACATACGGGATTTTGAAAGTCATTCATGCAGAACAATCCAGGACCATGTCATTGGTAATTATCCCAAACCCTTTGATGAGCGATGAAGAGTTATCCCAAACCTTGAGTGAACAGGAAGCACTGAAAGATGTTACTGAATATGAGCCGCTTCACCAACATCCCCTCTGATACAGGGGCTTAATTAATGTACTTAATTGTTGAGAGATATGTAGTGAGATTATTCAGAGCCTTGGCTGCACACTTCTTTCCTATTGTGAACTATGTTAATTTGCAACAATGCTCAAGATGCCGGATGAATGAAAATTGGCTAAATGAAAACTATTTTTTTTCAGAGTGGGGGAAAAGATAATCACACTTGGTAATTTGATTTTGATGCACTGCTTTCCCCCCCTTTTAAACCTACATACTCTTCATAAGTAGGTGAAGGTGTGTGATCGTTAGGAGAGCATAGAAAGGCTGATGACCACAACTGTGGCAAAGGGAACTCTGTCAAGCCTTCCTCCATGTGGCAGATTCCTGCATTATCTTTCATTCAGGCAAAGAAGAAAGAGAGGAGGGAGGGATAAAGGAAACTTTCAATGAGTGTAACTCTGTGTAAGCCATTGTGTCAGGATCTCTTACACCCATTCTTGAACAGAATCTTTAGAAAGCTCCTGGGCACAGCTATTTGTACTCCCATTTTACAGATGAAATGAGCTCTTGACTTGATTCCTCCTGTGACAGGAACTGAGAGAATAGTTAAAACACCCAACTGTCACATCTAGAAATATACCAAAGGGACATATTAAGAGATGTGGGGAAAAATAGAATAGAGGAATGGGGTTAGTGGTAGGGACATGGAGATAGGCTTATTTTATATTAGCATCAAAGAACCAAGTACCTATCCTCCCAGACTAGATTGAATAAGGGTTGAATTAGATAGTCAAACAAATTCTTATGCAGTTTAAAATATATTTCGTTACCTAATTCAAGCTACCAATAATAATAATAATAATAATGATAAAAATATGCATTTGCAAATGCAAAGCTGTTTTTGTATCCCCCCTCCTCAATTGGTTTAATTACATTTGAGTACTTACTTTACCCTTCTTTCAACTTTTCAAATCTGAGGTTTAATTGAAAAGAAAATAATCTTTACACAGAGCCCAACCCTCCTGTCTCTGGACCTCACAGGGAATGGCTTCTCAAATCATTTTCACTCAGTTCACACTCTGAAAGATCAAAGAACTATGCTATATGCCCATTCCAGATGTCCCTCTGGGATTAGCCCATTGTGAATATAAATCATTGTATTTGTTATGTTTCCCAAATACCCATTCATCATCCATCTTAGCATTGTTCAAAGAGACATGGGGTAAGTTCAGCTCTCACCTTCGCAAGGCTTTGTGATTCTGTTTGTGCAGTCAAGGAAGCGCTGGAGACAATTAGTTACTCACTGCTGTGGCTACAGCCAAGGGTCTCCCCCACGGGGATGAGAAGAGGTATCCTCAGGAGGAAGCTCCATTCAGGCATCAAGTGTGGCTCTTGGCCAAGGAGGCAGCTCCTCTTTCTACCCTCCCACTCAGGTCCTTTTTTGTATAGCAAGACAAAAGCAAACAATGGCTACCTCCTCTCTCCTGGAAGTGACAAGCAGAAGCAAAGTATAAAGCTAGCTTTTGAAAACTCATCCATTGAACTCCCTGCCACCCCAAGAACCTGACCTGAATCTGCTTTCTGACAACCACAGTAGGCAATTATCTTTTTCTTTAAGAAGCTCTCAGCTTGGAAAGAGACCACCAAGAGGGAAAGGGATTATCTTCCAAAAGGGTCTTAAAGAATATCAAAGCCTGAAGGTCTCTGAATGATTATCTAGTCCAGCCTCTTCAATTTATAGAAACACTAGGGACAGGAAAGATTTAATGTAAACTATACAGCCCAATGCAGGCTTTCCCAAATATCATCAGAACAACCTGTTGATCAGTCAAAACTGAGATTATGAATGACTGTGGTAAGAGAAAACACTATCTACCTAGACAGTCTCGATTACATCTCAGAGGCCAAGAGCAGTCAGGGTATTTGTTAAGACCTTGAAATCTGATTTAAGGATAGTCCTTCAAGGGAACAGGGAAGGTCTTGTTAGGATTGGATGAGGATCATGATATAATAGTTCAGAATTGGTAAACATAAGTGGGCAGGATTTTGAGGCAAGGGATTGAAAGTCTTGGGGAATAAACAGTCACCAAATATTTCCTATTGAAGAATTGATGGATCTTTCAGAAACTTATTGAAAACATAATTAAGTTATTCGCAATTTTTATCTTTCTGGGCAAAATTTCCTGAAATACTATATCTGTGCTGATGAAGACAGGGGACTAGTAAAATCATATCAGAATAAATAGTAAACTGTGTGGTGATGGATAGTTTTGGGTCTCATAATCCAAATCCCCCAATTTATAAGTGAAACCTTCCTCCAAGCCACATAGCCCTTCCACTACAGACATTTAATGGGAAACCAGGTCTCTGACTCCTCACCTGTAGTCTATGTCATGACCCAAGAATATATTATCTGGGCCAAAAAAATAAAGGTAATCTCTAGACTTTAAGAATATATTTTTTTAAAGTTTGGGAAGAAAATAAAAGATAGGATTGAGATAGAGAGTATGTGTGTGAGAGGAGCCTGGATACTTCAGAGGGGAATCCTGGGAAGTCTCTCTGAGGATTCAACATTTAAGATGTACCCAGAATATGCGAAGAATCCAGCTCTCCAAGCTGGAGGAAAGCAATAGCAAAAGCAGTAGATAGCTTGGCGTTTGATAAAAAGAAAGAGTGTGTGTGACTAGAGCCCAGTGAGCAAAAGAAGAGAAGTAGGAGATGAGGTCAGGCTGGAAGAGAGAACCAGATCATCAGAGGCCTTTGGGTGCTCTCAGAATGCTTAACTGGGTTGGTAGGTCCTGAGGTTGAGTACACAGAGTGCACTCTGGTTGTTTACCTCATGAAAACTCACAGTTGGGGCCGTTCTTCCTTAAGTGGCGAAGAAGACCATGTCCAGATTTTCCCAGAGAGGGGCTCGAAGATACTCAGACATTCAGGATGTTCAGTTGTTCATTTTTTTGTTTTTTTTTTGAGAAAAGTAAAAAATGCATCAACTAAGCCAGCTCTGGGCTTTCGCAGAGCAGTAAATTATCTTTTTTTTTTTTTTTTTGGTTTGTTTGCAAGAAATGACTATGATTCCAGGATATTCTCTTCTTATTCTTAGCCATTATCATGCTCCAATATCATTTTCAATTTCTAATGTTGAGCTGGGTGGTTTTTATGGCATCGCAGCTAAAGAAAAATGAAAATGAATGTACAAAATGAAAGACAAAATTTACTTGGGGGGGTACTTGTAGTTCTTACTAAAGCAAAAAAAAACCTTTTAGTAAGATTTAATTAGGAATACAATTTTCTTTTTTAAATGTACACACAGGCAACTAATTGGAAAAATTCACATGATGTATGTCTAGTATTATCAATAGAAGATGATTAAAAAATTTTAAGAGCATTATTTGATGCTTGCCTGGAACCACTTAATAGTCTACGTGCAAGCTAACCAAAACTGTGTAACACATCTGAAAAGCCAGGAATTCAGTGACTAATAGAAAGTAACACGGTACTCAATTCATCAATTAGAATAGTCATTCTTACTGTACCAATTCAAACACAGTAAAGTATTTTCATACTGACCTTTGGGTGTGCATGAGCTGTTTTAAAACTCGTTCTTTTTTCATTATTACGTCTCAAGAAATGAACGCCACCATTCTAGATAAAATCATTGGGCAGAGTCCAAGTAGTGTTAGTTTCAGGGTAGGCCTTTCCGCAGGACAGGCTTGGACATTGTAAATGATCCAGGAGGTAGTGTTGCCCAGAAGTTAAGGATGTGGATTTTCAGTTTTGAACCTCATTCTAACCTGAAAAGCTAGCTTCATGACCTTGGGAAAGTTATTTAACCTCTGTGAGCCTCAGTCTTCCATATTCCTTTAATATGGGGATAACAATAGTAACTAACCTGTGGGGTGTCTCTGAGGATTAAATCATACTGTGTAAAGCTTTTAGCTCAAAATCTTAGCTAATATTATTATATATGCTGATTAGGAGATATATTGCAGTCAATTCCAGAATGAAATTGCTGCTTTGTGTGCGTGTGTGTATATGTGTGTTTGGACATACAGGTACATGTATGAGGCAAAATACCAAATTATATATGAGAGTTGATAAGAAGCTACAGTCCCCTGCTTCCCCTTTTCTGTTTCTTATCACATCTCTTGGAGGAAACCTCTCTTTACTATTTGTTTTTCTTTTTTCTGAGGGTACCCAAATATCTAAGTAATATGCGTATCCACCATTTCTTGATTCATCAAGAGTAGGCAATATCTCTTTATTCCATTATGTAAGAATTGGAGATTTGTTCCATTATTCTATCCTCCTACCCTCTTGTTTCCTCCCAGTGTTTGATAATCATATTAATATTTTGATTTCTTTTGTTCCTCCTTTTTCTAACTTTAAAATGATAGAGTTATACATTAGTGTTTGGTTCTATCAATTTTAGGAACTCTCTAAGCTTCCCTCTGTAACTTGAAGATATTTGTTCCCCACCCCTTTCCTGCCTAGTTTCTGAATACCATCTCTGGATGTATTTGAGAGGTGTCTTAGGGAAAGTTTTCTAAAACCAGATCCTGAAATAGGGATTCTTGTGCATGTGATTTACAGGGGCTGTGCTTCCAGCAGGCACCTATAAAGGAGTGAAGGAAGTAGGGCAGGCAAAGGAAAGAAGTCAGGCAAAGATGTGGTTTTCACCTGGGGTTTAGCTTCAGCTGCTCCCATGGGGAGCTCTGGAGGGTGAATTGTATTACAGATTAAGGCCACGCTTTGGACCCTCCTTATCAGGCAGTCACTGGCTATAGGCTACCTGTGGAAGGAGCATGAATTTTCTGTGAAGTCCTGTCAGCTAAGGGCAAAGCTCCAGAGCAGGGGGCAGCTGTGAGCTATTAGCAGCCAACACTCTCAGCAGCTAGAAAACAGACATGTATGCCAAGTAAGGGGATCTGGGTGGAGTACCAACAATCTCTAATGCGTGGCGATGAGGAGGAGGATGTGATGAAGACAATGGCCCCTGCCTTCTCATCAACTCTCACATTTATTTGAGATTCGTGTTTAAAGATATTTTGGGGGCACCTGGGTGGCTTTTCTGTTGAGTGTCTGATTCTTGATCTCACTTCAGATCTTGATCTCAGGGTTGTGAGTTCAAGCCCAGCATTCAAGCCTCATGTATTTTTCATCTGGTCCCCACACAAATACCCATATACACAACATCACCATGACCATCACCAAAAACACCAATAAAATAATAGGAGATAATGTTGGTATTATTTTCTCTGTTTTAAAAGTTAAATACAGGATCCCAAAGTGGTTATGTGTCTTGTACAATACCCACTGTAACTGGAAAGAATAGAACCTAATTCCAGATAATCTCACTCCAAATCTAGTATTCTTTACGAACACCTCCAGTTTCTTTCTTCATAGCACTTTGCATTAAATCCATTTGCCATATACTTATGCACTTCCATAGTTGGCCTGACTTTGTAGATAAACACATTCTCTAAACACATTTTTTCTTTTTCCTTTCAGATTGGTCTCTCAATATCTCTGGTTGGTCTTTCTCATTTCCATCAGCCATGGCACTTTTAAGCCATGGAGAATAGATTAACTACACATGGTTTAAACAATAGAGATGTTTCCTATTTCACATAAAAAGTCCAGAACCAGAGTAGTCCCATGCCAATCCTGTTGAGTCATCAGTGTTGTCAGGACCAAACTCTCCTCTTCTCTCTGCCTCTAACAGGTGGTGGCTTTCCTCGTTAGCCCAGTCATGCCAGGACTGCGAGTTGGCTGCTGCAGCTCCAAGCTTCATAGTCTCACAATGTGTTCCATTTGCAGAAAAGGGGTGGTTTCTCTTCAGTCAGCCTCTTTCTTTAAGAGAAGAGAGAGAACATTTCTCAGAACTCTCAGTTCTCCTCAACCTCCATTGACTAGATTAACCAGATAAAATTTGCTTCTGGTAGAGGAAGCTAAGAATTTAAGGACCTGGCATTTTCTACCATGTGTATGTGGGCATGCACGCGCTCATCCGTGTGTGTGTGTGTGTGTGTGTGTGTGTGTGTGTGTGTGTGTGTGTGTGTAGAGGGTTTCTGTCAGTAAGGAAGGGATGGGAGGGGTTTTTGGATAAGCGGCTACCAGCCTTTCCTCCAGGATCTCTTCTCACTATTAACATAGATAGATAGATAGATGGATAGATAGATAGATGATAGGCAGTTGATTCATGTAGCTTACCAACTTTTTGTGTATAACTGGTTAGTTCCCTGGTTGGTAAGTACCAATTAATGAGCAGTTTTTTTATTGTTGCTTTAAAAAAAATTTTCAGTTTCTGCTGATAGAGCACAAGGTAATCTGGTAGTGATCTTGTGACTTTAATCAATGAAGTAGAGTACAAAATAATAGTCTTTGATCTGTCTTACCCTAGTACACTGTATTTGGTCTGTGAATTGACTATTCTAGGGCAGACCTTGGGAGATAACATCATCAATTCTGTGATAGCTTATTGCCTGGATTTTTCTCTTTGGAGAATTATGGGAAATGATGTGTGCACATTTAGAGGAAAGTGTTATGGGATAGCAGGAGCAACTGGGAGTAGACGTGTATCTGAGAGGCCAAGAGCTGATACACACAATTCTGAAACAACTGTGGGCAAAACCAAAGTTTGTTGGCAAAAAGGGCAAATGCCCAGTGTGTATTCCTCAGATATTGGCAGAAATCATTTGAGATGTGAGAAGAAAGATGCTGGTAGAAAAATAGACTTCTGAATAAAAAACAAACAAAGAAAAAATAGACTTCTGGAAATCTGTGGGGTAATGGCTTAGTTGCAAGTATAAGAAAACCCAACTAGCAGTTAATTATACTAAAAAAGCACTTATTGGCTCAGATAAACAAGAACAGCTGAACATAGGGGTACAACTGACTTTGGATTGTGCTGGCGTTAAAGGCTCAAACACTGTCATAAGGACCTGGAGAGCTTCCATCCTCCCTCTCTTAACCAGTTTGGCAGATCTGTATAGTGGCAAGATGGCGGCAACAGTTCTGGGTTCACATCCTTTCTTATTCAAGTAGGGTGAGGAGAAGGAGCTCCTTTTTTAGTAGTTTCTTCAAAGGGCCTGAGTTTCCCTCTGTTTAGCCCACCTTAAGTTGCCCTCAGGAAGAAGATAACTTTTCAGCTTAGACCTGGATCACCCTCACACCCTCAAGTTAATCATCATGTCCCACCCAAACCATATAGACTAGGAGTGTGGTTGTGGGTGTCTTTTTAAAAGAAATATGAAGGAGGAAGAATGAACAGTGCGCTGGAGAAAAACAAATGTCCGTCTACTATTTTAAAGGGAAGAGTGAACACTGAAGTCTAGGAGACTCAAGATCAGCCAGGTTATACTTATTTGAAAGGGAATTTCACCAGGAAAAAAAAAAAAAAATCTTGTGTGATGGTTTGGATACATATCTGGAAGTACTTGTTATATTGGGATTCCCATAAGCCAAATAGCTTTGTCCCCATGAGCATTATAGTGCAGAAAATAAAAGACTGCAGTACAGTTTCATATTGCAGCCCACATGCCTTGAGAAAGTGAATCTAAGCTCTCCTAAACCCATCTCCCTGCCAGAACAAGCGGTAAATAAAACATAAACCACTTTTGTACATGCTTCAAATTTTGGTGTAGATGAAAGGCAATTTACTCCAGGCTGAAAATGAGATTCTGGCAAAAAGCAATGCCTATTAACAAATGGAACAGTCCCCTGGTGACAAGATGGAGGCGTGCAACTGGGTACATTTGTCATTTAGCTCCAGGGGCTGACTTGAGGTATTTTAATCATGCTAAAGGAGAATTACAGGTAGAAGCAGCATCATATTTGATATAGGAAAGAATGCCAACATTATTCTTTTGAACAGATTACTTTCTACCTGTGAATAATTTGATAAGAGAACCTAATATTCTATATTTACTTGATGCCTCGATATCTAAAAAAAATTATAAATGGCCAACTTTGTTCAAATTTTATCTTTCCATCCATATGCTTGCAAATCACTTCTCTGAATGCATTGTTCTAACCAAGCTGTCCCTCTGTTCAAACACCTTCAAAGGCTCTCGGTGTCCATAGAAAAGATCAAACTCACTAGCGAAGCATTTAAGGCCTTCTGGAGAAGAGATCTCAAATATTTTTCTAGACTTAATTCCCATCATTTTTGTATGAATCAGGAGAGGCTAGTTTATGTTCTGTGCCTTAGTTTTCTACTGCTGTTTAACAAATTACCACAAACATAACAGCTGAAAGAGATGTGTATTTATTATCTCACAGTTTCTATAGGGCAGGAATCTGGGCATAGCTTTAACTGGATCCTCTGCTCAAGGTATCACAGGTTATAGTCTAGATACAGGCTGGACTACCACCCTTTCTGGAGCTTTGGGGCATCTTCCAGGCTTGCATGGATATTGGAAGAATTCAGTTCCTTACAGTTGTAGGCAAAGGAGTTCCTGTCTTTCCCATGGCTGTCAGCTAGACGTCACTCTTAGCTCCTAAAGGGCCCCACAGTTCCTTGCCATGTGGCCTTCTCATACCATGGGAGATTTCTTCTTCAAACCTGGAGGGAGAATCTGTTAAAGATGGAGTCTTACATCACATGATTTAATGACAGGAGTGATTTTATCCATTGCTTTTGCCCTATTCCATTGGTTAGAAGTGGGTCACCATACAAGGGAGGGATTACACAAAGATATGGATATCGGGGCAAGGAATCTTGGAGGCCATCTTAGAACTCTTTCTACTGCACTGTGATAACAAAAAACTCCTAAATTTTAGTACCTTAAAGCAACAATGGTTTATGTCTATTAAGGATTGGTTGAGGGCCTTAGCTCTGCATAAGTGGCAGGAAACTCGTCTGAAGAAGGCACCAGCTCCATGACATGACAAGATAGGAAAAATAAAATGTAGCAAACCTTGTTTTTACTCAAATCTCTGTGATTGAGGAAAGTGACATGGCTACCTCTAAGCCTGGGAAGGACACTTATACTTGGTGCCCAGACAAAGAACTGGAAATATTTGATGCGGAGCAGAAATGAGGATGGATATCTCCAACAAAATGTCTTCTTGCTGTGTACTGGATAGAGCTATTTCTCTCCTCAGGTCATTCGTTTATTGTATTTTTATCAATCTGAATGACCTTTTCTCCGCATCCATGTTTCCAAATTTCTCCTGTTTTGCAAAAGCTACTTTCTCAGTGAAGTATCTTCTGGTATTTCTCATCAAAATTAATTTTTTCTTCTTGGATATACCTTTACACTCTGCTGTTACTTCCCCATCTATTTTGTATAACATTTATAATTTCCTACTTTTATTCTAGTTAATTATTTTAGATGCCTCAGGTCCCATATTAGATTGTGAACATCCTGAGGACAGAAACCATATCTGAGTCACATTATTTCCTCTAACGTGTCCAATACAGGGTTATACTCAGTGTGGTATTAATGTTCATTGGTTAAGTGAAATTGATCTTGCTCCCCCAGAATGTCTATTTATAATGATAGCTTTTGGCCAAATTTTAAATTATTTAGAGAGAGGAATTGCCTAATTTCCTTATTCTATCAAAAGCCCTAATACTTTACAGTTAAACTCTTAACTGAATATAACCTAAATCCCTCTTGGAAGTGTTTTTTCCCCTCATTTCCTCTTGTTTATCCATAATGAAGATCATAGATCACATAACACAGTTGGAAAGACCTTAAAGATTGTCTAGGTCAGTGATTTGAAAGTTTTTGTTTATTTTAGGAAGCTGGTTCCTTTATTCAAATGAAGCCTTAAGCAGAGAACAAAATTCTGAAACAGCAACAGCAATAATAACAAAAAGTTGATGTTCTGACTGAATTGAGAATGGCAAGTTCAGAGTTCTGGTTACTTAATATCTCCTGACCAGTCTCCAATTCCCAGAGTGGGCCTTAGGACACCTCTATGAAAGGCTAGACACTTAGTTTGAAACCTCCTTGTGATGAGCCAAATTTTCGTATTATAGATAGGAAAACTAAAACTAGAGAGACTAATTATAGATAGGAAAACTAAAGCTAGAATGGCTTATCCAAGACCACACGGATATAGAGATGGAGAATCTAGTTCGTTAAACATTTATTGAGCACCTACTGTAAGTGAGTTTGGCACAGATAAAGCAAGCCTCTTGATATAGGTAGCAATAGAAGCCACATTTTCTAACTCAGCCTCATGACTTAGATGGTTATATGGTCAAGACTTCCATTTCACTTAAGTCTCTTCTGTGACCTAGTAAAGTCAAGGTTGAAGAATAAATGGTTAATTTTCAGGTCTTGATTTCGACAGTAGATCTGAGAATTGGGTTCATGCTGAGTTCAAAGCCAAGTGAGATCCTAGCTCACAGCCAGAACCTTCTGTGAAGGGGTATGGCAGTGCCATTTATTCACCCTGAGTTCCTAGAACTCTCACTCTCGTCAAACACAGGAGAAAATGTCAGCCTCCTAGACGAGCTCACTCTTGCTGAGAATTCATTTATATTTCATGCAGATTGGCATCCATGTGCATGAAAAAGATCTGAAGGAATAAGTTGATCTTCTCCATCCAGCTGCTCCTGCACAGGGTGCTCCTGTGGCTACTTAGCTATAATTAGAAGTTGACTTTCCTCACACATGTGATTGACTTCCATCTATTGGCATCTAGTCAACATCTGTTATTGTCCACAACAATATATTATCTCCATATCATCATGCAATTTGTATGCTGTTAGGAGGTTTGAAAACTTGCATAGACACAGCAAATGGAAAATATGTTAATATGTAATAAAGTTTTAAATTATGTAGTATGAGTTCCACTATAGTTTGAAAATGGCACTAATCAGTATACATTAAAATAATTGCTAGCATTCTTCATGGGAAGAAAATGCCAAAGAGGGTCTTGAAAGATAAGTCAAATTTGAATTGGATGGTGGATGGAAGTCAAGGGAGAGGGCTATCACTTCAGGCCATGGATAAAGACACGATGTATGAGACAAATTTATCTTCATAGTACTAAAATCCATTGAGAACTGAAAACATATTATGCTTTGTGTGTATCATTGGACTGTGATACAGAATGTATCTTCATAATGCCCTCTTGAGGAGGAACTGATACTATCCTTGTTTTACCTGTGAAGAACTAAAAATGATTAAGTAACTTGTCTAAGATCCTATAGTTAGTGAATTGTGGTGCTAGAATAACCCAGGTCTGTATGATCCTAAAACATTATTATTTTTATTTTTTTTTAAAGATTTTATTTATTTATTTGACAGAGAGGAGAGAGATCACAAGTAGGCAGAGAGGCAGGCAGAGAGAGGGGGGAAGCAGGCTCCCTGCTGAGCAGAGAGCCCAATGCAGGGCTCGATCCCAGGACCCTGAGATCATGACCTGAGCCAAAGGCAGAGGCTTTAACCCATTGAGCCACCCAGGCGCCCCAATGCTAAAACATTATTAAACAGAACTCTTTACTGTCTTTTGACATGTGTAGGAAATAGAGAAGAGACAAATGTGATGGTTTGGGTCAGGGGGTGTGTTGGGGAAAGAGTGATGTAAGGTTGGATAGGTAAGGGGAGTCAGCAGAGGTTAATGGCCCTCAATTGGGGTCAAGTTTCCCATCTTGGCCTAGTCAGTACCAAGGACTGTGCTCATTTAAAATAAATGGGTACTGGGTACTGACTAGGACAAGAAAGATAACCATAAGTCCCCACCCCTTGCATAGCCCTGCATTTCAAAATGTGTGTGGCATGGGCAAAAATGAAAGTAACCACAGATGTTTCTCATTCAGGGAAAAGAGCTACTAGGCAACTAAGGAGTTCAAGTGGACACAGGATTTGGATAATTGATGGCAAAACCCTTTATAGAGACATAATAAAATTATAATATTCTGAACAATCAAAGCTTTCTTTTTTCCTCCTTAGCATGGTCACTATGGCTTATTAAAATAAAGACTATTTGCTGAGTAGGAGCATAACAGCCATACAGATTACAGAGGAGGTCATACAATAATTTATACCTGAAGCTAAAAATCACTGCTTTCTCCTCAACCTGAGAAGACACAGACAAGGTAGAGAACATTCTTCCTCAGAGCAGCAAGCCACTAAAATACCATTTTTGATGGGAGAACAAGTACTTCCCACATTTTCTTTATGAAAATGTCAAATCTGTCTTTTTTTTTTTTTTCTTCCTTCTTCTTCTTTTACTGATACTAATTACTGGCCTTTCTTTTGAAGGAGGTTTCCACTCAAGACTCAATCAGGCACCATTTAATAAGAGAAACTGGTAATACCCTTACCTGAAATTTGCTGATGTCTGACACACCAGATCCCTTGAGTGGTAAGTAGGGAATGTATATAGTGTATATTTGTTTATTTATTGGAAGGCAAAGAGGTAGCCCTCTATAGTTTGATTTTTCCATAACTGTTTATAATGATTTTTAATTTTATTCTTATAGTGAAAATTCAAGTCTCATTACTAGGAACTTGATTGATTGGACTTTAGCTCTGAATGACAAATTAATCTGGAAAATACCTTGTTAAAAGACAACAAATGTTCTGTTCTGTAAAAGATAAATAGCTCAATTCTCTATTCTCTTCTGTTTTCGAAGGGTGGGTGTACCTTTATGATTACAAATTTGATATCATGCGGTTATCGTTCTTATATAATCAGGCATGTAGCTAGTTCTAAAGATATTTTTAACAGGTAATTTCTACTTTTCCTTCCTCCCTTCCTCCCTTCCTTTCTCCCTTCCCCTTTTCTTTCTTTCTTTCCTTCCTTCCTTCCTTCCTTCCTTCCTTCCTTCCTTCCTTCCTTCCTTCCTTCCTTCCATCTTCCTTCTCTTCCTTCTTCAATCCTCCTTCACTTCCTTCTTCCTTCTCTTCCTTCCTGTAAGTATGCATTGAATTCCCACTCTGAACCAGACATCACTCTATCTAGACATTGGGGATTCAGTAGAGCATTATGAATTCCTAGGTCTCATAGAGTTTAAATTCTAACAAGGAGAAAATAAAGACATAGTAAAGTAAATTGATTAAATATAAAAGTAGCATAATTGCTATAAATAATACAGAAAAAAGAAAAAAAATGATGAGTTTGAACTCATGTTGTAAAAATTTGAGAGAATGGTGTTCTAGACAGAGAGATTGGCAGAGTCAAATACTATGAGTTAGAACGCAGCTTAGCACTTTTTTTTTTTTTTAGAAAAGAAAGAAAACCAGTGTGGTGGGAACAGAGTGAACTTGGGGTAATGACAGGCCTGATTGAAGTGGGCATAGAGGTGATGATCTTTCAGGGCTTCAAGACCGTTATCAGGATTTAAAAAGGAAAAAAAAAATTCGAATATTGAAAAACCATTGGGGGGCATTTAAGAAGAAACACGATATAAACATTTATACACTGCAAAAGGTTATCCTGGTTTATGTGTGGAGGATAAACTTTAGGGGGTGACAGTTGAAGACAGGAGATCTTTCATGAGCTGTTGCAGTGTTTCAGGAAAGAGATGATGGTAACCTCGACCAGATGATAACTGTGAAGACAGAGAGATTTGCATGAACTTGGCACACTGAAGGGCTGCTCTACTATACAGGTAGGGGTAGGGAGAATTCCAATTCCACTGCAGTGCCTGTGAATGGCATCTTCTGGAACCTAGTTCCATTTTGTATAAGGAGGCCCATCTACTTTTGGACTGAAAAAGTAGTATTTCAGGATTTGAAAGATACCTAAGTAATTATTTAGCCAATTCCCTAGAAATCTATATTTATCCCTAAAAAATTTCAAGTTTTAAAATTCTTTCCATTACTGCAACACTTTGAGAACTTATAGGATGCTAAAATGATCATACAAGATATTGTTCCTTCCAGCTTTGTAGAACACACAAATACAATTCAAATGCAATTATTGTCCCTATCCAACTCAGACATAAAAATATTTACCGGGGCTTGATTGAGGACAAGGCTGTGTGTCAGGATACTAGAAACTATTCTCTCTTTTCTTTTCTTTCTTTGAAAGAATTTTTTAAATTTGTTTTTTTAATTTAAATTCAATTAGCCAACATATAGTACATCATTAGTTTCTGATATAGTGTTCAATAATTCATCAGTTGCGTATAATACCCAGTGCTCATCACATCATGTGCCCTCCTTAATGACCATTACCCAGTTACCCGATCCCCCCACACCCTTCCCTTCAGCAACCCTCAGCTTTTTTCCCAGAGTCAAGAGTCTCATGGTTTGTCTCCCTCTCTGATTTCTTCCCATTCAGTTTTCTCTACCTTCCACTATAATCCTCTGTACACTTTCTTATATTCCACATGAGTGAAACCATATGATAATTGTCTTTCTCTGACTGACTGATTTCACTTAGCATAAAACCCTCCAGTTTCATCCACGTTGATGTATATGTTAGATATTCTTTCTGATCACTGAGTAATACTCCATTGTATATATGAACCACATCTTCTTTATCTAGTCACCTGTTGAAGGACATCTCACCTCCTTCCACAGTTTGGCTATTGTAGACATTGCTGCTGTGAACATTGGGATGCAGTACCCCTTCTTTTCACTACATCTGTATCTTTGGGGCAAGTCCCCAGTAGTACAATTCCTGGGTCATAGGATAGCTCTATTTTTAACTTCTTGAAGGACCTCCATACTGTTTTTCAGAGTGGCTGTACCAGCTTGCATTCCCAGCAACAGTGCAGGTGGGTTCTCCTTTCTCCACATCCTTGCCAACATTTGTTGTTTCTTGTCTTGTTAATTTTAGCCATTCTAACTGGTGTGAGGTGGTAATTCGTTGTGGTTTTGATTTGTATTTCCCTGATGACTAGTGATGTGGAGCATTTTTCATCTGTCTGTTAGCCATTTGTATGTCTTCTTTGGAGAAATGTCTGTTCATGTCTTCTGCCCATTTCTTGACTAGATTGTTTGGTTTTGTGTGTTAAGTTTGATTAGTTATTTATAGATCTTGACTACCAGCCCTTTATCAGATATGTCATTTGCAAATATCATCTCCCATTCTCTAGGTTGCCTTTTAGTTTTGTTGACTGTTTCCTTTACTGTGAAGAAGCTTTTTATCTTGCTGAAGTCCTAAAGTTCATTTTTGCTTTTGTTTCACTTGCCTTTGGAGATGTGTCTAGCAAGAAGTTGCTGCAGCTGAGGTCAAAGAGGTTACTGCCTGTGTTTTCCTGTAGGATTTTGATGGATTCCTGTCTCACATTTAGGTCTTTCATCCATTTTGAGTTTATTTTTGTGTATGGTTGAAGAGAATGATCTAGTTTTATTCTTCTGTGTGTAGCTGTCCAATTTTCCAAACACCATTTATTGAAGAGATTGTCCTTTTTCCATTGGGTATTGTTTCCTGCTTTGTAGAAGATCAGTTGACGATAGAGTTGAGGGTCCATTTATGGGCTCTCTATTCTGTTCCATTGATCTACAAGTCTGTTTTTTGTGCTGGTACCATGCTGTCTTGATGATCACAGCTTTGTAGTATAGCTCAAAGTCAGGCATTGTGATGCCCCCGCTTTGGTTTTCTTTTTCAACATTCCCCTGGCTATCCAAGGTCTTTTCTGGTTCCATACAAATTTTAGGATTGTTTGTTCCAGCTCTGTGAAAAATGTTGATGGTATTTTGATTGGGATTGCTTTGAATGTGTAGATTGTTCTGGGTAGCATAGACATTTTGCCAATGTTTATTCTTCTAATCCATGAGCATGGGATATTTTTCCACCTCTTTTTGTCTCTCTCAATTTCTTTCACAAGTATTTTGTAGTTTTTAGGATACAGATCCTTTACCTCTTTGGTTAGGTTTATTCTTAGGTATCTTATGGTTTTTGATGTAATTGTAAATGGGATCGGTTACTTAATTTCTCTTTCTGCTGCTTCATTATTGGTGTATAGAAATCCATTCGCGATATAAACCCTCAACAAAGTAGGTTTAGAGGGAACATATCTCGATATAATAAAGGCCGCATATGAAAAATATTTACAATCATTAGATCTTCTTGTTGGATTCACCCTTTGAGTATGTTGTAGTGTCCCTCTACATCTCTTACTACAGTCTTTGGTTTAAAATCTACTTTTTCTGATATGGGGATTGCTAACCCAGCTTTCTTTTGAGGTCCATTAGTGTGGTAAATATTTCTTCACCCCATCACTTTCAGTTTGGAGGTATCTTTAGTTCTAAAATGAGTCTCTTGTAGACAGTATATGAATGGGTCTTGGTTTTTTATCCAATCTAATACCCTATGTCTTTTGATTCGAGCATTTATCCCATTTACATTCAGAGTAACTATTGAAAGATATGAATTTAGTGCCATTGTATTGCCTATAAAGTCCCTGTTTCTATAGATTGTCTCTGTTCCTTTCTGGTCTAAGTTACTCTTGGGCTCTCTCTTTGCTTACAGGATCCCCCTTAATATTTCTTGCAGGGCTGGCTTGGTGGTCATATATTCTTTCAGTTTCTGTCTGCCCTGGAAGCTCTTTATCTCCCCTTCCATTCTGAATGACAGCCTTGCTGGATAAAGTATTCTTGGCTGCATGTTCTTCTCATTTAATACACTGAATATATTATTCCAGTCCTTTCTGGCCTGCCAGGTTTCTGTGGATAGGTCTGATGTTAATCTGATATTCCTCCCTCTCTAGTTAAGGAACTCCTTGTCTCGAGCTGCTCTCAGAATTCTCTTTTTCTTTAAAATACAAAAGCTTCACTATTTATTCATATAAAAGCTTCACTATTATATGTTGGGGTGTTGATTTGATTTTTATTGACTTTGGGAGGGGTCTTCTCTTCCTTTTGGACATGAATGCTTGTTTTGTTTCCTTCCCCAGATTAGGCAGTTCTCAGCTCAAATATACCTTCTAGCCCTCTCTCTCTCTCTTTCCCCTGAGGCACACCAATAATTCTGACACTGGTTTGTTTCAGGGCATCATTAATTTCTTGAAGCCTTTCTTCATGGACTATTAGTTGTTTTTCTTCCTTTTCCTCAACTTTCTTCCTTTCTATCAGCCTGTTTTCTACACCACTTACTCTCTCTTCTGCCTCATTCACCCTAGCTGTTAAAGCATCCAATTTAGACTGCATCTCAGTTATAGCATTTTTAAGGTTGGCCTGATTAGATCGCATTTCTGCACTTAGGGTTTCTCTAGTGTCTTTTATGCTTTTTTCAAGCCCAGCTATTAACTTTATAATTGCTATCCTGAATTCCATCTCTGACATCTTATATATATCCATATCGATTAGATCTGTGGCAGAGAATATTACCTCTGGTTCTTTCTTTTATTGTGAATTCCTCCTTCTAGTCATTTTACCCAGAGAAGATTGGGTGAGTGAGTGAATAGAGTCCAAATTATCAACCATGACCCAAGCAAAATGCACACTAGACAAAATCAGAAGTGGTCAGAAACCAAAACAGAAAAGAAAACAAAAACAAAGGAAAACAGAACTAAAAAGAAAAAGAGAAAAAAATGGGGGTGAAGAGAGATTATAATATCACAGAGTGAACAAAGCAGGGTAATCCACTTGTTCCTGATTGAATTTTGGTCTGTGTGTTAGAAGACACTAGATCCCAAAATTGCAAAGAAAGCAAAACTATATATGTAAAATTGCATAGAGCGAAAAAAGGCCAAAAATGTAGCATATATCTATAAAATGTAGATGTAAAAAATAAAAGTTAAAAAGTGACTTAAAAATGTAGAGTTGGAGTTGGTAAAATAAGAAACTAGTTGAAATGGGAAAAAAAGAAAAAAAGAAATGGAAAATTTTAGCCTGAAAGATAAATGAATCATGAGAAAAAGCATGGAGCTCTATGTACTATTTTTCCCTGGTGCTGGAGTTTTACAGTTTTTTGGGATCTGTAACCTAGTTTGCACCTGTTCTTCATGTTTGTCTTCTGGGAGAGAAGCTTCTCAGGTATCTTTTCCAGGGCAGAGTTGCACCGCCCCTTCCCACGGGGCTGGGCCCAGTGTAAGCTGCTTCTCTGTGTGGCTTTTGTTTCCTGGAGGCTTTCCACACTTCTTTAGAGGATCAGAATAAAAATGGCCATGCAGATCTCCAGCCCCAGAACTGAAAGGTCAAAGTCCCCCCTCTTCAGCAAACCCTCCAGGACAGACTCTTTGTGTGTGCCAAACTCTGCAGACTCTTGTGGTGCGGTCCAATAGCAGTCTTCCTGGGGACAGTCCGAGGGACCTGCATCACTACCCTTTGTGTGTTCCGGTGCTGAGACTGGTCACGGATACATGCACGTACCCGCTCTGCCTCTCCTAGGGGCCGGCTGAGTGTCACCCCACTGTCCTTTCCAGGACCGTTGTCCTGAGAGCGGTTGCTTTGTCATGGGTGCACCCGTTCCACCTCTCCCAGGGGATAGCCCACAGTCAGTGTGATTGGTCCTTTCAGGGTGCTCAGGGGGAGAGCAGTCACTCAACTGGCCTGGCTTACAGTTTATGGCAACCCGAGCTGAGAGTCCCCTCCTGGGCTTGCTGACTGTAACCAGTTTCCCTGCCCCACTGCTTGGGCACTCTATCTGTTCAGACACCCCTATTCTTTCCGTGACTCCTGGGATCCTGAGACCACACTGATCCTCCTAGAATTCTGCCCTTGTCATCCCCTGAGCCCCTTTCAGACAGGGATATCTCTCACTGAAGCAGATTTCTAAGGGTTCCAATTATGCCCTCCAGGGCTATATCACTTTCCTGTAGCAGGCTTATGGAAGCTCCCTTCTCCTTCCATTTATCTTCTGATATTTCCCCACAGATTCATGTCTTTGAACATACTACTTTGCAAAAAAGCAGTTGCTTTTCTACTTGTAGAGTTCCAGATATATTTTCTTACATCTCAGGCTGCATTCATGGGTGTCCAGAATGGTTTGATAGTTATCCAGCTAAATTCAAGGGACCAGATGAAACAAGGTCCCCTACTCTTCCACCATCCGGCCTCCTCTCTGAGACTATCCTCTTATTTGACATCAGTGTACTAACCCATACTCTAATTAATGGAAACTTACCTGGTAAGAAATCCACCCAAATACAACATTGTTAGTCCTTCCTACTGATGACAATTTTAAACATTACTATTCATTTACATGAGAGAGATATCTAGTCATATAGGCCTTTTATTCTCCCCATTTTATATCATGCAGGCATCCCTTTCAGTCTTATACAGTAATATCAAAACTCCATGTTTTGCCCATAACTTCTAGGCTAGGCTCAAGTTTGTGTACATGTCTGTCTATAGACCAAGGAGAGAGAAATATGGAGGTAACAGAGTATGAAATGCTGTCTGTCCCATATCTGGCCTCTTGGACCAGGTATAAACTACTCTAAAAAAGTTGGAAATCAGTATCATCTCATTTGTATGCATGGGATGGCCAAACCTTAAACAAATATGAAAATTCTATCATTGAGAGTAGGAATTCCTAAGCCTGGCTGATTAAAAAGACTGGCTGGCCATTGGAAGAATGGGCACATTCCCTTTGAACTTTATGTTATGATAATTAAAAAGAAGCACACACATATCCTTATCAGATCTTTTCAAACCATTTATTCTTCCTACTCACTAATTTCCTAAAAAAATACACTGGACATCTAAAACAAATGTAAGATTTTACATTTAGCTGCTTTATAAAATACCAAGTGGGCGCGACTCAAGCCAGTGCTTTTTAACCTCTTTCATGTTGTAACCCATAAAATATTAACATATTTATACACACACTGGGGTAATTAGATGAAGTTAATTGGCCCAAGGCAACAGTTCCACCCCAAGGCTGAGGGATCAAGACCCATGCACACCAGTTGGAAGCTCTCACTTAAGAAACAAATGATGAATGTTAGGACTGCCTGCAGTTATGTTTTAGGAAGATGTGACTATATCAGAGCCCACTAATTTGAATTAGGGATCATTTAATCTTAACCTATTTGACATTTAATTTTATGCTAACAAAAGTATTAAAATCACTAGTGGTGATGTGCTAGATAAATTGGAATGGAGAGAGACCAGAGGTGGTAAGAACAGTTACGAGATTTATAGGAATTCAGGCGAAAGCAAGAATAAGATAAAGGATTAGGATGAAACCTCAGGAACACATCTGATTAACCATCTCTCATAGAAACTTTCTTCCTTTCTTCCTTCCTTCCTTCCTTTTACTGTCTCTCTCTCTTTCTTTTGTGGTGGAAACAGTTAAGATCTAGTCTCTTAGCAAATTCAAGTATACAATATAGTCTTGTTAACTATAGTCACCATGCTATATGTTAGATTTTCTGAACTTATTCATCTTGAGTAACTGAAACTTTCTGTCCTTTGGCCAGCATCTCCCCATTTACCCTACCAGGACCTGGTAGCCACCATTCTACTCTCTATGTCTATGATTTTGACTATTTTATATTCATTATATAAGTGAGATCATGTAGGATTTTTCTTTATGTGTCTGGCTTGTTTCACTTAGCATGATATTCTTTGGGTTCATCTACATGCTGCAAACATCAGGATTTCCTTCTTTTCTAAGGCTGAATAATACTCCATTGTGTGTGTGTGTATTTTTTTCTCTATCCGTTCATCCACTGACACATATTTAGGTTGTTTCTATACCTTAGCTATTATGAATAATGCTGCAGTGGACATGTAAGAGTTGCCTTGAGATTCTTGACAATTGTTTGTTTGGAAAATGAATAGGTGGTGGTGGTGGTGGGGCTAACAGCAGATTCTCCACTAAAATAACAATGATGATAATAATATACATTATATTATATATAATATTATATACATAATATTATACATTATATATATATATATATATTCTTTGTCATTGACCCTTTAGCATTTCTTTTCAGCAAACTGCATCCTGAGTGCTAGAAGTAAGTCTGAGAGTGTTTGAAAGTATTACAAATGACATTTTATAATACCTTAATGTGTTGGTGGGTATACATATAGGGGAATGAGCAGTCTTTTATACTTTTGAAGGGAGTGAGAATTGGTGAAATGATCAGAAAAGCAATGTGACAGAATTTGCCCCCAGACTGCATTTCTAGAAATTGATATTAAGCTTTCTAGGGCTATTGTACCAATGTACATAGTCTGGGGAGCTTGAACAACAGGAATTTATTTTCTCACAGTTCTGGAGGCTGGAAGTCCCAAGCCAAGGGATCGGCAGGGTTGGTTTCTTCTGAGGCCTTTCTTTCTGTGTCTTCACGTGGTCTTTCCTCCGTGTGTGTTTGCATCTCGGTTTTCTTTTCTTATAAGGATACCATTCATAATGGATTAGAGCCCACCCTAATGACCTCATTTTAACTGAATTATTCTATAAAAATTACCTCTGTGGTCTCCAACCAGAAAGGTCTAATTAAAATACCCTGTCTCCAAATACAGTCACATCTGAGGTACTGGGGCTGAAGACTTCACCATATGAATTTGGAGGAAGGACATACAATTCAGCCTATACCAGACTCTATCTTGAGTGCAGAATGTCCAAGTAAGTTTATTATCACATTGTTTGTAATAGAAGAGGACACAATCTAAGTTTTATCAGTAGGCAATTGGTTGAATAAATCATGTTTCATTCATTCTATGGACTAACAGACAACCATTTAAGAGAATAAAATGAAAACATTACATGCTAATATAGATGTATCTCTAAACATATTGTCGTATAGGAAAAAAGCACATTACTAAAAATATATATGAAATGATACTGTTTTTGCAGTGTATATGTGTTTACATATGTATGAAAATCTGTGGAAAGGACATACATAATAGAGTTGGCTGAGATTACCTAGGGGTAGGGATGTGTAGTGAAGATGTAGGGGAGGAGGGCTTTCTTGTTTGGCTCTGTATGCTTCTGTAGTCATTGAATAGCGGGATAATAATAAAGATTTATTTAGCATTTACTGTGGGTTAAACACTCACCTAAACAGTTCAGTTGTATGAACTCATGATTCTCACAGTAATCCTAATGTATGTATTATTATTATGCTCAAATTACTGGTGTGGAAACTAAGGCAGGGAAAGGCCATCCACTTGCTAAGGTTATGCAGCTGATGAATGGGAGAACCACGAGTGGACCCCAGGCAGTCTGACTTCCCAGCATGTATCTGTAACACTGTCCACTAATGTACTACTTCTCCAAAAAAACGTACAAACATTAATAAAATTTTCTTCATATATTCTCTAATTAGGATTTTGTCTCAAACAACCTTCCCTTCTACCCATTTAGACTGAAGGAGTAAGGGGATACAACTTTTATTTTCCCCTTAGATGTCAGTATGGTTTAATAGAAAGAGCTGGGCAAAGTGTCTAAGTACCGGGAAATCAACTTCAAGGTCAATTCTACCATCTTATAGGAATCACTGTAAATCTTTCTAGGACTTTCTTTCCTGGCCAATGGAACAATGGTAGCTACCTGGTTTGCCCTTCAGCATTGCTGTGAGGACCAAATGATGTCTTGTGTCTGAATTCTCATTCATGGGGGGCTGCCTGTATATGCTAGCCATTATTCTGTGGTAAATACCTCTTAAATTTATGGACAGATTTCCAGAAATCCGCTAGAGGAAAATGCATATTTGAATATATTTTTCACATGTGGAATATTTTTCACATTGTTGTAGGTGAACAAAATCTTGTGAAGCAATTTGATGAGTGCCTTGGATCTTTGGGACTGTGAGATGAGACAAGCACAAAATGGTGGGCTTACAACACTATTCCAGGTACTGTCACCTCATTTATTCCTAGCTTATTCACTCATATGATGCTAGGGAAGGATGTGGGGGTCAAAAATTTATTGAATAAACATGGAAGATAAGTAAATAAGATATTATCCCTGTTCTGAAAATGTTTCCTGAATAAGTGGGGAGATAAACAGAAACTGAGAGATGTATAATTAGGTTGAGCACTACACATCTCATCAAATTAAGAAGAGTAAGAATGCCAGAACAATAGAATGGAATCATGGGAACAAAATTGAGCTGGAAGGGAACCAAGATATCATAAATCAGTGCTTTTCTAACAGTGCTCGACAGAATCTTAGAAGTTTCTGGAGATCCCTAGGAGCCCTTCATACAGTTCAGGAGGGGTGTCTAGGTGGCACACCATGTCCAATCAGGCTGGCTATGCATTGTTTCTTTTCAATATTGGACTTCCTGGAAATATTTTTTCGAATAAAGCTTTCTTAACTAAAAAATCATTTGAAATCCACTTAATGACAATTCAAGTTCCTTTGTTAACAGAGGAGAAAAGTGAGGTTAGGGAGAAAATTACTGTACCTAAGGTCCTGTAGAGAATTCAGCTTTTTCCTTTGTATTGGAAAGGAATTGAGATAGATATGTGAAATAAAACTTAACAATACTGAGGACCAAAAAGTAAACCAAGCTGAAAACCCGACATCATATAATGGAAAAAGATTTACAGTTGTGTGAAGTGGTGAAATAAGATAAGATCAACACAAAGCTTTTTGTTGTTGTTAGTCTTTTATTTTAAATAATTAGTTATATTTTGGATAATTTTAACCAAGATCTCTAACGGAGAATAGTTTATGGAGAAGTGTTGGTTTGGGTAAAAGAGGAAGAGAATTTATACCATCGGAAAAGAGTTGAAATTGTCTCCCTAGGAAGAAAGAGCGTGTTGTGATATTTTTCTTGCCTCATGGTGAAGGGTAGGTTATAATTACAGTAAAAACTTTTTTTTATGGATATACCTTGTTTTGTTCACTTTCAGTTTAGAGAAATCTTTTCTGTTGTCCTCTAAACCTACTGAAGAAATTATAGAAAATTTTCTCTATGCAAATCCTTACCTATGTTGTCTTGAAATTTTTATATCTTTTTGTCTTTCTGGACTTAAATTCTTGCATATTTTGGGAAATTTGATGAAGATTAAAATGTTTATCTCCTATGCCTCCTAGCATTTCCCAAGTATCATTTAGGTGTGATTGTGGGAGAAAAAGTCAACATATTTCTTTTGGAAAGGGTTTTGCAGTTTTATAGCATGACTTGCCAAGGAAAATGGTTAACTAAGTAAATACCATGTCCCAGTATAAACATAAACAGAAAATTGGTTTATTTCCTTTAAGGTCTTGGTCCATATGGCTATAAGAGTTCTCAGGGGTCTCTCTAAACATTTGGGAGGAAATAGTAAAAACTTCGTAGTAATAGCCCTCCAACAGAGTAAACCAAAATGTTCAAGTTTATGAATGATCTATTAATGTGTAGCATATGGGGGATGCTGCTTGGACGTGTTTGGTCCCAGTTTCTTAGTATCCCTAAGCAACATTAGATTCATTTGGAAAACATGAGACAGGAGTACATTCAGCTGCAAGAAAACAGAAAACCTGACTTCAGTGGCGTTAGCAAGAGGAATTTAATTATCTCATGCTACAGGAAGTTGGGAGGTAGGCAATCCAGGGTTTCTATAATAGTTCTATGATCGTTTGTCCTCTTGTATGTTGCCTCATGGTTACAAGATAGCTGCTGCATCCCTGGGCCTCATTTCCATCTTTCAAGCAGGAAGAAGGAATAAAACATCTATTTCTAGCAAGTCTTTGTGTTTATATAAGCCTTTTCCAGGAACATTTTCTCAATCTCATTGTTCACTTTTGTGTAACAGGGCCAACTGTATGTGCAAGTGACAGCAAGAAATCAAGAATTTTAGTTTTCTGTCTTTTGTAGTACAGAAAGGCAAGAGAGAATTGAGGTGTGGATAAAATTGGGGAGGCCAATTCATACTGCATTCCAGAGAAGCTCAGCTTGAAAACCAACATGGCACAAATTTTTATGCAGACAACCATGAGGCATGTGACTCTAAGCATCACTTTTTCCCCATGCCTAAGTGCTAGATTGGTTTTATCACCTCTCTCCTCAAAACTAACCTGTCTCAAGGTCTGCAAAACAACTGAATGATGAATTTCTGTGGGATTATTTTACACTGGATAGTACTGATTAATGTAGATTATAATATAAATTATGTTTTGCTCCTTCAAAGTGAACACCTGTACTTCTTTATCAGAATCCATTCCCCTTTCTTCTGGCAACAGAAAACCCAATTTTCATTTCAGAAGCTATACTGCGCAAACCCTCAGTCCATATCCTTGGAATCCCGTCTCTGTAGGGGCCAATGAGTCATAATGCATTAGCCAATCAACACATGGCTTTCACCTAGATTGTTTGGACTGATTGATTTCCCAGGGTGGTCATGTGATCCAACTTGGGAAAAAAGAGATAACCCTAAGCCTCTGGTTGACACTGCTGAGGAAGACAGGCTTCCTTTCCATTTTCTTGGAGCTACAAAGATCTAAACTTGGAAATATTGAGGGACACTACATGGTGAGTACCTTCCTGAAGGTGACACCAACATGGAGAACAGTGGAACAAGCAAGTGGGACACCCTGGATCCAGCCATGTCTGATGCCAGTATATCCCTAAATTTCCCAATTTCCCAAATTACGTTAGCCAATAAATCCCCAGCCTTTTTATTTCTGCCTAAGCCAGTTTCAGTTGAGTTTCTGTCTCCTGCTCTGACAATACCCTAAATAATACATCATCTAAAAGAAATTTTCTGTTTCAAAGTAGATTGTGTCTTTACTCAGAGAAATAAATTTCTGCTAGTGAAAATCTGAACACAAGGTCATACCAGTGTGGGAACTATATTTCAGTCCTTTTAAATCACATTATACATGTGACCAAATACTTGTCTATGAGTA
>CM052895.1:94698493-94714810 GCA_028534135.1 Potos flavus
TTAGTCTCTTGAGGAATCTCCACACTGTTTTCCAAAGTGGATGCACCAACTTGCATTCCCACCAACAGTGGAAGAGGGTTCCCCTTTCTCCTCATCCTTTCCAACATTTGTTGTTTACTGTCTTGTTGATTTTGGCCATTCTAACTGGTGTGAGGTGATATCTCAGTGTGGTTTTGATTTGAATCTCCCTGATGGCTAATGATGATGAACATTTTTTCATGTGTCTGTTAGCCATTTGTATGTCTTCTTTGGAGAAGTGTCTGTTCATGTCTTCTGCCCATCTTTTGACGTGATTGTCTGTTTTTTGAGTGTTGAGTTTGAGGAGTTCTTTATAGATCTTAATATCAGACCTTTGTCTGTAGTGTCATTTACGAGTATCTTCTCCCATTCCGTGGGTTGCCTGTTTGTTTTGTTGACTGTTTCTTTTCAGCCATAGCAACTTCTTTCAGGACATGTCTCCAAAGGCAAAGGAAACAAAAGCGAAAATGAACTTTTGGGACTTCATGAAGATAAAAAGCTTCTGCACAGCAAATGAAACTATTTTCATATCAGCACAAAATCACACTCAGGGCTGAACCTTAATATGTGCTTGTTCGTTTTAGGTGTTTCAAGTCGCATAAACAATATTCCTCTCCTCTAATATTTGTGAATATAAACTGAATCCTTTGTAACGAAGTACAGAGAATTTAAAGGTGGAACAAATATTGGAATTTATCCTTTCCCATAATTCTAGACCAATGTAGAATACACATAAGCGTCAATGGTTTAGTCAATAAAAGCACAGTATTTTGAACATCCACAATGGCAACCCAGTAATCTATCAAAGACAGGGCAATCTAGAAAAATGAATTGTGAGAATGAACCCTATATCTGATTCTGATTAGGCCCTACTTCTCCTTTCCCAACCCATCTCTTCCACCAAGACTTTGGCAGAATTGTGTCCTCAGGGCAGTCCCTGAGTCCAGCCACAAGGGCAGAATACGCAGTGGAAGAACTGCCAGCTTGAACACCAGAGGGAGACATCCTAACCAGACATGATCAGGTACACAGGAACAAGAGACTTGGAGGTTCAGGAACCATTCCCATTTATAAAACATTGTCGAGGCATGCCAAGGCCTGGGAAAATCAGTCCTATCTTCTTCCCTGGGCAGAGTGGGAGATGGTAAGGATTCATTCCAACCTTCTTTGTTTCGGGAGAACTCAAAAGTAATACAAAAGTCAATAGATCCTGAGATCTAGACACTGGGGAGGGTATGTGCTATGGTGAGTGCTGTGAATTGTGTAGGACTGAGGATTCACAAACCTGTACCCCTGAAACAAATAATACATTATATTTTAATAAAAAATAAAACAAATAAGTAAATAAAAATAAAATAATTATATTAAAAAAAATCAAGAGATCCTATGTCTTAGCTACTCGCTAAGTATTAGAGCCAATTCTTACTATGGTCTATGAGGCTGTGCTGTATCGGCTCCCTGTTCTCTCTTTGATGTCATTTCCTAGTATCCCTCCTCTCTGCTCCAGCCACACTGGTCTCCAGGCTGTTTCCCAATCATGCCTAACATACTGTTTCAGGGCCTTTATACTGGCTTTTGCCTTTACTTAGACCTCTCTTCATCCACATTTTCATACCATTCAACACCATGCCTACTTTAGGTCTTTATTTCCAATACCGTTTCCTCAGTGAGACCTTGCCTATCAATTGTCTATTCTATTTAAAATTGCACCTCACCTACCACTTCCTTGCTATATCTACTCCACAGCATTTGCCACCATCTAACATACTATGTATTCTACTTTGATCATTGCCTGCTTCCCTCCCTAACATACGCTTTTCATGAGAGCAACAGAGAATTTTGTCTGTTTTGGCCATTGCTGTATTCACATGGCTTCATCCAATATATATTGTTAAATGAGTGAATGAATAAATAAACTATTGATATGATACACGGGCAGACAGAAGCCTAGAGAAATGAAATGGTTTTTCTGGGGTGAGTAGAGAAGTTTTCTGACAGAGAGGAACTGTCACCCATCAGAGCCCAGGTCACCTGACTCCTGCTTTGGTTCACATCTCAGCACCACTTTCTGACACATTTCCAAATAGAAAGTCATGGTATTATTAGATGGCTGTGCATTCAAAGACTGTAGAAGGGCATTTTACTTTGGCAGATTAGCATAGGGACAGAGGAGGAGGAAAAATTCAGTTCTCCAGCTAGAGTAGCCAATCCCTGCTGGTTGGAGTTTTAGAATTTGGGTTTTTCATTCTACTTCTACAGGGGAACTGCTTTTGAACAAGAGAAATGTAACTTTGCATGACAATGAAATCATAGCCACTTCTCATCTGATAGAGACACTCAAGAACTGTTTCATGAACAAAAACTAGGGCAGGGATTCCCTACCCTATGGGTTTTTATTTGACTTCATGGTACTTTTCTTCCTAAAGCCCACTTTAAGATTAAGGAATCATCCAATTACAGGAGCCTAGCCCTTGAGAGCTGCAAGGCCCTAGGGAGGATGTAGGCTGTGTGCAAATGGTAGTGAGGTGCCCTTTGAGAAGCCAGAATTTAAAGATGTACACTGTTCTCCTAGAACTAAGTAACTTATCTACACAAAATGGATTAGTACAGTAGTTAGAAGAGCCCCCATGAAGGAATGGAATATTTCTCAAGCTACAACACAATGTGATGATTTGGGGTCTGTAATTTCCAGACTTTTTCTATTTGAGTTTCAGTTCTCCTTTAATATAAAGTCAGCCATACTGTTTCATATTGTGAAACACTCCCAGTGGCTTCCCACTGACTTACCTCTTCAACCTCAACTCCTTTCACTCTCCTACCCATTTTCTCTATTCTATCCAAGGTAGTCTTCCTTTAGTTCCTTGCATAGCTCATACCCTCTTGTGCTTAGAGGTCCTCCACCACAGGCGGCTTCCTCTTTGTGGACATCTCATAATGCTCTTTCTGAGTAAGTGATCCCAATTTTCAGATTCCATCTGAGATTCTGCCTCCTCTAGTGAGCATCTCCTCCTCTGGCCCTTCAACCGTATGTTTAAGAGCCATTGTAAGAGGTATAATAGAACCCTTCATTAGTGTGCTGGGTCTTTTCATTTTTCCCCTTCAGACCCACTCTCACCCTTTATCATTCTCCTGTGTGCCACAGAAGAGCTGATCTTTGGGCTCCTTGCCCTGCAGTTTCCAGTTTGGTTCTGACTGGAAGGAGATGAGTGGAATGAGAGGAGAGTGAGGGAGAGGGTGGGCTGCAGTGGGTTGTACATGTCTCTCTACCCAAGGCTGTAGCTTCTGTTAAGCAGCTCTCTTCCCACAGCTACCCTCTTTCCTCTTGCACCTTCAGACCTAGGGATTGATCCTTAGAGTTCCCGGATCTTCCCAGCTCCAGGGTACTGCACTATTCCTTTTTGGGTTTCCTCCACTCTTTGGGAAACAGCTTCTTTACATTTGTGTTTGTCAGACTGAACTGATACATTTGTTAATTGCATTGTAATTCCATAGTTTTCTGTCTTGTCTCTATTCCCTTCCCTCCTACTCTACCCTACCTCTAGGTAGACAGTAAATTCCAGAGACAAAAGATCCTTCTTGTGCTCTTTCATATTTACGATGCTACCATAATATCTGACACATTGTACATTTTAAGCAAATATTTTTTTGAACAAACTGAATTTAAAATAACATCTGGTGGATTCTTTTATGTATTTATATTTGCCTATAAATAAAAAGCACAGAGTTCGAGTTTTGGTTTTATTTGAAGGGAGTAAAGATTGTAATTGAAATGTCTTATAGCAAAGATCAAGAATTTAAGTGAAAGAAACTAGGAAAATTGTGGATAAGGGAAGAGATTTTTTGTTGTTTAAAGACCATATTGGGAAGAAGTAGGAGTAAAGATACAGGTGAGAAGGATTTTGAGAAGCAGGCAGACTACTTAGCTAAGGAAAAGTGGTGCGAATCAGCCATGGGAACAATATCTAACAAGGAGCCGAGAGACCTGAGTTTTTGTCTTGATTTAACCCTACCTCTCAGTGATATTTATGAAAGAATTCATTGTCAAACCCAATATCTTAGTCCACATTTTTCCCCCACAATAAAATGTCTCCAGGAGAGTTGAACTAATATTTTCTGAAAGTGATCTACTTAGTTTGCTAATAGAAAGTATTTCATTCAGTCTTTGGACAAAGATAGTTTTGTCTTCTCTCTCCATCAGATCTTTTGTAAATTGACTGTCTCAAAACATCCACATTCAGTAAAGTATACTAGATAAAAAACACTTAAGTATGTATTCTCTAATAAGGACTACAAGCAATTAAGATAATATAATGCAACTATTTAAACTATTTTGAGGTTGAATGATAGAGTTACATACTTTTTGAGCTAGAAAGAAAGCATGATATTGTTGTAAAGCACAATAAAACATCATGTGATTTTGTAAATGATCATTCATTCACTTACTCTTTTATACTTACATATACTATAAACACTTATTGTGTATTTTGTGCCAAAGGGCCAGGCTTTGTGACTTCAGCAATGACTCCTGCTCGTGGACTGTGTAATGTCCATGCATCACCCACTGACTCTGGACACAAGCTTGGAAAACATATATTCCAAAAGTTCCCCCAAGAGATTTAATAACCATTAATTGACCTCTTCAGAATTCTGGTAATTTGTGAACTAGAGAGTTGGGTTGGTGGGGAGGAAGAGGGGAACTTCTACTATAAAACACCAAAGATCCTGATAAAATACAAGAAGTTTCTTTAAATACACAGACCTTGCAGACCTTGAGGAAAATACACAGGATCTAAAAACAAAATCAAGGCAGGAGTTCAGATTATTAAACCAAAGAATTAAGCCTGGCACAGCAGCTGACCCTAGGGACACTGGGAGCCTTAACCTTGGGTTCCAGCGCCAAACCAATGGCAGGAGAGAAGGCTTTGCAGCTATACTTGGTGAATATTTGGTCATGAGACCCCATCCTAATTCTCAGTTGGTGAAATGAAAAGTCTCAATGGAGGGTGACCTCCTTCACCCAAGACAGTCCTGGTTCATGCCTGTTGTGTCTGCAGTATTGCTAATAGCATCTGCTTCCCTCTTAGAAATATGAAGATTTAGACAACGAATTACATTGTCACTCTACACAAGGGCTATGTAGTGAGAGGATGGACAAGGAAAAAGAAAAAGCACACAACAGCTAAGAGAAGCAAATAGTAACATGTTAATCTTGGCCTTGGCTGTTGGTAAGAGAGATTAAAAATTGATAAACTATGTCCCCTGAAAATTAATAATTAGCTCTGTGTCCTTACTCAGAATGGGAGTCAAAAAGTTGTATATATGCATTATATTTAAAACCTGGAAATCACTCATAATTTCTTTAACCAAATAAAAACAGTGATAATATTGTCTTTTTTCCTCTCTATTCAGTCTTAACATTATTTTTTCTTTGGTTTTATATTGGATTATATTTTACAAAATAATTTTGTGTACCGAATTTTTACTAAACATAATGAAGGATTTTATTTCCATGTTGCAAACAATATTTAAAATGCCTTTTATTCTTTATTTATTTATTTTTATTTTATTTACTGGCTGTGGTTTATTTTTTATTTATTTTTTATTTTTTATTTTTTTACTGGCTGTGATTTAAATGAAACCTATGTTGAGTATTTAAGTTGTTGCCAATGTTTGCTATTATTGCAAATATCATGATGGACATCTTTGAGCATAAATCTTCCTTGACATTTAGGGTAGATTCTCTAAAGTGAAATTACTGGGTCAAAGAATAAGATCTCTGTTAAATTTCTTGACACACATTATTACCAGTTGGTTTCCAAAAGAGTATCAATTTTCATTTAGTTTCTCTTTGACAGAATTGGGCAGTCATTTATTAAAGCATCTTCTTGCACAGGTTATGAATATCCAAAGCACTCTGAATCAAACACTCTTCCTCTACCACTGAGGGCCATGCCCAGGAATTATCCATAAATAACTGGTAAGTTCAGGGCCATGAATCTGAGATGGTGAAAGGAGGAGGTAAAGAAACCAAATGAGCCACAGCCTGTCACTGTGAATCTTGACAATAGGAATCTTGTAACTCAGTCAAGATATAAAAGGGATATTAAAGGGATGCCTGGGTGGCTCAGTTGGTTAAGCGGCTGCCTCTGGCTCAGGTCATGATCCCAGGGTCCTGGGATAGAGTCCCACATCGGGCTCCTTGCTCGGCAGGGAGCCTGCTGCTCCCTCTGCCTCTGCCTCTGCCTGCCTCTCTGCCTGCTTGTGCTCTCTCTCTAACAAATAAATAAATAAATAAAAATCTTTAAAAAAAAAGGGATATTAAAGCTGTAAATAATTTCCAATTAGCATTATTATCAATGTCCTGGGCAGCTGAGCCCTAACTTTCAGTTCGTAATAGGAGGATGGGGATGATCCTTCACCATGCTAAAGAAAAACCCTCAGGCCCTATCTGGAAAAAGAGAGAGGCTACCCATAGCCAAGCTCAAGGGTAATTGGTGGATTTTAAGGAACATAGACCCTGTTCAATGAAAAAAAAGCACTCACTTTATTTGGGAGAATCCTAGGGCTTATAGATAATTTTGAAGATAGATTTTTCATTATAGAAATGGAAAGAACATTGGATATGAAGGTAATATATTGGGGTTTCAGTTTTGCTTTTTCCAAAAGTAACCATGTGACATTGGATGAAGGTGATGAGGATTATAATGATGATAAAGATTTATTCAATACATATTTATTCTGTGCCTACAATGCATGAAGCATTGGTCTCACTCTGGGGATACATTAGTGAACGAAATAGACCAACACTGCCCCAGAGGAGCTTACTTTCATTCCATTCATGTCAAGCAGATGAGAAATATCATGAAGAGATATAATATATAGTAGGTTAGAGGGTGAAATGATGGTTAATTTTGTGTGTCAACTTGGTTAGGCCCCAGTGCTAAGCTATTTGGTCAAATATTATTCTGGATGATTCTGTGAGGGTGTTTTTTGATGAAATTAGCATTGAAATGGGTGAGTTATGAGTGAAGCAGATTGCCCTCCATTATGTGACTTGTCTCCATCCAATTAGTTGAAGGCCTTAACAGAACCAAGACTGACCTCCCCTGAATAAGAAGGGATTCTGCCAGAAGATGACCTTTAGACTTGAACTGTAAATGTCTGTTCTTCCATGAGACTCCTGTCTGCTGCCTGCAGATATTGGTCTTGTTAGTCTTCATAATTGTGTGAGCCAATCCCTTAACCTACCTCTCTGTGTACACACACACACACACACTGACACACTGACACACACACACACACACACACACACACACACTGACACACTGACACACTGGTTGTTTCTTTCTCTGGAGCCCCCTAACACAGGTGATAAGAATTTTGAGAAACAATAAGAAATTGGGAAAGAGTGATTGAGAGTCCATTGCTTTTCCCCTTGAATCTTACCTCTTTCACCTCTACTCTGATTCCAAAACTGTGGGTTTAAACTAGAATCTGTGCATGTGTTTTGTTTTATATGCAGTACAGGTAAATTTAATATATGGCAAGGATTTGGTTTATTCTTTTTAAAATAATCTGTCTGGAATTTAAGCTTCAAGGTTTATTTACACATAGAGATGATGATTATTGTCTCCTCAGGAGCAGAAACTGACTTTTTTCTTTATTATCAGAGTTTATGGCATTTCTGAGCTACTAGGAGAACTAGAAGTTATATAGTTTAGCATTGCTCAAACTTTAACGAGGATAAGTATCAGCTGGGATGATGGTTAAGCTACAGATGCCTAGGCACCAGCCCCAGGACTCTGATAGCTAAGCTGGGGCCCAGGAATGTGCATTTCACCAGCATCCTGGTCATTGAATTGCAAATGGAAAGAAACACACCTTGAGAAGCACGGGTCCAGTTCATATGTCTCAGCTGAGGCCCAGAGAGGGCATGTGTAGCACTGAAGCTTACCGAGGGCAGCAGTGGACTCCATCCAGTCCTGCTCTCTCCTTGTGAGGTCTAGCCCCTTAGCCTCCACCCGTGTCTCCCCAAAACCAGTAGTACTAGCATCACGTGCCGTCTTATAAGAAAAGAAACTTCTTGGACCCAGCCCTTACTGCTTCAGTAATGCTAGGCCCAGAAATCTGTATTGCGCAACTCCTCCGGGTGATTCTAATGCATACTAATTCAAGAATCATCACTCTCCCCCATGCAGTCAGAATGTAACATGTGCCCTTATTACAGGTGTTCGGACTTCCCTTGATTACATGGCGTGACCTAACCCATGTTAGCCAGGTGTTGCTCATCAGTAGTTCTGAGATTCTATTTGAAGCCAACAGGATGAGTCCTGCTGCTGTTTGCGCCTGCGTTTTTCCCGTCAGTCTTCTCCACCGACCCTAGTGCCTGCTCGTTCATCTCCTTTGGCGTCCGCAATGTGCATCTCCCCTCAGGGCCAACAACAGGGTGAGTAACTTCCAGTTTTTGGTGTGAAGTGTGTCTCATTTGTGAAGAGAAACAAGGACTTGGATCCGAACCTGGCCTGAAAATTTCAAAGCATTTGTAAGTGGAGAGTAAGGTACTTTGCCTATTAATGATGCTAGACTGAAAAATTGTCAAAATTTCCTCCTGAGCTGTGTATATATATATATATTTGCTATCAACAGACAGGGACCAATTCAGACATTTTCCTTACTATGGGAAGGAGAGGGTGCAGGGACAGAGCTTTGCTCATCCTGAACAGTTGTTTAATGATAATGAAAATGAGCTGCATTTATGTGGTACCTTTCATCCAAATAACCCTACAGGCTGAATTTATGCTCACCATTGCTTAAAACATACTTTATAGATTCCCAGGGGTGTATCTTTCAGAGCCCCATAACCCCTGCAATTGTTAAGTGTTCTGCGGTCTCTCTGCTTACACAGCCTGCGAAGAAAGCTGGATAATGAGCAATGGTGGTGCTGTAATTAAGGCTAGAGACTGACAGAAAGGATATTTGATCTATTCTGAGTTTCTGGGGTGTCACGGGTCCAATTCACTGATGTTTTTTTCTGATTTTACATCTTTGTCAGGGGTTCTCTGGGGAGGAATTGCGTTAGAGTGTGGGAGATGGGCATTTGAACTTCTAAAAAGCAAATCTGAATGTTTCAGACCTTTGTAGGAAAGTGGTGCTCTATGGACTCTCTCCCCTCTGATGAGTCCATTGCTAGGAATCCGCTTCCCAGCGGGCAGGGAGAGAAAACTGAGTTGAAATGTGTGAAGTGTTATGGTGAATTAGCAAGTAGGGAGAATCTGTGACCACTAAGTATGTTGCTTTTTCCAAGTTTCTAATAACTGAAGGTAGAGTGCTAATTTTGACTGTGGTGTGGCATGGCTTTGTGTTGGGGCATGGGGGACTGTAATTGGGAAAGCCGGTGTGAGTAGGAAGACGACCTACCTTCAACAGTGAGTTCCGCTTTCGGTGCTCATTAGAATGACCCGTTGAGGGGCTTGTGGGTGGCTCGGGGGATTAAGGGCCTGACTCTTGGTTTCTGCTCAGGTCATGAACTTAAGGTAAAGGAATTGAGCCCTGCATGGGGCTCTGCAGTCAGCAGGGAGTATGCTGGAAATGCTTTCCTCTTCCTGTGCTCACACCCTCCCTTCTCTCTCTCTCTCTCTCTCTCTCTCTCTCTCTCTCTCTCTCTCACTCACTCATAAATAAGCCTTAAAAAAATAATGGCCTGTTGAACAAATGAGAGGGCAGGGGTGTCTTTATGAGGTTGTAATTCCTTTTTTAAAAAATGCAAATCCTCGAAACATATGAAAATTGTTTCAACTCTAGGTGGTAGGTACAGAAGTATTTTTGTAATACATTTTGTGCTTATCCCTAACTCCTTAACTGCTCAAAAATAAAAGTGGTCTCAGTGACTACATTTAGAACTACTGTACAAGATCTCCTGTCTCCTATGGTATGGCCCAGGGCCTCATGTTATTAAAAACTCCTCTGCTGCACCTGGGTAAGTTTGGCACTCAGTCTCTGGAAAATGTGTTTTCTCAGTCTGCTTCTATTTACAAATCTAAGTCAGTTTTTGTCTAGCAAGTATCTATTGCAGATCTACTTCTTACTGGTCCAGGTCATTCATGGCTCTGTTATTCAAGTTAGATTCCTGACTTGGGCTGATTAATAGAGTAGCTATGATCTTGGCTACATTTCCTGAGCAGTTTTTGCATAGCAGATCTGGGCCATGTGTTCATAAATTGTTTTTTTTAATTCTCCCCAAAATACATTTTGTATTTGAGGAAATTAAATGGAAAATTATTCATTCCAGACCATATAGTTAGAAAGTGATGAAGCCAACATTTGAACGCAGGTGTATTTGACCCTAGAGTCTGCACTCCTGATAACCATGATATACCAAGACTCATTTATTTGAGATGCCTCAGTTATATAAAGAAAGAGTCCGGAAGAGAGAAGTCCAAGGACAGTAATTTTATAACGAGTTAGGAAACAGCCCTGTGACTCCTCAGCTGGCTCTGGACTTTATTTTCTAGGTGCTTGATCTGTACATTTTAGGCCATTGATGACTTGCAATGGTCTCCACTATCTCCAGTTTTGGCTTTTGTAAGAACCCAAGGGCTTCTCATCCACGTGGTCTCTTGCTTGAATTCCCCATTCCAGTGTGCAGAGATACTCCCCATTTTTCACCTCTAGTTCATTCAATAAAACATGTGTTCCAGATGTCCTGGCAGAACCTTTCTCTTGGCAAGTATGTGATGAGGCTAGGGATTTATGCTTTCTGAGGCTTCCCAGTTCACAGTAGAGAGTCTGACTGAGTTATAAAACCGATGGCTAGATAGGGCATCCTTAAATGGGGTGAAAGCTGACAAACTGACAAGCAGTTCATGAGTCATTGCTAGTTGGCTTCCTGGAATCTTTTTCTATAACCATTTTTCCAAGAGTGGAGATAAGTGTGTACCTGTGTAATTGCAAATGTGCTTCAGGTGACCCTTACATGCTACTCTACTCTTTTGCTTGATCGGTGAATGTCCTTTAAATCAGGGTCAAATATTTTTATCCCTTAGCCATATTCAAAAAGCCATATCCTTAGGATATGAAACCCTTGGGTTATGGTACATGGCAGGCACATGTCTAATAAATAACTGAATTAATGAAGGCAGTGTTTCCTAAAGGTGAAATGAATACCACCAGTTTGCAAGTAAGTTGGGTGGTTCATGGACATTTTCTGAACTTTATTTTTTTTCTGAACTTTAATAGTTATATTTAATTGGTATTAAAATGAAAGAAATGAGCACATGAAGCTGTACAATAAACATTTAAAAGTTATTTGGCAAAAAATAGAGTTGAACAAATACAGCATATATACATGCTTTATAGATGAATCTATATCTTCAGAAATAGGTGAATTTGTAATAAGATGGGAATTTGAATAATTGGAGTAGAAATAGAATGAATGTAGAGGTGGGGGCCACTGAATTGAAGAGGGTTACCTTGACAGGAGAAAAAGATGCATGCCTGATGCTATGAATTTAAAGAACACTCCTTATTCCATGTTTTGTCTGTAGGTTTATCCTCTCTTCTTTCTTTATTTGGCTCTTACCATCATCTCATCTAGGAAGCCCCCTTGCCAGAGGTTAGAAAATCTTTGCAGCTGCTATTTGTTGAGATTAATCCCATTCTCCTTTCTTACGACCAACAAAATAAATGCATTTTTTTTTTCCCTTTTGGTGGGACCTGGCTGGGGAGGGAGGGATTCCAGGAAATCCGAAGGCTTGACGTCTTATCCAGTAAAAGTCATGAAGCAGTCATGGTGGGCTGAGGCACTGGCACCATTCTGTAATGACTTCCTAATCTTAGGAGAAATCCAGAAAGACCTTAGAAAATCATTTCGTTTGGGACTATTTGACTTCTTTGAAGATGAGAGTATCTGAGCCCCAGAGATAAGTAGTGACTTGAGAGAAGCCACACAGTGACAGGCAAATTCCTCCTTTGATCATTTTGGGAGCTGATGATGGACACATACAAGGTGCCTCAGTAGCCCAGGAGCTCATGGGAACAGAGAAAGAAGTTGGGGAGAGGTATAAGGGAGTATTTTAATAAATCTTTTGGCAATTGAGGAAGTAGGACTACATATTCTCCAGGTATGTCCAACTTCCTCTTTTACTAAGGCAATATTCAATTTTTTTTCTTGAATCAAGAACATTTTGGAAATTTAACTGAAACCATGAATCCTCTCCCCAGAAAAACACCTAGAGAGCTAGGTTTTTTTTGAATGGGATATAGCCTCCCCCTCATTCTAATGTTAAGATGCCTGTAATGGACTAAATGGTAGCCTCCAAAAAGATATGTCCATATCCTAATCTCTGAAATCTAGAAATATTACTTTCTATGATAACAGTGAATATTGACCTTATATGCCAAAAGATGTGATTAAACTAAGGATTTTGAAAGGAGGATTTTATCCTAGATTATCCAGATAGGCCCTAAATTCAATGACAAGTGTTAATAAAAGAGTGAAGCAGAAGGATATTTGTCCATCAAAAGTGGAGGTGGCAGTGTGACCAGAGAGGCAGAGATGGGCATGATGGGGCCACCAGTCAAGAATGCCAACAGCTACCAGAGGCAGGATGGCCACACCAGCAGCTTCATTTTAGAATTCTGCCTCCAAGACTGTGAAATAATAAATTTCTGTCTAAAGTCATCCAGTTTGTGGTAAGTTGTTACAGCATCCAGAGGAAACAAATAGAACCGCCTACTTGAGGAAGTAAACATGAGACTCTGGAGAGTACATGCTACTGTGATTAAGAAACATGTGCAAAAAGGGGGCAGCATAATTTTCACTACACTTGTTATGTACACATGATCTTCAGTTTAAATTTTCCATACATCTGGTTCTTTTCTACCCAGACTTATTTTTCCTCTATCTTTGATCCATGTGAACAGGAAACTTTTTAAAGATTGTGTCCTTCTCTCATTTGGAGAGGATAATCATTAAGAGTCCTGATGAATGCATTCTGGTATAAACTGGCTGCTTTGATAGTTGCTAGAAATATTTTATAATGGCCCACATGGCTTTGCCAAGAGAGAATATGTTCCTATATTAACATAAATTTTGGCATACATAATTAAAATGAAGAGGGTAAAGCAATAGTTAGATACTGTTTCTAGGAGGAGATTATACGAATAAAGTAACCCTAATTTGGATTGAATGATCAACAGACAAACCAGAGAGAAGCAGAACCTGTTTTTGTTGGATAGGATTTGAAGAAAAACTCCGTAGAAGACCACATCTCTGTCAGGAGGTGAAATAATACCTTTGGATGATGTGCTGAAACTCAGCCTGAGCCCTTGGGTCACCATTTCCCTAACTTTAATGTGTTCAAGACTAGCCCAGGAAGCTTAATAAGATGCAGATCCCAGAGCCTTCCATAGCCATCTATTAAGTCCACTTTGGAGAGAATGGCCAGGGCATTGACATTTTAAAACAAGTGTCCTAGTGTTTATTTTTCAGTGACGAATGTGGAATATTTTCAGACTTAACCCTTCAGTCTCCAGAGAGTTGTCTTGATGGGACGCAAGAAGGTATATTAAGATCCAATTAGAAGAATTCATTGATAGTACATTCTTTGCTACCCAGTTCAACTAGAAAGAATCATCCTGTCACCAAACTATGATATATCAGGATTAACTTGGGAGAAGAGGAACAACGCGTGATGGGTTTAACTTTTTTTTGTCTAAACTGGCATCCTGTCTGGTGCTTAGTGGTTAATTTGATCAGCCCACGTGGACATATCCATTAGGTCTGAGAAAAGATGATTGTCCCTTTCCCCCAAACCAGGTTATTGCCTCCTGAAACTCTTAAGATGTGCCAAATTTTCTCTCTGGTCTTACCTCTAATACCTCTATGGATGGAATATTCCTACTTCACTCAGGATTGTTTGTAGAAAGTAATAACTACCTATAGTTAGTTTAAATAGAAAATTTATTGAAAGAATAAATGGTAGTTAACAAGAAGATTCAGGGAGCCAGGAAGCCAAGCTTTGAGGCTACGAAGCCAAGAATGATACCCCAAATTATGCCTCAAACTGCTCCAGTGAAGATATTCTATACCCGGCACCTTGGCAAATGGCCCCTACTTCCTTCAGCATCCACTTCTGATTAATAGTTTGGGATAGAACATTTGATTTGGCAAACTCAGGTCATGTATCCATGTCTACGCTGCAAGGGCTGATTAGAGGAAAGATCGTGTAGCACTTGCAGTCTCTATATTGGTGGGCCAGTTCCATCTTAGATGGTAGGGAACTCATTAAATAGGGGAAAAGTTTCAGATATTAAGTGGCCACTTAAAAAAAATTCTAACATTTTTCTTGCCTCCTCTACAATTCTTAATCATCCTTCAAGTGATAATACAAGTTGAGTTTCCTCAAATTTTCTTAGTAACTCAAACCACAATGATCCCTCTCTAGTCTAATCTATTTCATGAATAGTCATGCAATACAAAATCTAATCATGAACCATTTTCACAGTTTGCAGTTGCCTCATGTGCATATACCTGTTCTTCTAAAATCAATTGTCAGCAACTCTAGAATAGACCCTGTATTAATTAGTTATACACCAAGTATCGGGGAGTGTGTGGGCCTATTGGAGGTTATCAGTTAATACTTGTTGCTTGGTTTTAGTAATTCATATTTTTCTTTGTATAATCAATTACATGTGGTCTGTGAGATGAATATCAGCATAATAAATACAATATTTAAGAAGAGAAGATCAGAAGCTACCGTAGTATGAACTCGCCCATGGAGGAAATAAACTTCGAGGAAATAGGAAAAAATGTCACCTATTCTAACTATGAGGTCCCCTTAAAGTGACTGGAAGATAATATTTAAATTAGAGAAATAGGCTTCTTGCCTAACAGCAGACCCCATGTGAAATTTTCCCCCATAATTTCCTGTGCTCTTGGGGTAGACACAATGGGGTGAAACACTTCATGGAAAAACTTATTCCTCATGAACTTATTCTTCCAGTGGTGTTCCTTACATAGTAGCAGTGTTTGTCAGATTCTGTCCTTGGTGAAATATTTGGGGAAATGTATTTCTACTTTCCTCTACAGTATCATCAGTGTTTGACCAAACATCAGTAATGCTTTTGCATTTAAATCTGTCATTAGTGAAAGATGATATTTGAATAACATTGGGTTCCTTAATCATCAGCCTGTGAGAACAGATGAGGTCACACCAGTTATTTGACAAATTAACTCAAATTTCCCTCAAATGAACTCCCCTCTGGGAAGATCCAGATCTAGGATCTTCCTCCTCCTACCCTGCCTATGAGGAGGGGCTTTCTCAAATTCCCAGGAAGATGTGCATGGACGCTTGTTGGATATCTACACTACAGAGCACCAAGCTGCAAGAAGCTTATTAGCTAGTGTGGGAGCCCCCCTGGTGCCATGGTTGTACCAGATGTGTGGACAAGTGAGAGAAAGTCACTCAGTCCTTAACAGTTCATCATTATATGGTCCTCAGAACAATGCTACTTGGGTGTCCTAAGTTTCTTCTAATAAATGAATTGCATAGTTCTTTAGTCTTCCAGGAGTAACTAGAATCTTCTTCCCGTCCCTTATCTCCGTCCTTCAACCCCCATCTTGACATATTAAGCATCAGGTATGGATCCATACCAGCTATCATAGTATATGCAAGGTCTGGACTTCCCCACTGTGGTGACTTTGTCACTATTACCACATCAAGATGGTTCTGCTTGGCATCTTCATTCTGTGGGATGCACAGTCCTGCAGGAGGCTCCTCAGCCCTTTCCCTTACTTTCCACTCAGAGGGATTCACAGCATCAGCAAGCTGAGGAGGAGATTTGAATGTGTGGGGGTGAAAAATGAAGTGTCGGAGGTGGACCTTCCAAGTAGTCCTGTCCTGAGACATCAGACTACTAACCTCTAAATAATGATGCCCCTTGGTTGCAATCACTTGCTGAGCCATGATAGTTTTTTGTTTTTTTTTTAATTAATGCACAATATATTATTTGCCCCAGGGTATATGTCTGTGGATCCTCAGGCTTACACATTTCACAGCACTTACCATAGCACATACCCTCTTCAATGTCCGTAACCCAGCCACCCTATCCCTACCCGCCCCTACCCCCCAGCCACCCTCAGTTTGTTTCATGAGTTTAGGAGTCTCTTATGGTTTGTCTCCTTCCTGATCCCCTCTTGTTTCATTTTCCTCTCCCACCCCCCACAGCCCCCCACCCTGCCTCTCGAATTCTTCATATCAGAGAGATCATATGATAATTGCCTTTCTCTGATTGACTTAC
>CM052895.1:94715310-94775793 GCA_028534135.1 Potos flavus
AGAGAAAAAGAAAGAAAAAAAATATATGTATATTAGACTTGTGATTAGAACAGAGCCCCACACCTGATTTTGGGTGTTTTCGGTCTGTTAGAAGAAACTACCTCCCAAAATTTTAAAGAAAGAAAAATTTATAAATATACAAAAATAAGGGTAAACCCTAGGAAGGGATGGAATATGAGTGTAAAGATAAAAATTAGAAAAGATTCTAAAAGAGGGGATTGATAAGAGGTTGGTTGAAAAAAGAGAAAAAAAAAAAGAATAAAAGAGAAAAGAATGTAATCAGGCTGGAGACTAGATCCAAGCCGTGTGCTAGATTTAGGGTATATTTTGATCTATTTGAAGAAAGTGTATCCCAAAATGTAAAGAAGAAAGAAAAAAAACCCTATATGTGTACAAAAAATAAGGTTAAATACAATGAGAGGATAAAATCTGTAACAGTGAAACTTAGAAAAGATTTTTAAAAAGGTGTTGATTAGATACTAGTTAAAAAACGTTAAAATAAGAAAGAGGAAAAATAAAAATGTAAACAAAATAAAATAAAAAAATACAGTAAGAAAAAAATAAAATTTAAAGAATTTAACTCTGAAAGACTAAAGGGTTGTGGGAAGAAAAAGCCATGAATTCCATGTGTTGCTTTTTCCTATCTCAGTAGTTCCGCCATTTTCTTTGATCGGTGAACTTGGTCTTGGCTGGATTTTCTTGTTGATCTTCTGGGGGAAGGGCCTGTTGCCGTGATTCTCATTTGCCCGAGGCGGAATCGCACTGCCCTTGCCAGGGGCTGGGCTAAGCAATCTGCTCGGGTTCGCTCTTGTAGCTTTTGTTCCCTGAGCGCTTTCCCTACAGCTTTGGAGGAGGGGAATGAAAATGGCGGCCTCCCAGTCTCCGGGCGGTAGGAGCCAAGAGCTCGGGGCCCCACTCCTCAGTGCTCCCTCAGAGAAAAACAGTCCGTCCCTCCCGTCTCCCTGGTCTCCGGCTGTGCTCCGAGCTCGCCCGGCCTGTGACCGAGCATTTCTGTCCCTGGCGCACGGCCGTTTGGAGTCTCCAAACCCAGCAGATTCCTGCCTCGAGCTACCGCGCCACTCCAACTGGAGGAGGAAGGAGGGGGTCTCTCCGGATCTGCCCCTTGTGGGGTCCCTGCCCGAAGAGCAGCGGCCTGACTGTGCCGGGATCACGGTTCAAGGTAAGCCCGAGCTGGTAGCTCGCTGTTCGGCTCGATCTCTGCCGTTGGCTTCCCCGTTCTGATATCTGGGAGCTCTGCCACCCTCAGATACCCCCGGTCTTTCTGTGCCCCCGCGGGTCCTGAAACCACGCTGTCCCCGCGAGGGCACCACCCCCCGCTTAGCCTCTGGAGCGATGTCCCTCAGTGTAGCAGATTTCTAAAAGTTCCGATTTTGTGCTCCGCTACTCTGTGGCTGCCAGGAGCCGGCCCCTCCCCCCGTGGTCTATCTTCCCGTCGCTTTGGATTCACTTTTCTGCACGTCCTGCCTTCCGGAAAGTGGTCGATTTTCTGTTCCTAGAGGTGCTGTTCGTCTTCTCTTCGATCTCTTGCTAAGTTTGTAGTTGTTTAGAGTGGTTTGATAACTATCTAGCTGAACTTCTGGGACCAGACACTATCTCTGCCTCTTACTCCTCCGCCATCTTGCTCCTGAGCCATGATAGTTAATGTGCTTCTAAACCTGATCAAAGATAATACATAGAAAGGACTACTAGTTAATAAACCATTGCTGTTGTATTTCTCCAACTTACTTTGTCCTTATTCATGGGAAAAGTGTAATGCTAAAATCTTAAATCTCAGGAGGAAGACCATGAAGACCTTTAATACTATAGCACTGAAACAGCGAATCTCCTCAGGAAAATGTCTACTATAACTGTCTGGTTCCTCATGGTCTGAGCCATGTACTCACTGAGTATTGATTCCTTAGACTAAGAGTTTCTATCCTTCCTGATTTAAGGTTCTTCCCATGGTTTCTTTGCTCCAAGAATCCAGTGGATTTTACAGTTTATGGGTTTTCATAAAGTAAGGAAGCAGGAAGAGTGAGCCTTGAGAGTTCAGTGTAGTATAAGCAAAGGCAGATACAGGGACAAAAACGTGGTAAGAAGACTACACTTTGAGAGGGCTCTGTTGGGGTAGGTACGTCACGTATTAAGTTGTATTTACTAGGCAGTTAACATCTTCTGTGTGTAGACATTGTACTATGTTCAAGCATAGTAGTTATTAGAGCTGGGCATTGGATCTCCCATGGTTTGTTTTGTCTTAAAATAAGCATGTCTGGGTCCTGTCTATGCCTACCTATACCTAATCAGTTTCTTTGGGGATAGAGTCTGCAGATTGCAGATCTAGATAGAAACAAAATACCCCCCCAAACACACACGCAATTTCTATAGTTGATTCTATGCTCATGCCTGTTTAAAAGCTTTTCGACCATGGTGTCCAAATGGAAAATTCACAGTGTTTGTTCTTGATGTCAACAGCCTAGTAGCAGGGACTTGTATCTCAACAAGTAGAACAAGTAAGTCATCTCTACTGGCTTAGAATGTTCATGAAGGATGTATTTAAAATTGTCCCCATCTTCTTGCAGCCATGTAAACAAAGAAAATGGTCTAATTTTCTTTTCTAAAACTTCTTGGGTTTGGTGTCAAACTGTACCAGCCTCCTAGTAATTGGAAGTTTTCTCTATATTTCTTTTTTTTTTTTTCCCCCCTGAATCTATTAGATAATAAAATAACGAAGTTCTCCTTGCTGGATAGAGTCATTTAGGGTGGATGTTTTAACATTTTGTTATTGAGGTGAAATTTGATTACTACTTTTGAAGAGTTTGTTTCAACTTTCTACTGTTTGGGTGGTTTTGGTAATTGTTATTTTTCTAGAAAAGCAGCCATTTTGTTTTCTATTTATTTTTGTCATTCAGACAACAGATGGAAACTCTTTCCTACTAAACCTACTAAACAGAAACTCTGTCCTAAGAGTTATGTCTCTTCTTTCCTAGTATTCGTTTTCTTCCAGTAAGTCTAGCTAAAGCTTTGTCAATTTTCTAAAGATAAAGCTTTTGAATTTATTTGCTTTTATTTACTCTCACATCATATCTATTAGATGAATTTGTTTTTATCTTGTTTTCCTCCATCTTTTTTCATTTGGTTATGTTCTATTTTAGCTTTTGTAGATGAACGTTTCTACTTAAACCTTTACAAAAAAACTTGATATGACTATATGATACCTCTAAGGACCATTTTTAAGAATCTACTTCCTACCAGTTGTATTATTGGATCTTAAGATTGTCATTCAGTTATAAGAATATTCTTTCCACCTTGATTTTCTTTGTATCATGTGAATTATTTTAAGCTTCCAAATTTAAGACACTCTTCTTACTGTCGATTTCTAATCTAAATCCATTGTTGTCAGAGACCCTTTGTGATATTATACTTAGACAAGCTTTCTTTACGTTCCATGAGTTTTGAAACTTGTGTATTTATTGCTTATTGGGTGCAGGGATATGTCCAAGTGTGCTGCCAAATTTTCTTAAATTAATGATGTTTGATTAAAGTCGATTAAAATCTATTACTAAAATTTTTTCTTATTTTCAAGACTAAGCATATTCAAGAGCATGCAAAATCTTTTAATTTTCAAGAACTTCCAAAAAAATTGGAATAACAGTAAAAGGGATATATATACAGTTACCTAGATGCACCAATTATTACTGTTTTACTCCATTTGTTTTTATGTGCATACTCTATGCCTGCAAATGTATATGCACACATTTTTTTCTGGACTACTTAAAGATAAATTACATCATGACCCTTTAAGTCAAGTACTTTAGTATATATATTTTTTAAAAATAAAGATATTTTCTTAAATAACAAAAGGTAGTTATTAGCTTTATTAAATTTAACACTGATAGAATACTTGAGTGTACTACATATTCCATTTTTGTCAGTTGACCAAATGTCTCTGATTAGCATTTTTCCCTGATAGCACAGAACCCAGTCTGGAGGCATGTGTTACCTTTGGGTGACAGGTCTTTAATTTGTTCTATTTCTATAGTCTTCTTTGTTACTTATGATACTGACATTTTTGAAGAATAAAATCTGTTCCCCACCCTCAAACTCCCCTTTTTAATAGGCTGTTTCTCATTTTGGATTTACACATTGTTTGCTCAGGATCGATGTATAAATGAAGCCTTCTAAGTTGGATAACTACCTACGTGGCATGTCATTCTCAGGATATAGCCTTGGAGGCATACTATGTGTGTCTATCCCTCATTAGTGATCTCAATTTTGCTCCCCCAAAGTGTGGTCTTGCTTCTCCACTGAATATTTTATACATATAATTTATTTTTTACCTTATAATTAAGTACTTTAAGACTGAATAAACAGGATAGGCACCCATGCAAAATTTGGTTTGGATGCTGAGATTGATTGATGATACCATACACATATTAAGAAGGGATGAACAAGATGTGTTACTCAAAAAAGTGTTCGTTTTGAGAAATCAAGGCAGGTTTCCCAAGCTGGCCCAAACAGGGCTTGAGAAAGAATAGAGAAAGGAAGGGGGTGCAGCCTGGATGAGGTTTTTTTATAGGTGGGCTGAGGCTTAATTGACTTGAATCTCCTGCCAGCATCAAACAAAGGAACACTTGGCTTTCTTATCACCCTTCCCAGATACTGGCCAGAAAGGGAAAAGCTAGGGATGAGGCTTACAGCCTATTGACAAACATCAAATAATGAAGTCAAGTCTTTAGTACGGAAATCATGTCCTGATTATTAGCATAATATCCCGCACTAATGATGCTTACATGAATTGGTCTATGTTATAATCAAATAAAAATGCTGATTTTTCCAATCATCTTTCCCTACCCCATTTACCAGCCAGCCCTCAATATTTTGCTATAAACAAGAGCTTCCCTCTAGTACTGATCTTCTTTCTTAAAATTATATGGTAATGTACTTACTTCAAAATAAAAGTTTAATTAAAACAACTATAATTATTTTTATAGTGATCTAAACATATACCAATAGTTAGGTTCGTTCTCATTACAATTTTCTTTTTCAAATTTTTTATTTAAATTACCCAACATATAGTAAGTACATCATTAATTTCAGATGTAGTGTTCAATAATTGATCACCTTCACATAACACCCAGTGCTCATCACATCACATGCCCTCCTTCATGCCCATCACCCAGTTACCCCATCCCCCACCCAACTCCCCTCCAGCAACCCTCACTTTGTTTCCTAGAGTTAAGAGTCTCATGGTTTTTCTCCCTCTGGTGACTTCCCATTCAGTTTTCCCTCCTTCCCCTATGATCCTCTGCGCAAAAACATTGATTAGATGCCATGAAGTAGGTGGCAATGCCTTAATCGTATGCACGTTGTCAGGACAAGAGCCTCTTCCATCCTTGTCACTGGGAGTGCTAACCTTTTCTCCTTTCATACAACCCCTCATTGTCTAAACTTTATGCCTTCCCTTTGAGTTCACTTCTCTTTTAATAGTTGTTTTGGCTTGGGTAAATTATTTTAGTCTTCATATGACTGTAAATTCTTTATTTTGTTCTGGATTTTTGAATGATTGGTTGGGTAACATTTCTTGATTGACTATTTTTCCTCAGCACTGCCCAGAATGGACATCTAATGTTGCTAATGAAAAGTCTGTTTTCAGTTTAATTGTCGTTCCTCTGAAAATAATTGGTCTTTGATCCCTGGTAATATGAGTTGTTTTTTGTTTTGTTTTTCCTTAGGGGTGATTATGATGTGTCTACATGTGGACTTATTGTTTATCCTTCTCACCACTAGCAGTTCCCTATTAATCTGAACTGTAATTTTTCTTTCATTCTGGGGGGAAAAAATCAGCTACTTTTATTCAAATAATGCTTTTTCATCTTTCTTCTTTTGTTCCTTGAGAACTTCTGTCGAATACATGTTAGAACCCCCAATCTATCTTTCCTATCTCTTCTTGTTCTTTCATCCCCCTCTCTCCCTTCCCTATCTGCTTATTGTTGCCTATATGGGCAGTGTTTGGGGTAAAATGGTGTTTCTAGTAGAGAGATCTATATTCCTTTTTTAATAATGGGAAGTTTTTTGTTTGCTGTTTAATCCAATAGACGAATGTCTCTTGGTTTTATTGTTCTTGAACAGTGATGCACTGAAGATTTTATTGATGCTATGTAATTGACAAAGTTTCCAGGGTAGCAAACAACTTGAGTAGTAGTATTTGTATTACTTCTGTTTTTTGTATTAGTTTCTTTTTTTTTTTTTAAAGATTTTATTTATTCATTTGAGACAGAGAGATACAGAGAGAGAGAGCATGAGCAGGGGAAGAGGCAGAGGGAGAGGGAGAAGCAGACTCCCTGCTGAGCGAGGAGCCAGATGTGGGGCTCAATCCCAGGACCCTGGGATCATGACCTGAGCCAAAGGCAGACACTTAACCATCTGAGCCACCCAGGCACTCCTGTGTTAGTTTGTTTTTACTTTTACTCACCTTAATACATTTTATTCTTGCTTCTCCATACTTGCATGGTTTGATTATTTCTCAAAAATACACCCAATAGGAAATTTTGTTCTGGGGGAGGGCAAAAAATCTGGTGGACACTCCTTTTTGACCCTGAATGTTATTTTGAACTCTCTGATTGGAGGATCTATTTATCCATAAAACTATACTTGTTTTAGGTTCACCTAAATATCCGGTTAAGTGTCTGTCAATTATTTTTAGGTTTAGGTTAATTAGAATTTCAAGCTTAGTGCAAATAATGAATACAGTTCTGAGTTTAAGCCAGTAGTGATTTTTGACACTATGAAAGATGTTCTTCATTGTAATGACTATTGAAAAACTTAAACCCTGGATATGAATAAAGACTTACAAAGAACTCTTCTAAATATAATGAGCTCACATCAAGTGCTGTGTAGGAAGCACAGAAAATACATCCCTCTAGACACTTAAATTTTCTCTGTGAAGACAAATGTTCAACTATTCTGATAGGGATAACAACTATGTCAATCAGTCACCTAGACCCTCAAAGTTTTCTGTGAAGTTTCTCTATTCATAGTGCTATCCTTGAGTTGTTTTCATTCAATTAAGTGTTGTCTCTAAACTTAACTAGTTCTGTGCCTTTCCCTTACCTAAGTTCTTTGTATGTAGACAGTCAATTGATGTTTTGACTTGTCAAATCAGTCTATTTATGTCTGTCATTCCAACTATAAATGACAAGTATGTGCCCAGTGTTGGTGGGAAGAAATGCAAATACATTACTACCCTCTAGCCCCACCACCCCCTCCATTTTGCCAATTTTAAATCCGGTGTTCATTTCTGATTAGGGTGTTAAGCAGTCTGTTCTAAACCAGATCTTTAGTCTTCTCCCTTGAAAGGTGTTCTTTTTTTAAACTTGCATTCCAGTTGCACCTGGCTTTGTTTACACAGTTATTCTTGCTTGTGTTTGCCCAGGCTGGTAGCACTTCTTAAAGTGGTGAAGATGGCTTTCTCAGGGGCGGCTGAAGTCACAGTGGGGGAGCCAGAGACCACAGAGCACTCTGAAAGCAAGGCTTGATGGCAGGTGAAAATTTGATTCTGAGAGGTGTGATGGCAATTTTGAAGCCATAACGCATCGTCAGCTTCCCCCCAAGTGACCTGTGCACCTGCTCGCTCTCCATATATTTACATTTTCCCAGAATATCATGGTTAAAAAAAAAAAAGAAAAGAAAAGCAATACCATGGGTTCTGTCATATTGAATTGAATTTCAGAAGTGGCTAGGGCAAGGATAACAAGGGTGATAAATGTGCAGAAAGAAAGCTAGCTGTATTTTTTTTTTTTTCCCTAATAGATTTGCAGGATTTTCAGCTGGAAGGTGTTAAAGAGATCCATTGTTTGCTCTGGGGAGGTCTAATATTCAAACAGAATATGGCTGAATTGTGCAGACTCACTGAAGTTTGTAGGCTTTGCACTTTCCTTCTGAGAACAGGCTGATGAAGAATTCTGTTTTTCCTATGCCTAATAGTTCTTATGCAGTCCCTTTGTTCTCATAACCCCCTCCTCCAATATTGGGGTGAGAGGGCAGCCCCTGAGGCTTCCACAAGCTGGAGACACTTGTGATTAGGTTATAGGTAAGGAAAACATGAAGTACTTTGCTATAATATAGTTATAAGTAGTCATTATTACAATAATAATAGCAATCATTTAAGTATGACTAAGATATTTACTTACATTTACTCAATCCTCAGTACAACCTTAAGGTTGTTAGTATCACTGTCACCATATTTCTGTTGAGAAAAATGCCTCTCTACCAGGTTGAGTAGTTGCCTAAGATTGTGTTGCAAATTAACAGTCATGCCCAGAATTCAAGCCATTGCCCTCCGACTCCAGAGTTGGCCTTATTATTGGCAAGCATTCACTTGATACTTGGTCCATGGTATAGTGAATCTATTTCATGTAAGACTTTTGAAGTGTGGATGTTATAAATTGCAAATAGGATATACTTTGTTTTATCGAACGTTTGGGAACCACTGGAGACCTCTGGAATTGGAATTACTGATCATGAAATGTCAGAAATAAGCAAAAATACACATCTGTGACTAAGACTCTGGGCCAGTTTTTAAGAAGCCTGTAATTCAGTAGAGGAAAATGGAAACTGACAAAGCAGTTACCAAAATAATAAGGCGATGACTGTTGTTGTAAATATTATCAAGTAGATAGGGGCTGGCAGTACTTATACTGGGAGATCCTGATATTACCGATATGTTTTCTTGTTTTCTTCCAAGCAGAACCTGCTTCTCATTCTAGAAGCTAAAAATACACTTTATTTCTCCCACTTCCTTTGCAGTTAGAAAAAGGACATGTAACCTGTGCTGGCTTGTTGGAGCTATGTCTATGGTGATACTTCTGGGAAATAAATGATATCTTAATACAGATATACACAGGGAAATGCCTCCCCTTTCTGTGAAAGCAGAGGGTCTCCCTGTGATGCCTAGGACTGTGATAGTATCCTTATGACCACAGAGTGAGAACAGAAAGATGGTGAGAACCTATGAACCTGACTAGACTACTGAACACCTGAATCAACCCTGGAACTCTCTATCTCCAGATGGCCTGTTACATGAAGAAGTACATATCTTTTTGTTTAAACCATTTAAATCAGTGTTCTCTTGCTTGCAGCTGAAAACGTCATAAATGGTAAGGAAGCTTCCCTGAGGAAGAGGCATTGGGCCTGGATTATAAAGGAAGAGCAGTTGTTGACTAAGTAAGGAAGGCTCAAGAAGAGTTGCAGGCAGAGGGTCTAGCAAGACACAGGGACCCGAGTGGAAGTGGTTTGTCAGATGTGCAAAATGGGAAGGAGACCAGTATGGAATCATCTAAAAAAGCAGGGGGGTAGATGTGGCACATCTTGAAGCTGAAGTGAGCACATGCTAGGCCACACGAGGAGCATAGGCCACAGCAAGGGGACTGGATTGGGTGCTAAGAGTGGGGAGTATTTCAAACACCGTAAGCAGGAACACCATCTAGTCAGATCTGCACAATGGCTTGGAGTACGCAGGAGCATGCGTGCATGTGAAAGAAAGCAAGGACAACTTGCTTCGGGCAGAGCCCGAAGGAGAGAGTGACTGGAAATATGGTTGGTTGTTTGGGCAGGAAGGAGTTTGAGCATCGGTTTGTAGGTCCTACTGAGTGTAAACAGGTCTGCCACATCGAAGTCAGCATGAGAGTCTGTAAATTAGCTTGTGGATCTCCTCTTCTTTCCTGGTCCCCACCCTCCCCTGACCCGGGCACAGATGTGTGACCTTCAGAACAACATCTAGGTTCTGTTTATTCTCTGCCACTCTCTAAACCTTGCTTTGTTTTGCAAAATAGCAACTGAGACTTGGAGAGGGCAAGTGGCCTGTACCTGCTCAAAGTCTCATGTCAATTAAACACATCGGACCCTGGAACCCTAGTCTCTTGATTTCCAGTCAAACTATTTTTCGAAATGGCCTTCTTTCTCAGAACTAGTTCCTTGAAGATGGGTATTGTTATGGGACAGAGAACAGGTTCCAAACTCCGGTTTGGCTGCTCATCACTTGAAAATCAACACCCAGAGAGAGGTGATGATCGAAAAGGAAAGCTTGCTTTATTCAGAAACCAACAACCTGAGAATGTTAACTAATGTTCCAATGTCATCTTCCTCACCCTGGCAAAACTGGAGGGTTTCAAAGGGGAAAGTGTGGGAAATGGGGCTAGTGCGGCAAGGCTGGTGCTCAGGTGGTTATTCTATGTCCAAATGACCCTGAACAGACTTGCTGGCATCATTGGTGGTAGCTCTCGAATGTAGTCAGAACTTAACTTCTGGAAAAGTCTGGTCCTTCATTCCTCAAGGCCTGTGGTCTGCAAATCTCCAGGAAAGTAGGTCAGTTCTGCTATAGACCGAGGAACTTAGGTCAGCAAACAAAGAGTGAATAAGCTTGAAGCTAGTTAATCCTTAAGCCTAGTTGGAGTGCTGTTACAGTAGGACTTGAGAGGGATCATCCAGTGTCTTCAGTTTATAAATTATTACTGTATTATTTACTGAACAGTTGGTATATTCACCTTTATTTCCCCCTCATGGGCTTGGTGCTACTGATCAGAGGACGAACCTAGAATATGAGATAAGGAACATGAAAGTGATGGGAAAGGATAATAGGGAAGATCAGGAGCTGATGACTTTTCCCATCCAAGGGCCAGGTAGGGCCAGGGAGTGGAGTTGTCCAGGTAGGGATGGGGAGATAGGAACTGAAGACTGCTGTTCCTAAAGGGGCTACTGATACTCATCATCAGTCAACTGTCGGCCTGCAAGATGGTGGGTGCTGGGTTACCGGATCTCCCATTTTCTGAGAGACTCTACAAGTTTGCACTTGCATGTGAAATGGTATTTAATGTTCTTAAATGTTTGTTTAAATTGATATTTAATATTGGCTTAAATTGTTTTAAAACACTTTGTCAACAACAACAAACAAATAACAAGTAATTACCATTTCTGAAGAGAAGTAACTTTCAAGTGTTTTGATTTGTTTTGTTTTTTAAATCATTTGCCATTCTGAAGAAAAAAATGTTTATAGATTATGTGTAAAAATGACTAATATCTTATATGTCATTAAATCTACATACAGCCCCAAAGAAAGTTAGATAAAATGAGCCTTATTAGTTTCCAATAGCTATTATAACAAGTTACCATAGATTTAGTGACTTAAAACAAAAATGTATTTTCCTATAGTTCTAGGGTTCAGAAGTACACATGAGTTTTAATGGGCTGGAGTTGAAATCTCAGTGGAGCCATGCTCCCCCCAGAAGCCCTTGAGGAGAATCCATTCCTTGCCTCTGCCAGTTTCTGATGACTGCTGACATGCGTTGGCTTTTGGCCACATCATTCCTATTTTCAAATCTCTCTCTGCTCTATCTTATTTCACCTTCTCCTTTTGTGTGACCTGTCTCCCTCTGCTTCCTTCTTCAGAAGATACACGTGATTGAGTTTAGGGTCCGTCCTAATAATTTAGGATAATCTCCTCATTTAAAAATCCTCATCTTAATCACATTGCAAGGATACTTCTTACATATAACTTAACATTAACAGGTTCCATGAAATAGGTAATGAGTATCTTTGGGGGATTCTTTTTCACACCATCGCATGAACAATTTACATCTTACTAAAAAGGTTTTATACCTTTTATCTATTGTTCAAATCATAACATGTACACTTTAGAATGATATTGGATATTAGTGGTTATAGGTATGAATTCATATTTCAAAAAAATCTAATGATTTTTTTATTGATTTCTTAGCAGAGTTGATCAGATCTTACTGATTCTACCTGGTGTTTTATTCTAGTAGCTCACTCAAGAGACCACTGGTCTATAGTAGGGCTTCTCAACCTCAGCACTCTTGATTTTTCTGGCCAGATAATTCATTGTTGAGGGCTGTCTTGTGCACTGTAGAATTAGCAGCATCCCTGGCCTCAAAGGACTAGATGCCCACTCGTAACCACCCTGCCTCCCACCACTGTGATGTCAAAATTAGCTTCATTGTGGGTAGAAATTAAATTTCCTACTAACATTGACCTTTCCACACCAACATGGAAAGGAAGAAAACTGGTTTATTATTGAATTAATACAGGATGCCTGGCTAGCTCAGTCAGTTAAGCATCTGGCTCTTGATTTCAGCTCAGGTCATGAGCTCACAGCTGTAAGATCAAGTTGATCGATCTAGGCTTTAAGCTCAATGGTGAGTCTGCTGGAGATTCTCTCCCTCTGTCTGCCCCTCCTCCTGATCTCTCTTGCCCTCTAAATAAATAAATAAATAAATAAAATCTTTGGAATGCCTGGGTGGCTCAGTTAAGCCATCTGACTTTGGTTCACAGCATGACCTCAGGGTCCTGGGATGGAGCCCTGCATCAGGCTCTGTGCTCAGCAAGGAGTCTGCTTCTCCCTCCCCCTTTGCCCCTCACCTTACTTGTGCATACCCTCTCTCTAAAATGAAATTTTAGAAAATATTAACAATCTACATGTAAGAGATGACAAAGACAAAATCACACTATACATACATACACACACACACACACAGCGCAAAGCAAGTCTTGGGAATTAAAGTAGCTGTTTGTTTAATTAATTGTTCTCCTCTCAGAGAATAATGAAATGTTTTCTCTGCAAGACCTCTTGGTTCTCCCCTTAAAGAGTTACATGAGCTCCTACATTAACTCCATTAATAAGTTGTTACATTTCAAGTGGTTCTGGACCTGTGGCTTTGGAGACCTCTCTGCACTATGAATAGGGCTTTTCTAGTCCTTGGAAAGACTGGTCTACAATTCATTACAGGCTTGTTAAAGGATCAGGACCACCATGTCTTCCAGAAGACTCTTCCAAGAGGGAGGAAGCAGCGGAAGCTACTTCCTTTCCCTTCATAAGCAAAGAAAGTTTATTTTTTTAAAAATTTTCCCTTACATCAAATGTAAGCTGGTCAAATGTACCTTGGAGGATGAAATGGACCCCAGTTGAGAACCATTAGCCTAGAGCAAAGGATAAAAAGGTTAGCAGTCATGCGGCAACATGAAATCAAGAGCTTGGAGAAAGCCATGGGAAGAAAAAAACAAACATAAGTAATGGTTTTATCTTAGATTTGTTAATTAAACAAGGAGGCCTTTAGATGGAGGTGGCTTTAATGTCCTGGAAGTCTATGTAAACAAACCAAAATCTGAGAGTTTAAATGCCTCAAGATTACTAAATTGAAACCTAAGGATAACCAATCACAAAGAGCCGGCTAGACTTTAAACTGCAGCTAAGTAATTTTATTCCTTTGCTTCTGCTTTTTTCTCTATAAAAATCTCTCCCTGAGCTCCTGCCGGTGGCAAGCTCCTAACTACTTCCAGTTTGGTGCCGACTGACTTGAATCAATTTTTGCACAAATAAACTGAGGTATATTAAAATTAAAGAGTTCAAAACTGCTTTTGATTATGGACTCATTTGGTTACTATTAAATCCTAATAATGTTGTAGAGGCCCAGTATTAGAAGAGGAATGAATTTCAGTAAAGGAAAGAAAATTTTATATATCTTCTTCCTCATCCTTTTTTCTAGTTTGGAACCAGGCAATGGAGACTATTTCCTCTGGTCAAGGATAGACTGAATGTCTAGCTTTTACTAATTGTCTTTTACTGTTCTTTGTTTTCTTAGGAAATTGCTTTGATTACCTAGATGGCCCTCCCCTCCCTTACCTTATTACTGCCATTTTATGACCGCCTGATAGAAATCTAGTTTCCTTTATCTGATAAATTTAAAACCTTGTAGGCTGCTGTATAATGTATTTGTAACAAGATCTTTACAGCACTATGCCAAATTTAAATTTGGCAAGAATCTGGAGAATCTAGAGTGGCTGGCAATGTCCCCCTCCCTCATGTCTTAAAAATTAGTGGTGTAAGTCATGGGATGTCACAGATACCTCAGAAGGAGAGAAGCATAGACTTCGTTCTGATCATTTTAGGATATAGGACATGGGTTATTAGGATGATGGGAGGGAAGTGAGGTTGTGAGGAAATTAGAAAAGACATAGTGACATGAGGTAGTGAATAATGCATATATTTTCCATGGATGCCCCTTGCTTTGAGGTAGATTTGGGGATTGGTTGTTTCCTTCTCTGACTTGTGCCAATAAAATCTCCTGAGGTAGTTTGATCTCAGTCTTCATTTTTGTCTAATAATGTTAACATGTCATAACCTTACAAGAGAGGGTCTTTGTACAGGTACCTCAAACATATTGATGAAACAGTTGAATATTTAAATGACATCTATACATGCACAGCACTGATAGAATTCTGGGTTTGTGTCTAGACTGTCTACTCCACATATTTGTCTATTTTTGGCATAGGTAGGAAAGTGCCAAGTCCTAGTTCAAACAGTGATAACTTAGGTGTGTGTGGAATGAAGGCAACAACTAGTCAAGATACACGAGATTAATATGAGCAGAGTAGGCTCCCTGTTTGACCCAGAGAGGGCATTTGCAGCCTAATGTATGCTTATTCCCTTTTCTTAACAGATAACTGTGTAGACGAAAAACATGTGCTTCAGTGGAAGAGTGGACGTCTGTAGCACATCCTTTTACCTCATACCTTTTATATTCTAATTCTATGGGAGCTACTTTAAAATTTTGTTAACCATAGGTATCTAATAGGCATGAAAACCCTGTCTGATCTGGCTGAGTTTCAGTTGACTTCCTTCCCTGCTCCTCCTCTGTGAGGGCCAAATGAAACTGATTTTGCCTCCATTTTGTAATTTATTTCAAGATTCCTTTACATTAATGCATGCATCTGTGAACTTTTCTCTGCACAGGTTGTAACATCTGCTGGTTCCCTCATGAGTTGAATAAACTCATTAACACATTATGTGTGTGTGTATGTGTATATACATACATATTTGCTCTGTAGTTCATTAAAATTAGGGTTTTGTTAGAATCTGGAGATTTGTTCCTATAGATAGAATCATAAATTAAGTTTTGTTGTCTCACCTCCCCACACCCATGTTTACACGTGACCAATTGCCTCTATCTCACAAAAAAACACTGCATTTTGCTCAATCTACTTGTATGGGCACTGTTGCTTTCTTAGATTTATCTCAAAAACAATGAAATGTTCTATAAATAGAGAAATTGTGAGTATTGTTCCATTGCTTTGACAGTTCAAAAGACTTCAGGGCTTAAAATATTGGTTGGGAGATCCAGGTTTTATGAGCTAATAATGGTTTGTTCCCTGGGATTACTTATTTGAATTGTTTTCATTTTACAGCATGGATGAAACCACCAACTATTGAATAATAAATTCACTAGCTTGGATGTTTGGCATAAAGGGAAGCTATAGGCAGCAATGCCAAAATAAACAACTTAAATCTGTTTCTCTGATTGACAGAGCCATTTTTTCCTGAGAATATGGCAGGGTCAGTTAAATCTATGAAAATCAGAAATGTCATTCTAGCCTCTTTCTGTTTCTACAAAGCTCTCATTCACTGAAAAATCACACCTAAAGAAATATCTTCTTGGCAGGGCCATTATCTTTCTTGATGAGATATGAGTGTATTAGAGGCAATTCTTATGAAATTACTGATGGTGTTAGACGGAAAAAAAAGATAAAATGAAAATGAATTTACCTCAAACTAACAAGATATGAAGTCAGAAATGTGGGAGATGAATTGGATATGAATCTTATACCTTATTTTTAATATGTAAAGATCACAGACACCTGAGAGATGTCTTGTGTTCAGGTGTAAAGTAAAAGTGCAGCATGTTTAGAAGTATCTGGAGGCCTGATTTTGCTCATCTTTGGAAGGCAAGGTGTTGTTTATACAAACATTGGTATATTCCCAGAGTTTCAAAGCAAGCATAATGTGGTTTCACATATGAAACCTGTTCCACATCCTGAGATGCTCTTGCCTTGATAACAAATAATAATGGAGAGAATCTCGTACTGAAAAATGTATACCTTTTGTAAATATTAATATTTAATTTGGATTTTATACCTGGGCTGCAAATAAAATTTTGATCCTACTGGGTGAGAATATAAGCAAAGACTTGAGTAGAGCTGTAATTTTGAACATTCTCTTGCCTTTCCAGTTCTCAAATTCTCTGGGCCCTTTTCTTTATACTATGGTTATGAATATTCTATCACCTGTTTGTGTAATGGATTGATCCTTGTATCAAGTTGCAGGGATAAACTTGAAAAGTTAGGTATGCATCCTTTGAGCCTGGGAAGGTCGGAATGAAGTCACACTGGGGAGATGGTTGCCAGTCAACGTTATTCGTCTAACAAGGAGGGATGACCGTGAATGGGAAATAACAGTCCTGGGAAAAACTACGCCCCCTGCTCATTCGTTACTTGGATGGATTTATTGAGCACCTTATGTGACAAATAAGAAAAGAACTGGGTATCCACTGGTCAACATTCAGAGTCTGATCTTGTTTTCATAGTTGAAGGTGAATGGGCAAGTCAGACTGAACAAATAGCTTATTAATAAATCACTAATTATTTACCTGTGCTAAATACAGGCACTGGGAAAAACTCTTCTTTACCAATGGTTTCAGAGACCTTTTTAAAAAATTACTTTTTGCCATATTTTCAATGGAGTGAGCTTGATGATAGCAGGCATGATTTTTGTAGTTTTCCCCTCTATAGTTCTTTTTGATAAAACTGGTGATTAATAATGAGGATAAAGGGACGATCACCAGAATAGAGGAGGTATAATAGCAAACAGGAGTGGGGAAGAGCTAATGCTGAGAGGAAGGTTGTGTAAGGAGATTTTTAATCTGCATTGTTGCTCTTGACTTCACTATTGTAAAGAGAGATGGAGCTGAGCTCTCTTATTGCTGTCATGATGCTTGGTAGTAAAATCAATAATGACTATACTATTAAAGTATTAGCAATAAAAGAAGGAGAAGCATTTCTATTTAAAGGAATTACAGCAGCCTTTAGGCTGTTCTTGGAAATTCAGGAGAATAAGTATTATTTTGTTTATGCTAACATTTGAATACTCCAGTAGTAACACAAACTTCACTGCAGAAAAGAAATGTACAAGATGAACCCGAGTCCCTGTGTGTTCCTACTCCGTTTTTCTGCTGACCAGTCAACTTGATGGTACAATGAAATGGAAATTTCCTGAATTGGGGACATTGGCATTCATCCTTTTACAAAGCCTATTGGCAAGATAATGTCAAGTGTCCTTATATAGGTGTAATTCTGGAATAATTTTTCTCCTTTAATCCTGCCATATAAATCAGTCTTAATGCTCCATTAAAACAAATGAACAAGTGCTAATGATACCAACTCATACCTCTTTCCTGAATGGCAATTGGGGCTGGGAATATGAAGCTATTCTGTGTCCAACAGAATGTGTCCATGGAGACTGGATTGCTCACTGTCATGGACAAGCTAATCAAACACAGCTCAAACAGAAATCCAAATCAATCTCTTAATCAGTGACTCACTCCAGCAGCCCCCGCCCCTGCAATCAACCGGGTAATTGCTTCACCTAAACAGCCTTGCTGGCCTTGGAAAGTTGAGGTCTGCTGCTGTTTAAAGCTTGATGAATTTTAGAGAAAATTGTTTTTGCATCATTGACAGGAAATTTAACCCTCAGCATAGGCTTATGTGAGTTGTTTTGGGGGGGGTTCAGCCTTATGATATAGGGGTTACTTCAGTTTTTCAGAGAAAGAAATTAAGGTTAACAGAGTCATAATGGCCATTTAACTGGAATATAATGTGTCATAACCAGAATTCAAGCCAGTTGTGTTTTACACCAAAGTTATATTTTTAACCCGTTATTCTGTAGTCTGTGCTTCTCACTCAGAATGGAGCTGGTATTTATGGGCTTGTTAAATGGCATCAACATCCTACATTGGAAGAAAATTCCAAAACCTCAAATCTCTGCCTTTGCAACTACTTATAATTATTTATTTACATGATTTCATTTATATGAATTGATAATGATAGTTACTTATTAGGCTGCGCTACACATTAACCCCCCAGGATTTCCACTTCATTCTGGTGATTTTTCAGTTTCCTTCTGTTGTCTGTGCCTCTAGTTTTTTCCCTAACCTCATAGCATATACCCTGTGTTCTGGGTTCCTTTTTGGTTTAATTAAAAAAAAATTTTTTTCTCCCTCTCGCCTGGCAGGATAATGGGCTCCTTCCAGATAAGAGCAAGTAAAATGATGTTTCCATTTGTTTGCAAATTTGACTTTTGCCTTTTTTTGAGAGAATCTGATCCTCTACTGAACATCAAGCTTCATCAATGTTGTGGAATCTGATTGTTCTCCTTCAAACATGAGCTCTCCAGATACCAACTTTAAACAAAATAGCATATGCTGGACCCTTCTCACAAAGATACTAAAAACTACTGAACACCTTTCTGGTGGGCTCCAGGGGATTGTAAAGACATGGAAAATGATGAGTCCTTGTCCCTCTAGATGAGGTTTAATCCTCGTGTTGCATGTTCCCATAGCTTAATGCCCTTTCCTCTTCATGACATTTCTCATAGTTGCCATTACTTGTTGGAATGTCTGCTCCTAATAGTAGACCATGATTCCATGAAGGTGAGCACCATGGTTTGATCTGTTTTAGCTGCTTTGACTGCACTGTGCTAAGCACAGGACTGCACTTAATATTGCATTATATTTAATCGAACTGAGTCTAATCATCATCATAGTTGACTTAACTATCACTTGAACGCTTACCTTGTCCAAGGTATGGTGCTCAGTGCTATCGGTTATAAAGAGACTGAACAAATTCCTATCTTTCTTGAGCACACAAGTTAGAAGACAGTCAAGATGTGTAATATTACATTCAATAAATGATAGCACATAACACCCTGTGCATGCTACTATTAGGTAGTGATTATTGGGAACATAGCCACCACTGATTGAACACCTATCTTCCAGAGTGTGTTATAGGCATTATGTGATGTCCATACTATATCCTACCCCAGGTCACACTAGAGGACAACTGAAACTGTTCTAGGTCACACAACCACTTAGTACCAGATATGGGATTCAAACTTAAGCTGACTCTAAAGCCAAAGCACCTGTTCCTGAAGCACACTGTTTTATGTGGTAATCTCTGCACCTCCGTAAGAAAGTACAATGAAATTCGAGCGTTAGATTCCGACAAGTCTTCTGAAGGGGATGGTACCTCAGAAATTTTCAAAGGGTTAGGAGTTAGCCAGGTGAATCTTTTAGCTGGAAATGCACATTGAAAGTAGGGAGAATAAAAGATACATTTCAGGAAGTGTAAATAGTACAGGATAGATAGACGTCTGATCACAAAACCTATTTACTAGATGATGGAATTTATTTTTATAACTACAGGAGGTGTTTAAGCAGAGGGCCTCATGTAGTCCGATATATGTGACCAGAGCAATGGGGCTGGCAGCAAGGTTTTGTAGACAGAAATAACGGAAATTTTATTCACTTAGAGTCTCAAATATCTGTTAGATGAATGCTCGTGCTTCCAAAACAAGGCCTTTGCTCTGTGGAGATGGACCACTAATAAGTGAGTAAATACAGCAGTTTAGGACTGTGATCTTTACTCTGATGGGAATGAACAAGATGATAGATTGATGTGGTAGAAAGGTACTTAGAGAAGCTGCCTTTAGCTGGGGAAAGCTGAGCGTGTTCCTTTGAGGATGACCTATTCAAGGTGATATCTGAAGAATGGGGAAGGGGCCAGCCACACTGTCAAGGCACTGAGCCCAGCAAGTGTGAAGGGAAATAAATGAATCAGTATGAGGAATTGAAAGGAGGCACCGAAGGTGTGGTGTGACCGGTGCTTGGATGGAGAGTGATTTGAAATTCAGAGTTACATAAGCCATAGCAAGCAGGTGACTTACAAAGCTTAGTGAGTTGGTCAGATTTACCTTTCTAAATGATCACTTTGTATCTTGATCAAAGGCTTTTTTCAGTTGCAGTAATGGTGGTTCAAGCACAGTAGGGTTAGTTGTAATGCAGGAGGAAAAAGTAGAAAAGTAGCCTGAAGCCGACACAGCAACTTTATGAAATCAACAGGAACCTAGACTCCTGTCTTTTTGCTCTGCTATCTTTTTAGTTCTAGCTTGCATTCTCACATATACGAGATGGCTGCTAGAGCTCCCACATTCCTTCCATTTTCCACACAGGGGACAGAATGGAGGAGAGAAGGGCACTAGGATCATATGATAACTGACTGGCCCTGGGTTCATTCTTGGAAGTTCTGCCCACTGACTTCCAAATAATTAGATACTTAAAACTGCAAGACAGATTGAAAATCCATCCTTTAAAAACTGAGCACATTTCTATCCAGAGGAAAAACAAGTTTCTCATACTAAATAAGAATACTTATTGGGAAGGCAAACGGCATTTTCCGCCACAAAAGCTGTGTGCCAAACAGATCGGAGGTGGCAGAATATAAACAAGAAAGGGACAATGGTGATCTAGAAGATGTAGAAAACCATTTTTCTTTGGCTGAAATTAGAATGGAAAGGAGGGTGGTGAGGGGTAAAAAGTTAGAGATGGAGAAAAAGATAAACTTGATCTATTTGGAAGCCAGAACTGACAGGATTTACAGAGCTTTCCTTCCCTTATGCGTACAGTTGAAGAATTGAGGATGACTTCCTAATTTTTTACATGTTAATTTCTTTGTTACTTGTGTTACAAAGTGAGGAGGAAAAGATGCAGAAAATTACTAGACAGGGTGAAGAGAAATGTGACTTTATTTATTCATATGATTTATAAATAACACTCTGTTGGAAGGAAGGTACTACCTAGCTTAAGTTACCTGCAGATCTAAGTGCTTTCTCTGTGAAAGGGCTCTCAAGAGAGTAAAGGGAACCCTTTATAATCTTCTTCAAAACCTGAGATTCACACCATGCTAGGTCTTATGCATTTGACAGCTTCCCAGTGTAGATAAACTCTAATTGCTTTGATAACAAACTCACCAGTGTTAAAAAGGAAAAAAGAAATGCAATGCTATGCAAATTTAGGGAGAGGGGGCAATTTTAGCAGCTTTCAATCTATTTGACTAAATGTAATATAAAAATTTCCTTATGTCAAATACAGCCCAGCAAATACTAAACGTTATTGTCATGAAGCAGCGAAAATCTGGTTAGCCAACTTATGAGTCTGGGTAGATTGACAGGACTCCAAATTGGAATTCAAATATTTAGAAGCAATGAAGCACATACTTCCAGATCATGATGACTCTAAAGGGGTTTACAATGTAGTGAACTGAAATATTAGCAAAGAAATTAATGCACACACAGTACAGTATAATCTGTTTTCAACACAATATTTGTCAGACTTCCACCTAGGGACATACAGGACCAAATAGTTCCCCCCACCCCCCCCCCAGGAATGAAGATTGCACACAGAGCCCTCATAGATTTATGTTAATTTAAGGCAACCAATTACTGCAATGTCCTAGACATCATCGGACTGTGGCCAAAGGCTCTGGGTCAGCATTCAGAGGACCTAAGTTTGATCCTTGGCTTCACTACGTACTAGTTTTTTGACCTTGGAAAAGTCATTTGAGCTCCCTGATTCTTAGTTTTTTCTTGCGAAAATTGGAAATATTTTTATTACTGATCCCTATGACAGTAATCCTATCATAGATTCTTTGTGTGGGAAAATATACAGATACTAATATAAATGAGAGCCTACTTAGGACTGAGCGGAGAGAGGAATGTCCTCTGAAATAGTTTGCCTACCTCTCTTGTTAATAAATTTGGTAGCTTCTTAGTTGGTTAGAATAAAAATGATAACCTAGCTTCCTGATGGGTGAACTCAGCCTACACATACACTCAAACATGTGTGTATATACATATACACACATATATGTACATAAGCCACATGTACATATGTATATACAAATACATACACACCAACTTGGCCAACTAAGCTTGGCTTTCACCCACAAATACACACATACAATTTCTTCTTGAATGGCGTTGCCTTATGATGATTTTTAAAAATCATTATCAGTTGCCAACTAACTTGATACAAATACGGACTCCTGGCTTCCTTAAATGCTTCCTTCCTGAATGGCTTATCTTTTTAGGTGGGGCATAGAATGCCAGTTCACCATACTTTCTAAGTCCCACTGTGGGTTTAGCTTTGCTTATGTGACCCTTGAAGATACTTGTTTTCTATGCTTGAGTTAGAGTGTGATTTAGCAAAGGGTAAGATGTACCCAAGTTATTTCTCTTTTGACAATGCTAGTCATTTTGTCCAGCTAGTCATTTTTGAAATATGTCAAATCTTGTGGGATGGACTATGCAGGACTGCATGCCTAAGTGAGAATAACCACTTGACTCTTTTTTTTTTTTTTTTTAATTATTAACATATAATGTATTATTTGCCCCTGGGGTACAGGTCTGTGAATCATCAGACTTACACATTTCATAGCACTCACCATAGCACATACCCTCCCCAATGTCCATAGCCCAGCCACCCTATCCCTATCCCCCCACCCCCAGCAGCCCTCCGTTTGTTTCATGAGATAAGAGTTTCTTATGGTTTGTCTCCCTCCTGATCTCATCTTGTTTCATTTTTTCCTTCCCTACCCCCCACAACCCCCTGCCCTGCCTCTCAAATTCCTCATATCAGAGATATCATACGATATTTGTCTTTCTCTGATTGACTTATTTCACTCAGCATAATACCCTCTAGTTTCATCCAAGTCGTTGCAAATGGCAAGATTCCGTTTCTTTTGATGGCTGCATAGTATTTCATTTTGTGTGTGTGTGTGTGTGTGTGTGTGTGTGTGTGTGTACACACACACACACCCCACATCTTCTTGCTTCTTGATCCATTCATCTGTTGATGGACATCTAGGTTCTTTCCATAGTTTGGCTATTGTGGACATTGCTGCTATAAACATTGGGGTGCACATACCCTTTCGGATCACTACATTTGTATCTTTAGGGTAAATACCCAATAGTGTGATTGCTGGGTCATAGGGTAGCTCTATTTTCAACTTCTTGAGGAACGTCTGTACTGTTCTCTAGAGTGTGTGCACCAGCCTGCATTCCCACCAACAGTGTAGGAGGGTTCCCCTTTCTCTGCACCCTTGCCAACATCTGTCGTTTCCTGACTTGTTAATTTTCGCCATTCTGACTGGTGTGAGGTGGTATCTCGCTGTGGTTTTGATTTGTATTTCCCTGATGCCAAGTGATGTTGAGCACTTTTTCATGTGTGTGTTGGCCATTTGGATGTCTTCTCTGTAGAAATGTCTGTTAATGTCTTCTGCCCATTTCTTGATTGGATTCTTTGTTCTTTGGGTGTTGAGTTTGATAAGTTCTTTATAGATTTTGGAACTAGCCCTTTATCTGATACGTCATTTGAGAATATCTTCTCCCATTCTGTCAGTTGTCTTTAAACACTTGACTCTTGAAACACAGTTTGTTTATAATAATGGAAGAGAATTTGAAATGGTCAAGAGAGATGATTCACCATTGTAAGAGCATCATCTTTGTAGCCTTTTAGAGCAAGGGGAGTAGTTGGCTACACTTTCTTGAAATAGGCATAGATTTGCCTAGGGCCATCCATGTCTGCTGTATCCTTCCCCTTGTTGAGATAAAAGGTGGAATCTTCTCAAGCTAGCACAGTTACGGTGTTTTTAGTTAGTGACCTTGACCAACGGAGCCCTCTTTTTTAGCTTTGATTCAAAGTCGAACCAACAGAGAATCTCCTCCAATATTAGTGAATTAGTATTTATGTAAAACAGGATCTTACATAATCAAAAAACATTAGGGAATTAAATGCAAAAGCAGCACAATACATACTGTATTATCAACTAAAAGTGAGTTTATTTCAAAACAAGGTGGCTGCATATTTAGAATGACTTAAATCACTGGTTCTCAATTGGAGGTGATTTTTGTCCCCTAAGGGATATTTGACATTGTCTGAAGATATTTTTGGTTGTCAGGACCGGGGAGTTGCTACAGGCATCTCTGCTTGGTGGGGACTAAGGATGCTGCTACACACTATACACTGCATAGAACAATCCCTACAACCCCATTACAAACACTTACGTAGCACAAAATGTCAACAGTGCTGAGTTTGAGAAACCCTATTTAAAGAATGTATCTTCTGCAGAAGCTTTCTTAAATTCGAGAGAAATTTAGACCAGAGAATTTAACACAAGTTTGCATTTCTGGTTAGGGTGAAATGTAATTCGTGTCCTGCACAACATTCCTTATCTTCCAAATTATTTAATGATAAACGAGGTGAATTTGAATTGGGCTAACTTAGCTAACCTAGAACTATACTTCCTAGAGTTTCCTTTCTTAAACAGTGATGAATTAGCATGGGCAACCAGAGAAATTTTGCATGAGATTTGGAAGTCATAAGTGGAACTATAACCATTTTTTGTTTTTTAGGCTTGGAAAGTTGTACCAGGCCACATGGCATCACTGTAGCTCACACACACAGTAACATGGCTGCCAGATGACCTGGTTGGCCCAGAAAGGCAGCGGAGCCAATAACAACTAAAACTCCTGCTGGATCCTTTTTCTGTTTCTTTGACTTTTGGGAAGGGTGCATGATGCTCCATGATAAGGGGTAGATTTACATCTTCATTTCTCTTGAGTACATGTGTAAGTGGGAATGGAATTACTGAGTCTCTATTTAACTTTTTTTTTTTTTCTGTTTAACTTTTTGAAGAACTGCCAAACTGCTTTCCAAAGTGACTGTACCATATACATTCCTCCCAGCAAAATAAAATGTCTACCTTCTCCACATCCTGGCACTCACCTTTCTTTTCCATTATAACCATTCTAATGGGTATGACTTGGTATGTCATTAAGGTTTTGATTTGCATTTTCCTAATGGCCATTATATAATGTTAAACATCTTTTCTTATGCTTATTGGGTAGTTGTAGATCTTCTTTGGAAAATTGTGCAGATTTTCTGCCATTTTAAGTGGGTTATTGTCGTCTTAATCTCATGTGGTAATAATTTTTTTTTTTGTATATCCTAGGTAAATCTCCTATCAGATGTATGATTTGCAAAAATTTTCATTCAGTGGGTTGTCTTCTTCACTTTCTTGATGGTGTCCTTTAAGGCACGAAGGTTTTTAATTTTGGTGCCAAGTTTATCTTTAATTTTTTGTTGCTTTTGCTTTTGATGTCCTACCTAAGAAGTCATTGCTTAACTTAAGGTCATTAGGATTTATACCTAAGTTTCCTTCTAAGAGTTTTATAGTTCTGACTTTTACATTTAGGTACTTGATCTCTTTCAAATGTATGTGTGTGTGTGTGTGTGTACTTTTTTGTACAAAGTAGCGGTCACCCTCATTCTTTGGTATTTTCCATTTGTCCCAGAACCACTTATTAGAAAGACTATTCATTCCCCCATTGAACTGTCTTGGAATCCTTCTTAAAAAGCAATTTACTATACAGGTGTAAATTATTTCTGGATTCTTAATTATATTCCATTGATCTCTAGGTCTATCCTTATGTCTGTATCATACTGTCTAGGTTACTGTAACTTTGCAGTAAGTTTGGAAATTGGAAATTGTGTCTTCCAACTTGCTCTTTTTTTAAAGATTGTCTTGGGTACCTGTGTTTCTTGAATTTCCATATGAATTTTAAGGTCATTTTGTCAATTTATGCAAAAAATGTGTGTTTTAAGCCATTAAGTTTGGAGGTAGTTTTTTACATGGTGACACATAACTACTATACAGCTAATCCAGGGCTGTTCAGGTACAATCCTCTTTATGTATTGAAAATTAGACACTTAGCTAAACAAGTAAATATAGACTACAAGATTTGAGGGCAGAAGCTGTAGTGGGAATAAGAGATGGCTCTTGCCCTTTTGTCTCTTGATTTACACAAGTGATTTACACTTGTCTCTTCTTGAAATGTCTATAAAAATTGGTATGGTGAACACATGGCTCAAATATACATGAATTAGGGCCTTTGTCTATTGTGCATTTAAATAGAGGGTCAGAGGTCTTGGACAGGGATATTTCAGAGCATATCTGGTAATATATTGAAAAGTTTTACAGGTCAATAAGGACTCAAAAAGTGATCTCTTGAATCTTAAAGACTTGTTTCTTTTTGGATACCTTCTAATGAAAAAGTGTGCATCATCTTCCTGAGGATATGGGATATTCATGTTGAAAGCTCTGGAGTCAGGGCTGGAAACTGAATTCAATCTTGTTTACCATTTATCAAGTGTTTGATTTAGGCCAAGTGCAGAACCTGTCTATACCCCAGCTTCCTCCTCTCTAAAAGAAGGATTCTAATAGTATACACCTCAAAGTGATTTTTATGAAGATTGAGCCAGATAGTTCCTGTAAGTACAGAGCAGATGCCTGCTCCATGAATACCCATATTAATAACTTACACACCTAAACCAAGATAAACCTACTTTATATAAACCAAAATGGAGTAATCTGATCTTGTGAAAGAAATTTAGAGATGATTTGCATAACCCAAAGAGATTTAAACAAGGGGCTCCATTGAGAATACAGATGGTATATAGTATTTCAAGAGCATTAAACTTTCGTCTAGACTCTGTCTCCAGCTGCACTGTACATTGAGAAAGTTAGTTCCCATCTTCTGGAACTCTTTATTTACACACTGAGGGAGTCCGGGAGCAGCCATTTCTTAAATCCCTTTCTAGTTGTAGGGTGCTATAATGAAGCCTTGTTAGAAGTTGGGGGGGGGGACAGGGGAAAAAACCAGAAAGCTTAAGTGTTGGGAGGTGCTGCCTACTTAAGATCAATCAGAAGTGCAAATAGTGTATTGTGAATTCTAATGGAAGTCCATTTTTTTTTTGCACACGCATTAACTTTATAAAAAAAGGCATGCTGTAATGCTATTTAATTACTTTCCACACACCTCTGAGGAAATATATAACAAGTATTATTTTAATATGAAATGACAACTTGAGTAAATTAGATGTTGACCATGTAGCTTTTTTATGACATGGGTAGAAGATTGATTGATATACTTCTTAAGAGAAAAGGACAGAGACTCAGAGAATCAGGGCTCTACCATCCCTGGGTTCCACCATCTCAACATGTCTGTTCTTCTGTGTTTATTTGCAAAACATTGTTTGTTTGTGAGGCTAGGTACACACGTGACTAATCAGAAGGGCTTGAAATGAGGTAGATGACCCATAAATATTTTAGTGACTGATACTAATGTATTAGTCAGGGGTCTTGGTTATAAACTCAAACTGGCTCTGGAAAAAAAGGAATTTATTAATTCAGTTTGAAAAAGGCTAAGGAGTATATTACTTTAAGCACAGCTGGAAGCAGAGGTTCAAATGAGGTGACTACGTTATCAGGTCTCCTCCTCCACTCCCGTGTATTTTAGTTCTGCCTCCTCTCCTGGCTTTATTCTCAAGCATGTTTTCTCTATGTAATACATTTGCCTCAGCTGAGTACTGTGCCTGTCACTAAACAAATTTCTGTGATTTTTGCCTCTCCAGGCCTGGCCTCAGTCTTCCCTGACGCTAGAGGTATAGGGTGAACTTACCCTTACTTCATCCTAACAACCGAAAAATTTAAAACAGTCCGAAAGTGGAGACGATTGCTTCTGTTGTCAGGAGACATAAATGCTGGGCTACTGAAGACAAAGCTTCACTGCAGAGAGTATATTTGGAGCATGTCTTTCTGTTTTTGTTTGTTTTTGTTTTTACTTTTAAGTGGGTTTTCATATGCTTTTGTATATGATGTGAAATTACTGACCTGTAGTTGCACCCCGGTGGGAGAGCTGGGAAGCAAATTTACCTTGACTTCCAATTTGAGAGTCCTTTAACCACCATATGCTGTTACCTTCAACAAGACAACAGAGAATTGTGTTATCATTCTGAAGTGCTGATAATCTAAAGGATGTATAGAGAACTGTGAGGAGGATCATTTGACCTAGAAAATAGTGTGCAAGGAATAACAAAACCCACTGGAGGTATTGACTAAGATGAGAGAATACAAGTAGAACTGGGGCAAATGGAGAGGCTGGAAAAGATTGGTGAAGGTCTCTGTTGGAGGAAACACTGGAGCACCATGATTCTCAGTAGGTAAAATCTGCGGAGTGAAAGAATGTGGTTTAACAAAAAGACCTGTTTCCCAGGGGTCAGAGCTGTCGAGCAACAGAATGGAATTTTCAGGACCATGAATGTTCAATCAGTCTCAAGAAAACCTACATGAATATCTAGTAGAAATTCTGTAGAATAAAATTGTCCAAAAGAAATATAATGCAAACCAGATATGTTGTTTTAAATTTCCTGGTGACCACATTAAAAAAGTAAACAAAACAAAACAAAACAAAAAAAAGTAAACTTAGTATTTTGGCTATATTGGGTTAAATGTTAGTATCCTGTCTATCGTTAATCAATACAAAAGTTTTGAGACTTTACCGTTTTTTTATACTAAGTCATCAAAATACTGTGTGCTTTTTATACTTAAAGCACAACTGGATTTGAACTAGCTGTATTTCAAGTGCTCAGTAATAGCCATATGTGGTTAGTGACTAAGGTATTGCAAAGAGCAGCTCTGGAGGTGGAGGGAAGGTGCTTATAACCTCTGCAGTCCCTTTCAAACACGACCATGTCTGTGGGAGAAGCAGCTGTGGGAGAAGCAGCTGTGGTCAAATAATTCCTTCTTAAAAACCTTCACTAGTTTTCCAGTACCTGAAGAAAAAAGCGTAAACTCTGAGTCTTCTGATTCGTGGTCTAATAAATTCTAATGTCTGTGAGGTCAGGGACTATGTCGGTCATGTTCATCTTTGTTTCACAAGGCTAAACATAGTACCAGTCCCAAAGAAAGTTCTAAAACATGTTTTGGATGGATGAATAATCTGAACTTCATCTTCCTTTCTAGTTTCTCCCTGTTCTCATGCATGTACCCTATGCTACCCAACTGCACCCCCATTACATTCTTATTAATGAGAAGGGCTCTTCTTACATTCCTCTTTAGAAGGAAGATGTTGTTAATCTCTTTAAATAGGCAAACTTTGACATATCAGTGAGAATCAAATTTCACTTAAAACGGGGGCTCCAGCACTCATCAGGTGTTGGATAGCTCCAAGTCTTCTGTCTCTATAAATGGTCTCCTTAGAGCTCTTGGTTACACCAATGCGTTGACCAAGACTAGGTCTAGTTGAAGAGGATCTCTTACTATACATTGAATGTGGCAATTTAGACCAAATGATCTCTCCAAATAGCTTCTGAGTTGTACCAAGGTGAGAACATTTGGCTAAGTGGAAAATTAGGTTGGATTTTTGCTTCTTGAAGTTTTAGATGCTGTTTTAACCTCAATACTGTGGGCTGTGTGACCTTGAATGCGGCTCTGAACCTTTTTGGACTCACTATCTCTGTTTCCAAATTGATGGTAGTAATAGCTCTTCCAGTTAAAATAAGGAGTATGACCAGCTTATAGTACCTTGACAGCATATCACTGTGCTTGAATGTTTGCTCTAGAGTCACATTGCTTAGGTTCAAATCTGTTTCGTTTTTTAGCTGAATGACAGACTTAAATAAGTTGCCCAAATTTTGAGCCTTAGTTTGACCATTTTTAAAGTAGGGATCATAGGTTTTTTGTAATAATTAACTATAATCATGTAAATGCATAGCATTTATAAGTGCTTTTTAAAATTTTTTCATTTAAATTTGTTCATTAACATACAATTAAGTGATTCAACATTTCCATACAACACCCAGTGCTTATCAGAACATGTGCAGCCCTTAATCCCCATCACCCATTTAAAACTTTGCTGTGTTTTGTTGCTCTTGGTGTAGCCAAAAGAACATGATTTCGGCAACATGTGGTTAGCTTTTTTGGGCTCTGAGTCTCTTACACTCCTGCTTGTCTTAAAGGGTTGTTGGGAGGATGAAAAAAAAAAAAGAAAACCACAGAGAAAGGACTTTGTAAAACACAAAGTGCCATAATGCATGTATTGTAATAACAAGACAAATATCTTTGTGATCTCTAAATTGGACACAAGTTCATAGTAGACTACCAGCTCCAGGAGGACAGGCTCTTTCTGTTTCTGCTCCATACTTTATCCCTCATTGCCAAGCACTGTGCCTGGCACACAATAATTGCTAGTTGGATAAGCATGGGGCATGATTGCCCATTTGTTATTTGGCAGCAGAAGTGGAAATTTCTCTCAATACAAGGAAAAAATCCAGGGTCTCCTGTTATTCTTTTCTCTGAAAGCACAATCACACCATTGGAAGAGCTACCAAAATAGAAAATGAAATCATTTGAGTAAAACACTTTCTATGTGATTAGAGACCTTTGTTTCAGATTAGCTCACATCCTACTAAAACTTTGGAGAGGGAACTATTTTAGAAGCCAGGTGGCATTATGCAGCCTATGTTTGCTTATCTTTTCATTTCCTCTCTTTAGTGTCTAAAACTATTTGCATAATAACAGATTCTTTGTTTTCCTGGAGTTCAGGTTTCAGTCTTGGGCCCCACGTGAATTCAAAATCCTAAGATTGTGATATTAAACTCGTTTGTGTGTAAATGCCTTGATGACCCAGATCCCACTTGGGCCTGGGCTGGCTCAGGACTGTTTCCATGCTAATGCTGTTGGTGATTCATCTTGCTTTTCATTTTCCTAATGGTAGCTGAGGACCAAGATCTCCATGGCATTGTTTTTCTGATGGGTATTTGGAAAGAAGAGGAAATGGATGTAAAAATACATAAGAACAAAGGCACAAAAAACACCTCAAGAGGTAGGGTGAAAACAGGCTGGTATGGATAGCAGTTTTGGGGTTAGGGTGGGGAGTAGGGGCTAGTTTCCACTTTCCAAATGATCCCCACTATTTATAAACTGTTTAAGTTATTGTTGTGGGAAGTGACACTGCAAGCAAAGCTCTCAGCACAGGTCATGGTTGTAACTGGAAGTTTCTCTGGTGGTCCTCTTACTACCCTGCTCATTTTGGATGTTTCCTTTATAGAATCCTGAATGAAGTTCATGAAATAATCAACAAAAAATATGTGAGTTCTTATACTCCCACAGTGTCTTAGACTCTGCACTGTGGATTGGGGATAACACAGTAAACAAGAGACATGGTCTCTGCCCTTCTGGAGTCTACTATCTCACAGGCAGGTATTAACAAAATCACCATATAAATAAATATGTGGAAGTTACCAGGATATTATGACATAAAGGCAGAGTGCAAGGTGCGATGGGAAAGAGGAAAGACAGTGTGGCCCTAAATAATATTGTGAGATCTGGGAAAGCTGTCCTGAAGGTCCAAGTCTCCTGAAGCCAGGTGAGGAATGGAGAAGAGAACCTTGTTGTCTCACTGTGAAATCCCTGGGACAGGTATGTTTTACTAACTGGGAAGAGGAGGACTTGCAAGGATCAAGAGATTGCAGAACATGTGAGGCTGTAGAAGCAGGCATGGGCCACATGAGGCAGAGTTTTGCAGGCATGATGACTTTTGACATTTTTCCTAAGTGCAGTGGGGAATCATTGGAGGGTGTAAGGCAGAGGGATAACCTAATGAGATTTGCTTCTTAAAGAACATCAGATTGAATCCCCCATAGTGAAGTTACTTCTACATAGAGAAGTTATTTTCCTCTTAGACAGCTTTTCCATGATTAGAAAGTTTAGTTAAACTGCCATGGGTTATATTCACTTTGTAGGGTGTCCTCTGTTGGGATTCATGACAGTGGTTCCCATTGTTTTTGAAGACTACTTTATGAGCCAGGTCAGGGTAGCATAATGGATAGAGCCCATTTGAAGACGGACAGACCTTCGACTTTGCCACACTTACCTGGGTGACTTTAAGCAAGTATCTTAAGCTCACTGAGCCTCAGCTTCCTCATTGGTAAAAACAGATTGTTGTAAAGATTAGGTATAGCAATTTGACTAAGGCGTATGTACCAGACCCTCTTTACAGCTTAGCTACTATGATCAGATTTGACCTCCAGGCTTAGAGAAATCATGACGCATATCAGCCTCTTGGCTACTATCTAGCCCAGTATCTATCCATCTACTTAGAACAAAATTGTAAATTGTTAAGAGTTCTGTGCCTCCTAAAATGCGGTTCCTATATGCCTCCACTCCCCAAACCATGAGCATTGCCTTTCTGTCCTCCCACAAAGTGGACCTGAAATCTCTGTGTGGGTCCCCTTTCTCTCCTCCTCGGTGTGATATCTTTTTTCTTTTTCTTGTCCTTTCTAGAGTATTGTATCTGTCCCATCATCTCCCTCATTTCCATTTTTTCCTTTCTCTTTCCTTCCCCTCCATTTTCTCTGTTGCCTCTCTCTCTGCGGTGAGAATTCTGGCCCTTGCTGACAGTCCTGCTCACTTGTGGGTGCAGCTGTACACAGAGGAGGTGGAGAAGCACATTATTCCCACATGAAACCACTGTGTGCAGCTCTCGAAAGCACTTATCCTTTGCTTTGATCTGTAGCATATCAAATGATGGCTTCGCTAAAACCAAAATAGATTTATTTTTCCCAGTTATTTGACAACAGGTGACATACAATGTTTCCTTGGAAAAAATAAACTTCATTCCTATAAATGCACAGAGCAGAATTTATTTAGCTACTTGATTCTTTATTGGGCTTAAATATAAATACTTCCCTGATGTTTCTTTTCATTCTTCAGAAAACACTGTGCTAGAGGTTATGGATATAGACATTAAGATATAATTCCTCAAGGAGTTTACATTTTAATGGAGAAAGATAGATACTAAGTGTACAATTGTCAAAATAATAAATTTATTATAATTAAAAATTGTTATGAAGAAAATGGAGCTGAATATACCCTGGTCTTGGGATTTCAAGTCTCTACTTTGGTTAAGTACTATTTAAAATAAATTAAGAATCTGTATGAAATACTAGCTGAGATTTGTAGTCTCGAGTACAAAGAAATGGCACCTCATTGGGCAAGACCTAAGCTCGTGTGAATAAGAAAGTGCCGGTGTTTCTAGATTTGGAAGGTAGTGATCCAGGGAGGAGGTTGGTGTCCTGAACCAGAGGCCAGGGAGGGAGACTGAGGCTGGACAATGGTTTAGTAAGACTTTTCTGTAAGGGCAGTACTTTCAGTGGTAAAATGGTGATGAAGGGCTAGTCATCTAAGGAGTCTGACAGCGAGTAAATATTAATCTGAAATAGTTAATTATGGCAGTAAAATTTCTAAACTTCTCTTCATCAGCTACGGAAGCACAATTAGGAGAGATTGTTGAATGAAAAATGAGAGAGCTAATTTTCCTAGAGATTTGGTACTATTTCTTTGGTACGCAAAGAATCAAGAGCCCGAAAGCTGAAGAAAGAAAAATAATGTGTATGTAAAAATAAAGGGATAAACTACATGAGCAGCTGGAGAGAAAGTTTGAGTTTCTATGGAAACCTCTCCTAAAATGTCTCCCTCAGGCAACGGAGCCAACTTCCCAAATGCCAGAGAGCAGTAGAATATGGGCTGAAGCAATTCTCCCTGGGCTGTCACACAGAGTACAATTCTGATGGCTGGAAGGAGAAGACTTTGAAATGGGTCAAAGGTTCCTCACCTGATTCTTCTCTTCTGGAGATGACTGGGTACCAGGGAATTGGGAATCTGGGAGTGACATGTTTTCGGGTGTTTTCTCACAGGGTACTAGGGCAAGGATGACCTGGATGAAAGCATGTGACAAACAAAAATGGAAATAGAAAATGACCTCTTAGAGGTCAACCACCAGGATATGATGTATGACTTGATGGTGAAATCAGAGGCACATGCTTGGAGCCCATCTCTGCTTATAGCCCTATGAGAGCTGGAGGCTGCCACCCCTTCAACATCACTTTGTATAATGCCTCCCCCTCATTCAGCTTCCCCATTCTCCTGCTGTTCTTCAAAGACACAATGCAAGTTCCTTCTTCAGTGTTTGAACTTGTTCTTCCTTTGCCTGTGTTGCTTTCCCCCTCAGATCTGTGCCTGGCTGGCTCCTCCTCTTATGTCAGCTTTTGTGTCTTCAAAGAGCCGTCCTTGCCCTCTGTATCAAATGCAACTCCCTGTCTTTCCCACCCAGGGTATCTCTATCCTATTATCTGGTTATTTCATGTATACTATTTGCTATGAGATGCTTTTTGATTTTTTTTTAGCTGTTGATTAGCAGCCTCTCCTCAGAATGTAAGCTCCACGAGAAAAAAGAAGTCAGTTTTCCTGAGAGGCCTAGGTCTGAGAAAAGTGTAAGCAGAGAGAGGACACTCAGTAAATGTTGTATCAAAGATTCTTGCCCTCAAGAAGCTTGTGATGTAGTAATTGTGATAACAGGGCATGAACACTTGACTTTAGATAATATTGCACAACTTTGAGTGATCAAAGTTTAACTAATCTCCATGTCAAAAGGAATAAATCTTCATGTACAGTTAACTAAGAACAATAACAAAAATTATTAAAAGTAACAAGTTCTATTTATTGGATAGCTTCTTTGTGGTGGCTCTAATAAGTATTTTACATTCCAGTATCTATATCTATCTGTAGGAAAAGAAATCTCTGAAGGAAGCCTTGGCATCCCAATTTTCTTGTTAAATAGGGTCAGACAGGCTAAGCTTGTGAAATTGGATTTTGAACTAAGTTTGGTCTAATTCTTAACTCCAGGTGTATACTCGTTTTTTAGAAATAGAGCGTTGTTAGGAGACTTGAGCCTTGCTGAGATTAAGGATTTGAGTAGAGGATACATGACAAGATCTGAGTGATATGGAGGGGAAGCATGGTCCAAACAGAACTTCTAAAAGGTTGGAGGCAACAATGCATGTGGGACGGGCGGAGGGGGTGGGGGGGAGGTCGGGGAAGGCAACAAAGTGCTCTGCATGTGGCCTAAGTTCCCAGACAAATGTAGGTCTCCTAGCTATGGAACTGGAGGAGCCTAGGGCTAGGTGTGGTTGGGGTGAGACATGGTGGGGATCTGATCAGCTGGATAGGGTTAGACCAGATGACATAGGTCCTTGAACTCTAAAATTGAATATAAATTAACTTACATATATTTATAGATTTTCAATCATGTTAGGCTACCTTATGTTATATGTATATCTGTGGAATGCTGAGCAGTTTGCAGACAGAGTTCATAAATGTCCATGTCCCTTTTCATGCCCAGGTATTATTATGCCCAGTTTAAAAACAAAAACAGAAAACACCTGAGGCTTGGAAGATTATTGCCTGGCCAAGGTCACCTGAAATACTGGTTCTAGAACCAAACATCCAGACTCTTTGTATTACTTTATTTTCTTTGGGTGAATAGTTCTTGCTGTGAAAAAGTTATTGATAGTGACCTAAAATATTATCTTGTACTTTTCTGTTTTACAGTTAAAAATTGCAGAGAAAAATCATGAATCCTCTCCATGAAACAAATGTAGATGTCAGTATTGATTCCTCAGAACATGAGTAAATTTTGCAAGGAAAAAAAAAAAACCTAACACTATTCTCTTCTCTACCAACCATTTGTATTTTATTACATTTAGTCCTTTTGTCTAAACAGTTGTAAAGAAAAAAAACACTGGTTTTAATTCTGTTTTCTATACTTTGTCATCATGAAATTTTCCCCATTTTGTTCATCAGTTAGCCATTCTTCCCAGTACTTAACGATGATATTGTCAAGTCATGTAACGTCTAAGCCACCATTTATATTCATTCTCTCCCTTCCATCTCTCCTATTAATGCTATTAATAATCTTTTCCAGCCTACCTTTAGAATTTATTGTTAGTCCAATGACATAGTGAATGTGAAAATACCATGTAAACTAGAAAGCATCAAAGAATTCTAAATAATAATTGTTCTTTTATCACTAGATCGTAGCATATTTATGTCTGCTCCTAGAACTATTCCCTCACACATCTGGTTGCAGGTTCCTTCCTTGTCCTTTGGTCATGATTGAATTTGTCAGTGTCTCTCTTAATTGCTAGTTTTAGAAACCACTCTTTATTGCTCTACAGTATAAAGGAGAAGGAGAAGCACAGCTGCGGATCCCATTGGGTTTCAAGTGGCAGTATCACCGTGGTGTTAGATCTGGAAAGGCATGAGGCAGGAGCCACAGATGGGCAGTTCATGGGTTGTCTGGGAGTACAGAAGTGTGTTTAATTTGCTTAATCTATTTAATATAAAAATAAACCTTGAAGAAAACTTAAAAGCCGGTAGAATGCATATAAACATCTGTAGTTCTGGCTTTAAAAAAAAAAAAAATTGGGTCATCTGACAATACTGTATTCTGATTCCTCCTTATTAGCTGAGGCATACCCCTTGAGATGGGATAGGAATTGTCCAGTCTCCTAGATATTCCATCACTTCTAAGTGTCTCCCAGAAATCAAGATTTGTTGTCCATTCTTATTTATCGTTGACTCTGACCTGCTGTCTTTCCTACTGTGAAGAAATGTATCTGTCTCAGAAGTGTGAAAATGGCAGATAAAAGAAGAAGGCTTCCATGTTTCCAAAAAGCGAGACTGAATACTTGTTTGGAGTATACTGGACGATAAGTCTCCCTTCTACTTTTCTGGTGCTTTGGCTGGTCTAATAATTATATGGACATAAGACATCGAACAGGAGAAAAAAATTGATATATATACAGAGGCCCCATAAAAACAGGAGACTCAAGAGCATTTTGGGCAGTTGAGGCTTCTGTGACATCCTGAGCTACAGAATGGGGTAGGGCCTGGGCTGCAAAGGGAAGTAGGGTAATTCATGGGACAATAAGAGCAGATGTTGGGTAGTTAGATGTTTGTCCTGCCACACAGATCAGTCATTCAGATAAAAGTTGTCTTTAGTGCTAGCTCTGTTTCTGATCCAGGTCCCCTATCTAAATTCTTTTAGGTAGTTAAGGGAGAGGTAAAAGTTGTTCTTGAGTCTGTTGGGTCTTGATTACCTTCAGCTCAAAATAATCCACATGCCAAAGTGGCATCTTTTGGGTCATATATTCTGTTTCCCTTCAGTTGAAATGAATAATGTTTCTGTATGTTTAAAATTGTGGCTAAGTCTCCCAATACCATGTTTTCCTTATACCTAGGCTACTGTCATTCATTTACTTTGGCTGCCTGCCAGTTCCCTGCCTCCTGGAGGTATTTGAGTTTATACCCCCACCTCTTCCCCATGTTTCATCTTGGATTATCCTTTCTTTGGGGATGGAGGTGTGTGTCTAGTCTGCTATATTTATTCTCCCACCTCCAGAATGTTACTCTTTTAACTGTGTCATGCCTCATTGCCTCCATATTTCCTTCCTGGGGGGAGTGTCTGGATCCCAAGCTCTAGCACACTTGTTCCACGTCATTTCATCCCCACCTCTGCCAAGTAGGATGCAGGGCTCTGTCATCCCTGAAGACTGATAGCGGAACTTTCTCTCTTCCCTTCCTCCTTCTCTGATGGTCTCAGGATTTCTTCTGTGGCCAGGGTGCTTTTTCTTCCTGGACTCAAGGTCTGTGGATGCCTGCTTTTGAATTCTAGTACTCCACATTGTCTGTTTCTATGCTTTGTGGAAGTTAAGCAGTGGTTGAAGTATATCAACAAAACGTACCTTTGTTGAGAACTTTATAATTTGAAATACTTGAGGATAATTCAAAATATTAGATACATATTCCAACAATGAACTTGTTTGGGTTGAGGAATTGAGTGGTGTGTGTGTTGTTTCTCCTTCACTTGACTTTATTTTTATTTTCTAAATTAACTATACAACGTATAATACTTCTATAATCCAAAAATAAGACTGACTGAAAAAAATTAAAAACTCTGCATGAGCTTATTTGAACTTTATTTAAAAAATATATATTTGAGTTTAGCATATAAGTAAAGGGTGAAGAAAAAGCAAGGAATTTTGATATCCTCCTGCCCCTGACCTGTACTTCTTATAAGCCAGAATCCTAGCTTCTGTAGTTGGTTTTTTATTTGTTTGTTTGAGCTTTTACTCTTTAGATCCAGAAGGCTTCTCCAGTGCTGAAGCAGTAAGCTGTGGATTCTTGCTTGCTTTGCTTTCTCTGGAGATAGAATGGAGATAGAATGGTATAGTTCAGCAGCCAGGCAGATAATTTGAGTGAAGAGGGTAGAGTGTATGATAAGGAGGGTGCCAGGCACTGTTGTGAGCTGGGCGGTGTGGGCTCTGTCTCTAAACTGTGGTCAGCCTGTCTGTAGTCCGTCATTACCAGCTGGAGTGCAGGGTTAGTCTAACCTCATGTAACTTTGAAAATGAGTTGAACATCCAGTTTAGAAATGACTGTGATTATGGTATGTTGTATGCACAGGCAGTAGTATATGTGGCCTCAGGTATGGTGTGGAAAGCGACTGCTTACTGCTAGCCATGTGACTTTTTTTTTTTTTTTTTTAAGATTTTATTTATTAGAGAGAGCACACACGAGTAGAGGGAGGATGAAAGAGTCCCAAGCAGACTCCATGCTGAGCACAGAGCCTGATGTGGGGCCTTATCCCAGGACCCCAAGATCACTACCCAAACAGAAACCAATTGTTGGACACTTAACCAACTATGCCACCCAGGTGCTCCTGGCCATGTGACTTTGTAAGTCATTTAAGTTCTCTAGGACTCCTTTCCCACCAGTTGAGGGGAGGGAAGAAATTAACATGCCTGGTGAAATTAACATGGGGGGTGTTAAAGAGGATAATATGTTTAAATAAAAAAAACTATTTTTTGAATACTTCCTTTCTTGGGGTTAAATGACTAAGATCAAGAAAGAAAGTCAGAGCCGTAAGTTGCAAAAGGCAGAAACCAACACCTCATTAAATAGAAGAGGAATTTGGAAGATCTGAATCTGTAAGAGGATGGAAGAAGCAGGCTCAGAAGCTGTGCAGCAAGGAACATTATCTAAAATCACGTAGCCTAGTTGGCTAAGATGACATTGTCAGTGGGCATGAGATGCCTCAGTTTGTACTACTGTTGAAAGCTGCAACCTTGAATAGTGCCCCCACAAACACAGTGACCAACCATCATATTCCAGCCACAGCAGAAAAGTCTCTGCTCTTCCCATCACTGGTGTATATAGCTCAACATCTGGTGCTGATAGGTTTGATTGGCAGAGCCTGGGCTTTGTACCCACACCCTGACCACGAAAGAAGCTAAGAAAGAGACAATGGTCTTTTCACCCCGAAGAAGGGCCTCAGGTAGGTTTTTGTGAAATACAAGATTCCCTAATAGAAAAAAAAAGTATAAATACTGAGTGCCCGAATGAAAGAAAAAGGTCCCCTAGATTTCCTATCCTCTAGGGATTTGTAGTCCAACTGGAAATAGAGGATAGTGTTTTAAATATGCTACACAATTGTAAACTATAACCATAACCATTTTGCCAACAGACTTTTAACCAGCTCATTGTTCTATTTGCCTACAAAGATCACCGTGTAGTGGAGCCATCACTAGAGTTTCTCTTTGGATACCCAGTCCCTTTGTGGCATCCCTGACTTCAGAAGCTTGTGTTTTCCTGTTACCTCTGGTCTTTCCTCATCTGGAAGTACTGAGCAGATCAGGGTGCTGTGATCATCTCTAAGAATAGGGAACTAAAAATACCCTTGGGAGAGGGCAGGCTCCTTCCTGGCTGTGCATGGCCAGCCAGTCTATAATCCATCTTTGCTGTCTATCCTCATTTCCATATCTGTGTCCCTCAGCCTTGGGAGTGATGACATTGCTTTGCAAGTTACCAAACTAATGAAAAGGCTCTCAGACAACTCTGGCTTACGCATCTTACTCTTATATTCTATGCCTCTGTGAAGAGATGGGATTGAGCTCTAGATCCTCCTGAAGCTTTCCTCCTACCCTTTTCAGAAATCCCAGCGCAACTGCTCAACAATCCTCATGAGACCATAAACTGCTGAAGGCAGGGACAAGATGTTTCATTATTATCACTTTATCCCCAGTGACTAGTACCGTGCATAGCTCATAACTGGCATTCAAATATCTGTGGAATGAATGGTAATGCATTAGGTTTTTTTTTAATTATATGAAAATTAAAGGACACCTTTTCCCATTCCCCCACTTCCCCACCTCCCTGCCAATGAGGTGAATGAAGCCATAAAGGGTCTTAAGTAGATCATGTAACTGTGAATGAAATCTGATGGTGCCTTTGGGCACAGGTGAGTCCAGGAACTCTCTGCTCTCCTTATCCTGAGTCATACATGCTTTTCCTCTAACCTTCCCATTAACTCCAGGAGAAAGTTTTATCCCCATAACCTCTTAAAAAAAAAAAAAAAAAAAAAAGACCCAGGATTAAATCTAACTGGATGCAGGGTTGCAGTCTGATCCAGGCAGGGAAGCTATAGGGCTGGGCTATTGATTGGTTTGGTTTGCGCCACAGATTCACCCCTGAAGTCCAGGTAAGCCCAGCCAAGTTCTGTGGGTTAAGAATGGAGAAATGGAGGCTCCCTAAAGCACAGTTGAGGTCTTATTATCAGACAGAATAGATGCTAGACATAGTGTGTTAAATGATAGCCCCCCAAAAGATTTGTCTACCTAGAACTTGTGAATGTGACTATATTTAGAAAAAGGATCTTTGTAGACTTAATTAGTCTCAATATGAGTTCACCCTGGATTAGGGTGGGCCCTAAACCCAATCATTGGTGCCCTTAGAAGAGTAGAGAAGACCTACACAGAAGACAATATGAAGACAGAGGCATAAACTAGAGCGATGCCTCCGCAAGCCAAGGATGGCCAGGGTTCACTGTAAGGTGGGAGAGACTTGGAACAAATTTCCCCTCAGAGCCTCCAAAAGGAACCAAACCTGCTGACATCTCGATCTTTTTATTTTTTTTGAAACACATCTAGCCTCTAGAACTGTAAAGGAATAAAATTCTCTTGTTTTAAGCCACCAGTTTGTGACCTGTGTTATAGCAGCCCTAGGAAATTTAGATGATGGGTAAGTAAAAACAGAGGTTTACTCTGGCCACCATATATTGGTTGTTTTGGTCTGGAGTAAGTCAGACTTTCTGTAAGTCAGAAACTGTCAAAACACCAGGCTGGGATTTTTACTTACTTCAGCCTGCACTGACCTCCCTCTCCTGGCCAGCCCATTAATCCAGCTGTGCTGGCCATCTCTTTGGATATACTCCCTTTAACAGACAATATTGAATTCAAACTACCCATTTAATCCAAGGAAAAAGGATAACAGGAAGGCCCACAGGCCTGTGAGGTCTGTGTGACAGGAGACACACAGCCAGCGGCTGACAGAACAAGGCCACCTCCACTCTGCACATCATGACCTTTCTCCCCCACTCACGTGTAGCTCCTAAGATAGAGCAACTTCAAGTTTGAACGACCCATATGGCAGGTTCTGCTAGGTCTTTAAAGTGATGCTGTGACCCTGTAACACAGCATCTCCTGTTCCTTTGATGATGAGCGAATAGGTAGGGGGCCCAATTAACAATTAACTGTAGGCTTGTGGTGCTGTCCATGGTATGATGCTTGGGTGTGGATAGGGGAACTTTTTTTTCCCCCCTTTTCCTGAAAATAGGAAATAGCTAATCTCTATGCTGATCCTTACAAGTGTGTTATTTTTCCAGCTCATTAGCTGCATTTGTTTTCTCTCTCTCTCTTTTTTTTTTTTTTTTTTTCTGGGCCACAAGCAGCCCAGATAGAAGAGAGGATTGCTGGCAAAGATTGTCAGAGGCTGGCAGCCAACGTGCAGACTAAAGCCCCAGTGAAACTGGAGCCCGAGTGTGCGATGTGTGGCTGTCAGGACTAGGAACATGGCATGGGTGTGGTGCTGGTTTTTGGTTGGTGTCTTTTGAGGGGGAGGGGGACAGTTGGAGAATATACTGAAAGATGGATTTTTTTTAAAGATTTGTTTATTTTAGAGAGTGCATGCAAGTGTGTGCGGGTGGGGGGAGGGGCAGAGGGAGAGGGACAGAGAATCTTAAGCAGACTCCACGCAGAGCATAGAGCCCATTACAGGGCTCAATCTCATGACCCTGAGATCATGACCTGGGCTGAAATCAAGAGTTGGATGCTCAACTGACTAAGCCATCTAGGTGCCCCTGAAAGATGGATTTAAAAAAAAAATTTAGTCTGAATCCATCTTCAGGACAATACACGTGACTTTTCGTGAGTCATATGAAATATGAACAATTAGTTTTAGATCCTCTGTAAGGAAGGAAGAAAATAAAGAGTGGTGGTTTTGGTTAAAGTAGAAATGACCATAAATTAACTAGTCTGCTTTTGCATTAAGTTAAAAATCTATGCCATTTGTATGTGGTGTGCATAGGCACTGAACACACTCAAGAACTACATTATTGGGGAAAAAACACAGTCATTGATTTGTCCAGTGTCATCAGATATAATGAGTGAAAAACTCAAAGCAAATAGATACTTTAGGTCTGCCAAGCAAAAGGCATTTTAGTTGAAAAGCAAAGTTAATCTAATACTTAACTTTACATTTTGAAATATAACTACCTTACATGGTTGTGGAGTATAAGAAGTCCTGTTCCACAGGCCAAAATGATAGTCTCATCAGTTTTGTGCTTAGCTTGATCACTCCAGACCTGAAGCTGCTGGTGGCTGTTACAATGCTAGTCTTTACAAAGCCCTCTCCTGTGGATATCCAGCCCCTTTTCCTTTTGGCTATTCTCTGCTTCCTTTCTCTTCTCTCCTACCTTTTACTTTCTGCAAAAGTAGCTACCTTTTATTTATTTTTAATATATAGTTGCTTTTATCGAGTAAAAGCCACATACCACTATGCAGCACTTGCAAAAGAAAACATGGTTCCATGTAACAGCAAGTCTGAGTGAGTTGTGTGTTGCTTTGTTTGCTGGGAGTCTGTGTAGAGGGTTCTTTCCTGCTATTTTATAACCGATTTCTTCTAAGTACTGAAATACCTTGAACTGGCTACTTAACAAGCACTTGTACATCAGACTCTAAGTGACTTTGATATACTGACAACCTAAAGTCCCTTCTAAGGGCAGTTCCCTTTGGACTCTAAGGTGCTAACTAATACCTTGTGACTCTGGTGGAACAGGTGCCTAGACCAATTTCCCTGGAAGACCTGAGGCAGCAAGTGGCTTGGCTGTGTGACCTCAGACATGTTGCCAAGCCTCTCTGGGCTCCTTTCATTTTCTGGAAAAGTGCTATGCAGACGATTGCTAAGGAAACTTGGAGCTCAGAATTTCTATAGTTCTATGACTTGAGTTACACCAATGATTATTATTAAAAACAATAGCTTCAATTTATTGAACATTAGCTATGTTTCAATAATTGTGCTAAGCCCCTAGCAGTCCCTGTTCCTTTTAATTACCACATCAACATAGTAATTAAGGAGGTAGAGTTATAAGCCCCATTGTATATGTGAGATAACTGAGGCTTAGGGGAGTTAATAGACCGGTCCTTAGTGGAGTCCATGTTCTTCACAACTGCACTATATTGTAAATTCCATTCTAGACTATGCTCAACTTATCAAATGGGATTTGAATTAATGAGATTTTACTAAACTAGGGAACATTTCTCTCTTAATGTCTTCCCATCCATCCTGCTAATTGGTCTTATAATTTTAGGCTCCAAGGCTTTCATCCTGCTTGGCTCAGAAGGATGAGGGATGGCGATAAGGGCACGTACCTGAAATGCTTATTTTGACCTTTCCCATCAGGATCTTTACTCATAGTTAAATTCATCTGTATCAGACAGGAAGGAATGTCAACCCTATTAGACCCCATGACTCACAGGATCATTCACTTGTTCCAAATCCGAACATGCCTGGATTCAGTTCCTCTAATACGTTTATTAATGACCAAACAAACTGGCCTCTATTTTTGTCTCCTGTTCAGGACTCCTAGGCAGCTGCACTTCTGGGCATCTACTTAACGTGCTTTTCTTCTGGTGAAATAAAGGGAGGATGCATTATCGGTGCAGGTGATCCATTACTCACTTTTTCAGGGGAAAAGCAGTCTCCTGCAGGCTGCCTTATTGAGGAGTCAGCAGAGGTGTTCAGCCTTCTCCTGCTCCCAGTTGCTACCGGCTTGCTTGCTTTCACTCCTTCGGCATCTCTCTCTCTTTCTCGGGCGCCCTCCCACTCATGCTTTAAGTGCTGGCATCCTCTGCTAACATCCTAGAGGGAGAGGCTTTTAATTTTTCTTTTTTTTTTTTTTTTTAATTCCTGTGGCCTCCAGAGAACTGTGCTGCCATTGGGGGTGTTCAGGACCTCTTGCCAGGTCTGTGAAGGACAATCCATGGCGCCCTGGAGGCTAAATGCAAAGGAGTAGGTGGTGCCTTTCAGGTTTCTTTGCCACATGGGGTTTCTTGGGGAATTTTTCTTTTTTAAAGTGCATGTGATGTGTGTGTGCGTCTGTGTGCATGCGTGTGTGTGTGTGTTTGATCTCTTTTAAAACAAAGAGAAGAAAGAAGAGCCCCCCCTGAGGCCTGGAGGATGGAATAAGCAGGACATAGGAGTTACTTACCTTCAGTGCCCACCAGGCTCTCATACCCATGGTATTTTCCTTTGCCCTTTTATGGAACCCCAATGTCAGGGGCAAAAAGTTGGCCATGACTCTTTGTCATCAGCTTCTCAGAACGGATTCGTTCTTGAATTGCCTGGGTCATTCCAAAAGCACTCAGGGATCTATAACATGGAGGTCAATGCTTTGAAAAAGAGGACACTGAGTGAGTTGTAGGTGTCCCACACTGTGCTCTAGTGCAGTGTCCGCATCCTTTCCTTCAGTCCTAACCTGTAATCCGAGCAGGTGGTAGCAGTCCTATCCCATGATACGTACGGCAGAAAGAGATTTAGAGAAATGACTTTGCGTGATGTCACACCAGGGAGGGGACAGTAGCAGAATACAGGTCTCTGTAGTTTTACCCCAGCATATCTGCACCGTTTTGAAGCCGACTGATGACTTCCTTGGACCTCCTGTAGAAAAATCATTATGCTTCTGGTAAGGAGATAACACTACTTGCAGCATTATCTCCTCCATCAAGAGGCGTGAGCATTTTGGTGCAGCTCAGGGAAATTGATGTATTATGCACTTTGAACAATTTGGAAATATCTAGTGAAGATGACTGCGCATAGCCTACAGCTTAGCTATTGGACTGTTCAGTGTATATCCTAGAAAAAGTAGCACACTGCATAAGGGGACCTGTCAGAGAATGTCCATTGTATCATTGTTGCCATGGTAAAAGCTGGCAACAACTTAATCCATTCAACAGTCAATGAGCATTTAACGTATTTAGCTAACTTCATGCAAAGAAGTTCTATGTGGCATTTATAATAAATGAAGTAGGTCCACAGGTGTCAATATGGATAAAACTCTAGTCCGTTGCATTGAAAAAGCAAATGGTTAAATGAAGTGACCATATGAAAATTTTAAAAATAAACACACAATATTATATTGAATATCTGTTCTTTAAGGCTATGCCCATATATGGTAAACATAAGAATATGGGTGGGAGAGCTATGCATCTACTTCAGGAGAGTGGTTTCCCAGCGGGAGGGAGAGAATGGGACAGGGAGTAGTGGAGGGGAGGGTGGTGAATCTTTTTTTCAGTTTTATTTATCTTAGAGAAAGAATGCAAGTACATATGTGAGCGTGGGGAGAGGCAGAGGGGGAGAATCTTCAAGCAGACTCCACACTGAGCACAGAGTTGGATGCGAGGCCCAATCCCACGACCCATGAGCTCATGACCTGAGCTGAAACCAAGAATCAGACTCTCAGTTAGCTGAGTCACTCAGGCACCCCGGGAGGGCAGTGAATTTAAAAACTTTTTTTCCCAAGTAGAAATTCCAAAAACACGGCAAACTGTCTGGTTGTTGAATTCCAGGAGATAGGCATATGTTATCCCTCGTTAGTCTCTGATTTTCTTTCCTCTGCGTTAATTTAGTTTGTAACTCATTTTTTTTTCCTTTTTTTTTTTTTTTTTTTTCAAATAAGCAAGAGGTGCGGAAAACATCTTTGGGGTGTTTCAGAGGTGGATTTTGGCCCCAACCTGTCCGGGGTCAGTGTGTGTGGGCACTTTCTAGTGTGCTTCCAAGCACGGAGCGGATGGCAAATGTGAGGGGGTGGGCCGCAGAAGCTTCTAGGCATTCCGGATGATCCTTCCAGCTGTGTTTTTTTTTTTTTTTTTTTTGGCCTTGGTGCCAGTCAGGATGGTTTTCCATGAGCAGACCTGCTAATGTTTTCTCATCTAACTTAAAAAGGCAGGAGTTCTTCCTACTCCTGTAGGGTAGAAAAGTCAGCCATGAGTTCATTTCTCTTGATGTGGAGACTAAATGTTGTTTTTCTGCTTACTCCTGACTGGAGCATCTGGGCAAGCCCCAACCCTTGCAGGAAGGGTGCCTTTCCCAAGCTGATTCACAGAGGCAGGGATCTTTCTGTACTCTGACCTGCTGAAGTTCTTCTGGAACTTTCTCTTGGCAGACCTGCTAGGCGCTGTGCTCCTCCTTCCTGTGTTTACTGTTCCACTAATGGGGCACTCTATTCCAAACACCACATCTCTTCAGTTTCTAAAATATGTCTAATGCCTATTTGAGGTGTGATTTTGCTCAGTTAGCAGCAAACTCTCTCCTCCCCCCCGCCTCCCATCCTTTTCTCTCCTCTTTTCCTCCCCTTTGTTTTTTTTCTCCTCTCATCCTATTTCTTCCTTTCCTCCCTCCCTCTACCTCTGCCCTCTCCCCCTCTCTTCCGATTTCTCATCTTCTTTACCTTTACCCTTCCTCCAGAGACCTGACTCAAGGGCTCCAGTAGCCTGCCCCCTGTCAATTTCCAGTTATGTGGACTCATGAAATCCTTATCGGTTAAACCTTGTCAGGTTTCTGTTTCTTCCATTTGAAGAATTTCTGAATGTCACAAAAGTGTTGGCTTAAGTATGAGAAAAACATGTATTCAAGTTCCTTTTCAGCGTTAAATTAATCATAAGACCTTGGTTGAATCAAATGAGTTGATTAAGTAGGGATGATACCCAGCTGTCTCACCAGGCATTATGAGGATCTGACATTGCGTTTCTGGGACGACGGAGGATAAACAGAGAAAGGGAAAAATGTCAGGTGCCACCACTGTAGCTCCATGGTCGGGTTCACACCAGCTAATGGCTGGGGATTGAGGCACCTACTGACTGAAGGTGACTCACATGAGCATCTCCTGTTCTTTTGGGATAGGTGTCCTCTTCCCAAAGAAGTGTGCAGGGTAAGAATCCCTAAGAGGATAGCTTTTGGTTTTATATGTATATACGTCACCTTTCTTTTCTTTGGCATGAACGAGGGAGAATTTAGTTTACTCTTGTTGTATGAAGATTTTAGATCTGTGTAAGGAAAACATGTCTTCTTAATAAGCTGTTAAGTGATTCTTTTCTGCTCATTTCCAATTCACTAAGACTTACTCAAGTAATAATCTCGACAACAAGATGAAAAACGAGGCAATAAATGCATCATGCAGTTGATTAACTGGAGAAAGCTGGGCCGTTTGTGCGGTGTGAAGCACAGAGCCGCAGAGGGCAGGGGGATCCCTTGAGAAACTAAGGGGTTCCTCTTTGCTGTTGTTCTGGTGGGGGAGGCCAGCGTCCGCAGCTCTGGTAGAGCTGCTCAGGGGTAGGTGGTCTCTGGGGAAACCCTGCTGTTGGAGACCACACCTCGCCAGCTTTGGATTCAGCACACCACATCTCCCGTTGGCTTTATTTGTTGCATTGTGGTCTTCTGGGAGGTCCCATGGACTGCAAGTAGGGAGTTAAAGGTGCTCTTCTCAGGATTGGAGCTCTTTCGTGGTGTGATTTGTCTTTGCTTCTGCAGGTCTTGGATTCTCAATTTGAAAAATGGCTAGAGTGGAGAAAAAGTCTTGTCTTAAAAAACTTACTTAAATTAAGCCTGAGAAAAATTGTGGCACTGTACCTCAGTGCTTGCATTGTCTATTTTTACATGTACTAAGGATCTGAGTTATTAATGCCCTGCTGGGCTACTTCCGTGGGCCCCCTCCCCAAACCTTCAGGGAGACCTAGAGCTACTTTGGAGAAGGAAGGATTATAGACACTGGACTAGTAGGTTGAGACTGACTCCAGAGAGAAGATAAATACAGGCTAAGAGAGGAACCCCAGCCGGCAAGAATATTGAGCTGTTTTGGGGATCCACTTCTGACTGAGTGTTACAGATGGAGTGGAATCTGACTTTTCAGAAGCTTTCTGTGGGTGGCATCGTAGAATTCCTCAATGGTGTTTGTGAGACTGGTTACTATTGGATTACTTCTATCTTTGGCTGATGCAATATGTACCTTGAAATGCAATTTTGACCTTCAGAGGAGCACATGAGAACATTTTGCCTGTATGGGGAACTATTGTATAAAGAATCTGTGTTGTAGAAACACATCCATTCCTAAGATTATTTTGTTTTGGGTTTTTGCTTGTTTTCCTAGAAAGGTAATACAATGATTAATAATTCAGGCATTTGATATGCTAGACCTGGGTTTGCTTCTCAACTTTGCCACTTGAGCTATTAGCTGTTGATCTAGAGGAAATCTCTCAACTCTCTGAGCCTCTATCTCCTCATTACTGAAAAGTGAATCCTATTAATACCCACCTCATGGATATTATGACAATACATGTGAAGCAACCTGCTTAACACAGAATTTGGAACATATAACCATTCGATACATGTTTTCTCTTTAAAGTTTGTGGGGTGTGTGTGTGTGTGTGTGTGTTACATAAAGCTCATTTGAAAAATCTGATTCCTGTCTTTACCCAAAAAAGGGGAAATGGAATTTTCCCAGTGCCAAAGCAATAAGGGTAGCTCAGATGTGTATGGTCATGGCAGTGACTGGGTAATATCCATTTAGTAAATGGTTACTTTGAACCCATTTTCCAGGCACTATATTCAGGAGTCAAGAATGAATGAAATATAATATATGGTTATCCCCTGAAGGACTTTAAATTCCAGTGATGGGGGTCAGATCTGTGGCATGAAATTCAAGCATACTGTGGTGATCTAGAAGCAAGGTAGTTTGCAGGATTATTGTAAGAACTAAATGAGATAACATCTGGAATGCTAAATATATAAAATACTAGAGACCACATTCTGTTTATCCATCCCCATATATTTGGTACCTGGCTTATAGTAGATATACAATAAATATATAGCAATTCAATGAATGAATACCTGACACATGGCATGCATAAGTGTTCCTGTTACATATATTATTGTAGTAATAGGGTTAACATGGGGTATCATATCCTCCCTCTAGGGTGCAGGCGTTTGGGTTATGTGGGTTAGGAGGATCAGCAAAGAAAGGGCTATTTAATCTGAGACCTGATAAGGACAAGAAGGAATTAGTTTAGCAAAAGACAAAGGATCTTTTCAGTAGTGGGAACAGTAGGTATAACGGCCCCAGGATGAACAATAGCTTGGCATATTGATGGAATTATATGTGGTTCATTCAGTGTAACCATAGGGCAGTGGAGGGAGGGATTCCCAAGTGCTGTGTGTGCCAAGTGAAGGACTATGGACTTGAATCTGAGGACCAGGGGTCCACCAAAGGTTATAAGAACAAACTCACCTTTTATGTGACCAGATAAAGCTGCCTTCAGTGTTGAGGGGAAACCTGGAGACACTTGAAGACAAGACATGGTTTTGAAATACCTATTTTAGGAATACAGGAAAGCAATGGGTGCCTGAGTGGCTCAATCTGCCTTTGGCTCAGGTCATGATCCCAGGATCCTCGGACTGAGCGCCATATTGGGCTTTTCCATTTGCCCCTCCCCCTGCTCATGCTTTCTGTCTCTCTTTCTTAAATAAATAAAATCTTAAAAACAGACAAAAAGGAAATACAGGAGGGTGAGACCATGATGGTAGGAATGTGGAGGGAGGATATAGAGTTGCCCTCTTAACTCTCTCTTTAATCCATCAGGACATAACTGGTAGAGTTTAGCACAATGACAGCTTTCTCTTCCTACTTAAATGCATTGACTTATCTTCCACAGTAACCGTGAGCAAAGTACTATTGTTATCCCCAGTTTTCAGATGAGAAAACCAAGGCAGAGAGGGGGCTACATAACTTGCCCAAAGTTACACTTCTACTGAGTGGCAAAACCTAGATTCATTTATGATGGTTTCATAATTCATTCATTTATGACTTGGGAGTCAATAATCTTCACACTGACCAAAGTGTCTTCTAGGTAAAAACCCAGAAAACAGCAAGTCTCAGCCTTACCCTGGATTCCTTTGTAGCTTGGTGTTTTCTCAACTGGGGATTTAGACCATGTGACTTTAAATAATGATTGTCTCTTATGAGGTTTGGCAATTAATGAAGCATTTATGTAGTGGATTATCTATAATAGTCTTTGCATGAGTCCTGATAAATTACTGCTAATTTGTGGATAAATATTTTGAGATGAATGTATGTTTTGTCTCCTAGAAAAATGCAATCTTGTCACTTTGATCTCAGGAACCCCTATCTCCTAAAATCATGCTTTCACAATGATTTCTCAGGATATGTATTCACTTATCCCACAACCCTTGAAATGGTCTACTCTACGCCAGGCACTGTGCTTAGAAAACAAACAAAAAGAACAGCTCAGGGGGACCCTAAATGCTCACTGAGGGTGATAACCATGTAAATAAATCCTTTCTAACCAAGGTGACCCATGTGAGAAAGGAGTCGGGCCCAAGGTCTGGTAGGACCCAGTCAAAGGAAAGTATCAGAAGGGGAGGTGCTTGAGCAGGATTTTGAGGGATCAGTAGGAGTTGTTTAGGTAGATAAAATTTTCATGAAAGGAAAAATCCAATATTGTGCTAATGCTTGCAAAATAGCTTTTTGCTCTAGTTTCCTTCTGGCCACTATTAGTTTTTCCTGGCAGTACAGACCTCATTAACTGAAGTAGGAGTCAGTACGTGGAAGAGCTGTGTCCTCACTTAGTTTTTTCATTAGTCTCAGTGACTTTTTTTTTTTTTTTAAACCACTGGATTGACTTGCTCTATCAACATCAAACAGAAAACAGTCTTAGTCACTCTTGTGTCCTTGAGTAATTTGCCGCCTACGGACTGGCATCAAAATAGCAGTGGACTTCGGCTGTGTCTGGCTTGTGCTATCTCTGGAATCCATGGCAGCAACACAAATCAATTTTCTTTTTTCATTTATTTTTTTTTTAAAGAGATTAGGATAGTTATTTTCAAAATAAAAGTGAAAGAGAGGTATACTTTGGTAGGATGGAAATACAAAGTTTAGCTTGATTTCTTTTTTTTTTTTTTTCCCCCAGTATGAACCAATTTTTGGAAGTGAGAAGGAAAAGGGAATGATTAGAGATGATACAGGATTGAATGTCCCTTTACTGACATTGTCACTCAGTGAGCTCTATGTACCCTGACTAGAGAGCAATAGTCCTAGCCCTTTGGATTAAAAGAGAGAAAATAGCATTGATGTCAGAATGCTGGCCATATTCTTGCTCCAACTCCTAGCCTAGGTAAGATAATACCAGGATTTCTGCTTGCATCAATTTCTTTGCCTTAAAAGGAAGAAGTCAAGTATCACAGCAACACTAGGTTTGTCACATTCTGAGGTCTGGGGAAATGGGGTACCCAGTGAGATCAAAGTATATCAAGGAAAACTTCTCACAAAATGTATATTCTCACTTGTGTCATAGGCATTGTGAGGTGAGAACATTAGAAAAACCTCTGCTAACCCAGTGTGTCCCAAAGCAGGACTTTCCCCCAACCCTTTCTTGTTTCCCTCTTCTTCCTCCTGCATCCTGCTTCCTTTCTCTCCCTTCTCACCAGGATTTCAGAGTTTATATTTTCAGTGATCTCTCTGCCATATACCCTGGTTAATAGTTTTAACATGGTCCTATGGTAGATTTTCCAGAAATATCCTCTAAATGTTATTTCGATCAGGTGGCATAAAACATGACTGCATAAGGGACCTCTCTTTAGCATGGCCTGAGGATGGCTTCCTGGAGGAGGGCAAACGCTATGGCAGGCAATCCGTGCCATGTGTTAAAGTGGACGTTGTAGTTCTGCCTTGACTAAAAACTATGCTTCTCCTCAGTCTCAGTATATGTGGCTCAAGTAAGGCTACCTTTCATTCCCAATTTCAAGGATTGATGGGTGGAAGGGTAGGTGGGTGGATGAGATGGGTGGATAGATATCCTGGTCAATGGGTCTGTTCTATTCTCTGATCACAATGATGGCTTGGAGGATGGGAATGTGGCCTAAGCCAGACCAATAAGATGTGTTATTTGGACTTTGGTTTGAAGTAGTTAGAAAAGCCAACATTTTATTATGGTTGCTAATCTGTGAAGATGTGAGCCTGGCTATGCTGGTGACCATTTTTGTCACCATTTGGTGGGGAACCTACTTAAGAATAAAGTATTCACAGTAGAAAAGTAGAGCTGAGACAGGAACTATTTACAATATTTTCTTCTTTTGCCCCAGGAAGGGCTGCAATCTAACTCTTAAGCTTGCTTATAGCTCATTGGGATCACTGTGGTTTTTCCTTGTTATCCAGACCTGCCAAATTCAACTTCTACTGCCAACTCTTAATCACCATGTGTTTTAATCAGCGTGATCAAGAAAGGAGATTACATTGTTTTTTACACCTCTTTCGAGCTACTTTATACCATAGATCTCTGTCCAGACCACAGACTGGCTGCCTTTGGGTCTGGTATCAAACACTGCAGATGGAATTCAACCATGCATGTATTAACAAGCTCTCCAGGTGACTTTGATAGATGCTACTGCTTGAGAGTAGCTGTTCTAGGATAAAATTCTATCTCTTGGTCTTGTATGTAAGCCTTTTTACCCCAAATTACTTTTCAATCTTATTTCACACTGTTCTATATAATCCTGGAACAAAGGATCCATTATCAGCTTGTTCATGTCTTATTGCCATGTATTATTAAATAATTTATTGCTCAGTTTTATGTAGTAGAAACCTAAATAACATTGGCTGGAACAAAAAGGGAATCTCTTGGCTCAATATAGTAACTGAGATGGTTAGGGAGTAAGTCTAGTTAGTTTCAGGCATGGCTGGATCCAAGTTCCAATCATCAGAGAATCACTCTCTGATTGTGATTCTCTCTGTGTTGGTTTTATCTTCAAGCCAATTCTCACTAGGTTTACCATTCTCCATGTCTAAGTTTATACCTTACAAGAGCCTAGCAATCTTTATAGAAAAGAATGTTTTTCATTCCTAGTAGCTGGAAATTGACATCCTTTTCAAATTGAGCTAAGAAGCCACAGGGAGGATCCCCAGTTGATTAGCCAAGCCAAAGGCAGGGGTCATTCCTAGAGCCCAGAGCATAGTATCACCAGAGCATGATGGGGGGTTGGTTCCCCCAAAGCAAAATCATGGATCTGTACCAGAATAAAAATAATGACTGTGTAGGCAAAAGAACAGATACCTATGGTCATTTTAGACTTAAAACATGGGCTTGTATATCTTTTCCCACATGGATTAACTTTCCCTATATTCTCTACTTTGTCAAAGTATACCTATCCCTAAAAGCCCTATTACTACCCACCTCCTGCTGTGAACTTTACTGATACTTGCTGTCTGTGTAGTGTGTCACATGTCCTTATGAGTCATGTGACCATACACGTATTCGTGTAGTCATCCCCTCCAATGTGTGAGCAACCCAACGGTAAGGCCATGCCTATAAGTTAAATCATTAACTCTTAAGTTCTCTTCTGTACTGACCGAAGGAATACATGTATGAGTGAATAAATGACATTAAGGTTAAATGAATAAACAGAGAAGACAAAATAATAACCAGGCACAAGAGAGTCTGGTATGATAGATGGATTGTGTGAATAGTAATTGTCCTGGCCTAATTTCTGGATCTGAGATTGCTTCTAATGCTAACAAATGTCTTGTGAGCATGCACCATAGCATTTGTCATTCACTACTCCTTTACCTGAGATTTAGCAGTCCCTATTCTTAAATCTGTTGGTATGGAAGGCTTGAATTTTATGATAAAATATTCCAAGATAGATTTCACAACACCAGGATGAAATTATAGGCATAAAATATTTGAGCTGAAAGGAACTTGGTTTACTAGAATTGGAGTCTAGTCTGTTGAATTTACAGAATGTCCACATATTCCTTCAATTCCTTTATCCTTTCAGAATTTCCTCTGGCCAGCCAATCAATATTTATACCTCCCACCATGCACACAATTAAACATACTGTATATAATATATACTTACCTTCTTTATTGATACCTCCACTAAAATGTAAGCCCATGAGAATGAGCATTTTTGTTCTGATTTCCTCCCTATTATGGGAGAAGACCATTTTGCATCCATTTAGAGACTCATTTATATTGGATTGCTAAATGTGCCTGTTCTTAGATCTACCTTTTGAACTGGTTTAACATCTCCTTGGCTCTTCATTAACGAGTTAAATAAAATCCTTACAATATGCTTATTTTGTATCTATATATGAAAGTCCTGATTTTACCTTCTTTTGGTAATTTACCAAAGCTCAATAAAGTATAAAGTTTGTTTTTTAATTTATTTTTAAAGATTTATTTATTTTAGAGAGAGGGAGCAAGTGAGGGGAGGGGCAAAGGGAGAGGGAGAGAGAGAATCTCAAGGAAGTTCTGCCCTGAACACAGAGCCTGACATGACACGTGGCTAGATCTCATGACAGAGATCATGACCTGAGCCAAAACCAAGAGTCAGATGCTTAACCGACTGAGCTACCCAGGTGCCCCAAAAAATTATTTTTTAAAATTCACTGCTGTATCTTCAGAGTCAGAATCCTACTTGTCACATAGTAGACCTAAATAAGTTATTTATAGAACATATGAATAGTTTTAATCAGTAGCTTTGACTAAGAATGTACATCAGTCCCAGGTGGGCTTAGGGCTGACCTGAGCCACATTGTGTGAAGTACAGATTTTCCTCTTTGAAACCACTTTTCCTACTTTGCAGGGTCACCTCCCATCAATGTCTAGGAAGAAAACTTCCTTTTTGGTCAATGGTTTAAACTCCCACTTAAATACATGCAAACTTTACATTGAGGTATTAATAACTGATGAAAGACTAATGCATTAACCTTCAAGGGGTTTTATATTTTTCAAAAAAATGAAATAAATTATATGAATTTGTTAGATTATTCAGCACCTACCACCCTCAACTTGAAGCTGTTAATAGAAGGTAGAATTATTTCTCAACTTGACCAGCTGCTGCTAGAGAATGTTTTGGTAACCTCTTACTCCCTCACATTTCAGCAGCATTTTACAAAGGACTCGTATTTTAGATTTTTATGTTTTTTAATCAAGAGTCTTATGAGCTATCTGTTCTCAGCCCCATTTTATAGATGAGAGAAATAATCCTGGGGGATAAATAATTTTTTCCAAAGTGGTACAACTAGAATTTGAATCTTGGAATCACTTTATTATATTTGTGCAGATGACCACTATGTGACAAGCATGAGTTTTCTAATTTCTTGCCCAGAAATGGATGTCCAAGGTTCTTTTTATGATAGTCTAAAGTACTTTCGTGATCTTGACACTTCCTTTCAGGATGGTGCTTTTGGAAAAATAGAATTAAAGAACAGAATTTAGATCAAAGGCATACTTGGATACTATAAACTTAGCTGATATTGAGAAATTTTGTGAGTATAACCAAAAGACTAAAAAGTTATGTAGTTCTTCAAACATGAACTTCAAAGAGATGTCCTAAAGTAATTCAGTAACCTTTTTATATCTGAGTATGTTAATAAATCTGGGTTCTCGCACATCCCACCTTTACATGATTCTAGAATTCCACCATTATGGAGATGTCACTTGTCTGTTTTATTACATGCAAAAGAGTATTCTTCATATGGTCATCCAGTCCTTCCAGACTGTAGAATTCTGCATAACTGAATGTTAAGAGGGGCTCCTGCTTCCAGGAGGATAGAAGTAATTTTCTCTATCCCTCCTGTATTCTGTACAATAGAAATGCCTGGGCATTATATATAAAACAAACCTAAGACTCTGAGATGTGGAGAGAAGCAGGTAGACCAGGTAGAGAGCCTGCTCAACAAACGGTGCTGGAGTAATTGGACATCCATAGGCAAGACAACAACAACAACAAAACCCCACTCTCACATATTATAACACATTAAAACCAAATGGATCATAAAATTAATTGGAATACATAAAACAATGAAACTTGTAGAAACAAATGAGAATCTTCAGTATCTAGGGCTGGCAAACAAATTCTCAGACTTACTATTGAAAATGTAATCCCTAAAAGGAAAAAAAAGTGATAAATTGGACCTTATTGACGTTAAAACTTTTGCTCTTTGAAACTCTGTTAAGAGGATGAAAATAAACTACAGATGGGAAGAAAATATTTGCAGACCATATACCAACAAGCAACTAGTCTCTAGAATATTTGAAGAACTCTTGAAACTGAACATATAAAAAAGCAAACGATTTAATTAGACAGTGGGAAAAAGATAAAGAGACTTTTCACCGAAGAGAGTATACAAATAGCAAATAAGCCCATGAAAAGATGTTTAATGTCAGCTGCCATAAGGGAAATACAAATAAATTCACAATGAGATACCATTACACACTTACCAGAATGGCTTAGAAAGACAGAAAGGAGGAGAAAAGGCAACACCAAGTGCTGATAAGAATGCGGAGACACTGGATCACTCATACACTGCTGGTGGGAACATAAAATAGTATAGCTACCCTGGAAAATAGTTTGGCAGAGTTTTGTTTTTGTTTCTAAATAATCATCCAACTACCATATGATCCAACAATTATACTCATGGGGATTATCTGGGACATAAAAAATTATGTGTATACAAAAACCTATACACATGTGGTTATTGCAGCTTTATTCATAGTAACCCCAAATTGGAAGCAACCCAGATTCAGTGGGTGAATGAACTATGGCATATATATACCATGGACTGCTACTCAGCAATGAAAAGGAACACACTATTGATACATGCAACAACCTGGATGAATCTACAGAAATTTGAATGGGGGGAAAAAACCCCAAGAATTCCAAGAGGTCACATACTATATGGCTCCATTTATATAACATTATTGAATGACAAAATTTTAGAAATAGAGAACACATAATTGGCTGCCAAGGCTTAAGGAGAAGTAGGGGTGGGAGGGAGTGGGTATGTCTATGAAAGTGTAACATGAGTGATCTTGTGATGATGAAAGGTTTTGTATCTTGATTGTGTCAATGCCAATCTCTTAATTGATGTTCTACAGTTTTGCGAGATGTTATAGAGAAAGCTAGATAAAAGGTACATAAAATCTTTTTGTATTATTAAAATGCATGTAACTTAACAATGATCTAAATTTATCAAGTGTCTTATTAAAATGTTTAGAAACAAAGTAATAGTGCCAAATAAAGTGTTCAAGGATCATGAATGTTTGGTAAATGGCAGGTTAAATAATAGGTTTCTGCATTGCAGATCTTCAGAGAGAACTTAGGTGACTTGTGTATCTCATGGAAGAAGCTATCATGTGCAGTACTTCCCAAGCATATTTAACATGGAACATTTTATTTAAGAATATTATTGAAATCTTGTTGAAACAGCATCCTGAGAAACATACTTCCACATGTATTAAGAGTTCCCATGTTTCAGGGACCTGTGTAAGTGTGTTTTATATAACAAGACCATGGAATCCTTACAAGAACTCTATGGTGAGGAAACTGAAATGCTGATGTCTGGGTTCTACCCAGGGATTGTGATGCAATAAGTCTGGCATGTGGCCAGAGTATTGGAAGTTTTAGAAGCCTCATAACTGATGGCAATATGAAGCCAAGGTTGAGTGAGGAAGGCTCTAGTGAAAGTCTTTGGTCTGTGGACTAGCAGTATTGGCATCACCTGACACTTATGGGAAATGCAGAATATTATCCCCAGTCCAGACCTACTGAGTCATAACCTATGTTTTAACAGGTCCCCCAGACCATTCATAGATACATTAAAAAGTAGTGGTTAAAACAATATCTAGTAAAGCTAGGAGCTTTGCACCCAGATAGTCTTTATGATACCTATGGTCTTAAAACCACAGTACAGAACTTGTGTTTTTATCAAGTGCATTGGGAATGAGTGCAAAGCAAACATGCTAAGTATTGCACTAAAATGACACAGAATGGTGACTCCAGTATGAGAACTGGTGTTCCTATTTGGTCCTGAGCTGTTGTGTCTTTATTGGGTTGGTGCCTTTAGTGTGGGCCCCATGCATAACAAAGACCCTCAATAACATGAGAGTTCTGCATGCCATCCATCTGAGAGGCCAGTGGAGAAGGGCCAGGCAAGCTCTTTAAATGAGAAATGAGCAGAAGATGAGTATATAAAGGTTGCTACATAGGACAGGGTGTGGCCAGAACTCAGCACAGAGGACCGGCGAGAATGCAGAGTAACTGTACAGTTAGTGGTGACCTACATCATTATCGGGTGGCCATACTGGCAGGTCGTTACTGGAATATCAAGTACAAGCTGACCAACACTTGGTGTGAAAACCTTTTGAGGAAAGTAGGAATTTGGTGACTATCGAGTCCTAACTATGAGTCTTTGTGGCAAGTTAAATTAGATGGTCTCTGTCCACTAGGAGCCCAAAACCTAAAAGAAAATTTGTCTCCTTGCCTTTCTTCCACTCTTCACATCTTGCCAACTTTGTATAGGATATTAAATTAGATATTTGCAAGAAACAGAAATGAATGAGACCATTTCTATGCATCAGGAACATAAAGCCAGTAGAGAAGAGTGGTACAAAAAAAAAAAAAACATTGTATAGATTATAAAGCCAAATAAAACAACTAGTAGAGATGGAAATTCTTTGAGAATGCAGAAAAAAGAATAATTATATATTGTGTATCAGGGGAGGGGATAGGGCAGGCTTCACACAAGAATGGTGCAGTTGTTGTGAGTCTTACTAAGATTGTTGAGGGTTGAAAAGAGTGTTGTCCTATTGATGAGTGCACTTGACCAAAGCCAAAATTGGAGGCAATGTCAAATACGTGGGACATTTAAAGAGGGTAGGAAACAAAATGAGGTTGGGAAGGATAGGAAAGGAGCAACATTGTGGGAGCTTTTGATTGTTAAACTATGAACACAGAACTTTGTTCTGCCTGCACTGCAGGGGAAGGGGGAGGCTTGATGATGATGAAAGCCATAAGTCAGCATAGTGAAGAGCTGCGGGAACTTGGACACACTGCCCGAGCTGGTATTTCAGCTCTGCCACTTGCTTGCTACAAGCCATGGAAAAAAGCCTTTACCTCTCAAAGCTTCAGTTTAACCCATTTGTGAAGTAGAGATAACTCCCAGGGTTGCTGTAAGGTATATATGTAAAAAAAATCCGTGTAAAGCTCTGAGCATAGCACTTGGCATGTAGTAAACTGAGAAGCACTTCAGTAGTGTGGGGAGACAACCCTGGTAGTGGTGAAATAGGTATGAGGAAATAGAACTTTCAAGGAGGCACAAAGACAGTCAGGACCCTTGTCTGTCTGGGTTCCCAAGAAGCTAAATAATGCCATCCATGAGCTTCAGGTTCATATCAGAAATTGTTTTGTGCTATTTTCCTGTTACTCTGGCTCTGTACATCAGTTAGGCTCCCAAGGGCTCATTGATCATGGTAGAGCGCAGATTTTATAGTGATCGAGCCTATTTTATTACATAAAAGAAATTAAAGATTTGCTACCTTAGCAATTCTGAAATCCTGCAATCACAGCTTATAGAGCAAGTGGATTTAGATGTAAAGGGAGGTTTTTCTTTGTCAGAGAAAAGTAAAAACAGATTGAAATTTGGGGGTAAATCAAGATAACACTACTAGAGATTCTACAAGATACTTTCTTGTGTCAAAACTGAGTGTTTATGCGCAGGGGTGCCGTTAGCCTTCTGGAAGGACCCATTCGACCTTGGAGAACTGCATGAAGCACTGAGGTTATTTTGAGTCCTGCTATGCTTATTAAATTCCAGAATCATTCCTGAGTCCTTGTGATGACCAAATATGACCTTCCATTCCTCTGCAACATAAAGCACAAGTTTTCAAAGGTCCCTAGTGGGTGGTAGGTGGGTAGATGCCTAACTGAGACCTATTGTGATAAAGTGTTCAGTTAGAGAAAGGCTCAATGTCCACTCTGCCTCACCATGGCTTATTCAGCAAGTAAGGGCTAAACTTAGCAGTCTGACCTTGAACCAGAAAGTTAGTCCTCTGATGCCTCGGTCTCTAATCTATGAAATTAAAAAAAAGGGGGGGGGAGTATTTAATGTAAACCTTTTCAGTTCTTACCATTCAGGGGTATAAGAAGTCTACCTACCTGAAGGTTTATGTGACAGTTGGCTCTTTGGCATCCTTTCTGTTATGTGATAAATGCCTAATAAATAGTAATTGTATTTTACAAACTATATATAATCAAATCTAAGATGCTATGGACTGTAAAATGCACCATCACTTCATATATATTACAAAAGAAAAGCTGTCAATTACATGGTCACACACTGCTCTCATTATTTAGAATATCTATGTCATTATAGATACTTAACATTTAGGATATTTTTATCCTGTTTTACTTCTGTGCATATTAAAAAAAAATGGACGAAAAAGCTCTTCCTAAAACTTGGCAATCAGAATAAACTGTTATGACTCACCTTTAACTCGATCATTACTAGTGCTTTATAATCTCTGTCAGCCATGCCAGGCTGGT
>CM052895.1:94775893-94790601 GCA_028534135.1 Potos flavus
CGCAGTTGCCCCTTGTCATTGAAAGAATGTCTCCCTCTTGCCTTCAGGATTGTCTTCTAAGCTGCTGATACCCATTCTGCCCTTTTGATGCTGACCTCTTGATGTTTCCAGATGCACAGGCAGTGATAACTTGAGTACAAACTCAAGCCTGGTGGCTTGGTTGGCAGAGATTGTAAAGGACTAAGGACTGCAAATTTCAGAGATGTTAAAAGATAGAAGTTGCATTTGTGAAAAGATGAAACATGGTAATAAAAATACACATTAGTAGAGGGTATTATGCTAAGTGAGATAGATCAGTCAGGGAAAGACAATTATGATCTCAACGATATGTGGAATTTCAGAAACAAGGCAGAGGATTATAGGGGAAAAGAAGAAAAAAATAAAACAAGATGAAACCAGAGAAGGAGATAAACCATAGGAGACTCTTGATCATAGGAAACAAACTGAGAGTTGCTGGAGGGGAGGGAGTGGAGGGATGGGGTAACTGGGTGATGGACCTTACAGAGGGCACGTGATGTAATGAGCACTGGGTATTATAAGACTGATGAATCATTGACCTGTACCTCTGAAACCAATAATACATTATATGTTAATTTAAAAAATAGTAATAAAAATCCTCATAACAACAACAACACAATATGCATTTAGTGAAAGAAAAGGCATGCATGAATCCTCCTGCAAGTGAGAACTTGTCATCTAACTCCTAGTTCCAGTGTCACCTACAGACCAGCACCTGGGAACCTATTAGAAATTGCAGACTCTGTCACCACCCCAGATTTACTAAATTAGAATCTGAATTTTAACAAGATCTCCAACTGATTGGCACATTAAAGTAAAGAAATACTGCTCTTATTTGTAAGATCCAATGTATTACTTTACAGGTCTGCTTACGTTGGGTTTCCCTGTATGCACAGGCACCCCCTCCCGGCTAGTCCTACTCTGCTGATTCAGGTCACACCTAAGAACAAATCTTACTGGAATATCCTTTTGTGTGGGTTACAAAAACTGAGATCTTATTAGGTTTAGCCTCTTCACCTGTCTTACCACACTTAATGGGGACAGACAGGAAGCACTGCTTTACCAAAAAGTCACCCACAGCTATATCCTTTTCTAGAAGGCACTAGACCCCCAGGAGGGCCAGATTCTTCAATAACCCCTGCATCAAGGCCTGCTTTTCATACCCTTACCCCACCAGCATTTACAAACCTGTTCCAAACGAACATCCCAATGAGATTGGGCTTATAAACTGCTTTCCTGGTTTAGTGTTCACATTTTGACAGTTGAATGTGACAGTTGGCTTTTTAAAATTGAAGGGGAAGGAGTACCTCCAAAGGGGGGTAGAGGAAAGCCTCAGGACATCATTCCAGAAACTGTGTATCTCCACCTCATTTAGCACCTTGTTTGGAAACTCAACTCCATGCCCTGAAAACAGGTTGTGGCCTTTACTTTTGCTTCTCTCCCTCTCCCAAGGCCAGTTTTCAGCTTAGTTAGTAGAATCAGAGGACTCAACACTTTAAATATCAAGTGTCCGCTAATGGCTCACTTAGAGCCCTATCTCAGGGCTCTTCTGCAGGCCAAGTAGGGTCATTGTGGATCAGTCAGACCCAGGAGAGGTGGAGGAAGGGTGGTGTTGGGGAGCAGGGAAAAGAGCTTCAGCCTCTGGGTTTCCCTAGGAATTTAGCTATCCATCTAAGAAGCTGAGCTTGTCACGTTGTTTGTGAAGCTATTTCTGGCATTTATTAACTTAAACCTTTCTAGAAAAGAATTCTCTTTGTGATGTTTCTACTGCAATCACATTTCCTTGGTTGGTTGCCATATAGAATCTTCATTCTTTATTCTTTTGTTCAGTCTTTTCATTCATCTTGAAGTATTTCTTGGGTGCCAAGTAGTGGGATGGCAGAGAAGGAGACCAACTCCATCCTGACCCATAAAAGTGTGTTCTGGTGAACTTTTGTGATCTGTCTAAACTTAGAAGCCCAAAGTGCCCAATATGTTCTTAAAAGTGGAAGAATAATGGTTAAAACATTACGGGTAGAATTTTGGGGGGAGTAATACGATGAATGTTTTCTTTTCGTTAAATGTGCAGTCTGTTTCAGAACTTGGGGTTGTGATCGAGCAGGCCTTCTGCAGTCCCCATCCCTCACAACAGGCCGGGGAAGAGAATCCTACTCTCTAACCCACTCCTGGATGGCAGAAAGGCTTCCCAGGGGAAATGATCTCCAGTCGAGAACGCATAATGTGCACTTGCTACTGAAGCTAGGCCACGGACAGAGGGAGACAGGCATGGGAGGATGTTCAGTGGTGAGAGGGAAGGAATGGCTTTCCCAGCTCTTGAAATGGGCAGTAGCAGCACCTGAGAGCTTTTGCATACATCTGCAAGTGTATCTGTTTCTTAGGGCTACTGTAACAAACTAGCACACAATGGGTGGCCAAAAACAGAAATGTGTACTCTTTTGGTTCTGGAGGCTAGAAATCCAAAATCTTGCTCACTCTCCTGGCTTCTGGTCATTGTTGCTAATCCTTGGCATTCCTTGACTTAGAGTTGATAACCTCCATGTCCTCATGGTCACATGGCCATCTTTCTTCTGCTTGTCCATGTCTTTCCCATGGTGGTCTCTCCTGTGTGTGTCTGTCTCTGTGTGTTGTCTTGTTCTCTTAATAAGGACACAAGTTATACTGGATTAAGGGCCCACCATACTGTAGTATGACCTTATTTTACATCTTAATTACATCTGTAAGGACCCAATTTCCAAATAAGGTCATGTTCATAGGTACCAGAGTTGAGAATTTCACCATCTCTTTCGGGGGGGATACTACACAACCTACAATAACAAGCTTCTGGTTAGACCTACTACATCAGTAGTTCTGCTAAGGATTCAAACATGGGCTAAGTACTAGGTATAAGACATATTTTAAGAGAGGTGGGAGAAAGTGTTAAGAGTTCAAAGACATGGACCCATGGACCCATGGATGGAGTGAATGGGAATAAGAAAAGGTTAAAGAACCCTGGGGCAAATAATACATTATATGTTAATTAAAAAAAAAAAGTTAAAGAGATGCCGTTACCAGAACTTAAATAGGGCTTTAAAAGAGGTAGAATTTTTGTTTCTTTTCCTTTCCTGTGTTTCACATGCTTCGGTTACAAGGTTCAGGGCTTTATCCACCCTTATGACTATATTTTGTAACAACGTCTTATAGAATAATTACTGTTGTACAAGGTGAAATGCTAAATGTTTTACGTCAGCTATTATCCCTATTTTTAAGCTATGGAAATATCTACTGTTTATCTCTTTAATTCTATTTAACTCTTTACCTTACATGGTAAAATCATTTGCACCAGCATTTTAGGCTCCCAAACTTAGTTGTTAAGAAAGACTCTGGTTTGAATCTAGACTCTGCCACTTACTGGCAAATATAGTCTTAAAGGCTGATTCTAGTCTTTAAAAATGAATGAAGAATAGTGATTAGGAAGGAATAACACCAGAAAGAAGCCATGAACTTAAAATAGGGTCAAAAACATTTTAGGTAAACTTGTTTGACAAGACATTTGTTAAGGGCAGTCGAGAATTTTGCAACAATGCCACCAACACTTTCAGAGGCCAGTGCCCATAATACTTCCATTTGAATGGGACTTAGTACTTTATCCACAGATTATCTATTATTTTAGTGAAGATAATGCATTAGATTGTTCCCACGTATTTGGATTTCAAGAGTGAAAATTCAAAAATGAAGATGAAGGAAATCCCTGATACGGAATCACCAAATATTTTTCTCCTCACATAAAAGTTTAACTAAAATAAAAACCTATCACCTATAATCACTATGATTTTTATAAGAGGAAGGCTATTTTAACACCCAAAATATAGGAAGTACATGAGCTTAAAATGAAGGATACTGATTAAAAGGGAGTGTTTACTTATGTTCAACTCTGTCATTATTTTCCTAGTTTTATTCCAGGGGATGAAAAGTTTAGGATGGACCAACATTGTCCCTGACCAACTTTTAGAAACCAATAAACTCCCCTCCCCAGGGAACATGTTGCAATAACCTGGTGAACTTTTCCCCAAATCATATACTCCTTCCTCCCTGGAGGTCCTACGGTGTGTGCTTCCTTTCCTTTTCCTCCATATCACATAGAGTTTGTGACCATTATGAACCACTCTAATAGGCATGTGTCATATCTGCCAAGCAGTGTGTTGCTGTAGCAAAAGAAAACAAGACCCTCAAGACAAATCTGTTGATGATCTAATCCAGGGGTTAGGGAGAAAAGTCCATTCCATTGGAGACTATAGTTTTATAGAGAATTTACCTGGTGCATTGACAGAGTGGCAGGATGGGAAAGAAAAGCAATGGAGTTACTTAGTACAGCCTTCCATCTGTGCACACATTCCTTCTATCTTTGGGCACTAGATAGCATCATAAAATCCTCCTCATCAAATTCAGGCTGGATAGATTTACCAGGTACCTACCTATGCCAGGAACTGTGCTAGGTGCTTCTTAGGTGCTCATTCCTTAACATGTGTGGAGCTATTGTGACCCTCTTCTCCTTGTCCCAGATGAGGTAAGCAAGGTTTTGAAAGGCTCATGACTGTGTCCCACAGCCACTATCCCCATGCAGATGCTCTTACCCTCTATTTTTTCTTGAGAGGATGTTGATGCTTTGTAAGCCAGGGACCACATTAATGCCCTTCTCTTGTTTGTGCTGCGCTTCTTTTCATCCTATTAAAATAACATTCTTTTCTCTGTTTCTGTTGATATTCCAACATCGGTGTAGAGTACCTGGTGACAAGCAGGGTGCTCTGACACAATGGTTTCTACTGGAGGCTCTGGAGTGGCCTTGGGCAGTTTCCTTCTCTGTGTCCTCATTTGCTGACTGTAAAATGAGTGTCATGGTAGCACCTACCTCATAAGATTCTTGAGAGGCAAAGCAAGTACAAACACTTAGCCCATTCCTTAACATCTCTTTCAGTCATCTTTATTATAATCTCTTAGTGTTACATAAAATAGGAATTAAAAATACTAGTTTATAGATTTATAAATCAATTTAATACACTAACTTACTGCATATTACATCCAATTTCCTCAAAACATCTGACACCTATCTTGTACTAGCCTCACTTTTCTTCTCCAGAGAAGTGAGCACGGTGAAGTAGAGATTGTCTTGATGCTATAGGGCTGGCCAGGGCCTTGAGCATAGTAAGCACCTGTCTTTGACTAAGTGGATAACAAAATTATGCACAAATGAGGATGTTCTGGTTCAAGGAATTGTACATGGAACTCAGTGAATGCAACACAGTTGTTTTTGTTGTTGTTGTTGTTGTTAGAACATGTTATACTTGCTGATTAAAACTCTCGAAGGAGTGGCTAAAAACAGAAGTAAAAGCCATAGATTCTCATGCTTTTTTTTCTTTGCATAAGTCCTTTCCTACTTAATACATGTTTATAGAAATGAAATGTTACAGGAAAATATATCTACATACCTAAGTCATTTTCATTGGCAGAACTTTCAGAAGCATGAAAGATCTTTTCACATCTTTTTTTTTTTTTTTTTTTCCTCCATGGCTTCCAAAATGGAATGGGCCCACAGTAGTGGCTCAATATATGAGTAGAGGGAGATCTTCACTGAAAACAAGCGTTTATCCAACTGCAAAACTTTGTATCAAATGTTAAAATTGCAGACTTCAGAGTGGGCAGAAACCCTGCTCTGGCAGTGACTAGTTCTGTGATTGTGGTTCCAAATTCTTTGAATCTCTTCTGTCCCATTTGTAAAATGGGGATAATATCTACTTTACAGAGTTGATGTGAACACTAAATGGAAGTGAAGATTATTTGAAGCACTTAGCACAATGCCAGAAACATAATAGAATATGGCTACTTCAGAGCATCTGGTGAAAGACATGCTTGCCCATCTTCCACTAGATTGAATCTTTTCCTGTCACTCTGAATCTACAACCATGACCAGTGAGATTTAATGAGTTCTTAGCTTATCTTTTGTGAAACAGAGATGCTAATATTTAATCCTTCACAAATCTTGTAGGAATTCTTTAGATAAAATGAAAGAACATTCACAAAAGAAAAATTAATTTGGAAATAATTTAGAGTTGTAGCCCAAGTCCTAATTACTTGCAGATGACAATCATTCTGTATCAATTATAAAATCTCAGCATTCCTTTCTCAGCTTTTAATCCATATCTTGACTCTCTCCCAGCTGCATAGTGGATAGAAATTAATTTAAATCGAAGTTAAATAGTTGGGAAAGACCACAAATAGGTCCCTAGAACTAATATTCCTTGGCAACAAATGTGAATTTAGTTTGAATTTAGAAGACTTCGTGGCAGGATAGATTCTTAGTTGCATGACAGTGACTGTATTGAATGAATGAATGAGTAAGAGGAGTTTCTTAGATCTTGGGTTAGTTGCCAGTCGAGGTCTCCACTAAATCTGAGAATCAAAGAATTTGTAAGTCTGAATTCTCTGCTTTTTAAAAATTCACTTAAGTTACTAGAAAAATACAAAAATTAAGAGATGAAATAAAGAACATGTGATTTCCTTTTCTTTATCTAAGAGGTGGGAGCAATGTTTTCCTCCTTGCACCTGACAAAGTCACAAAGAAGTAGTAGATTCTCTGCAGGGCAAATTGGTCTTAATTTTCTGTGCCAATGCACATTAATTCCCCACAGGATCTCTGTTTTTTCCAGTGATGTACATTTGCACAGTTGAATTCATATTTTGCTCTCAAGTGCAATGATGCTCACAGCAGCACTAATAAAGCTGGAACTGACATGCTGCTCCCTGGAACTTCATTCCTATGTTTTGGCATTTATTTACCTCTAGGGCCTTCAACCTGTTACACAGGTTGGACACAGAGGAACCCTGAATCCACAGTTTACAAAAGGATATTTGCATATGAAGATAGGCTCTTGAATTTGTTAAGATTCCTAACTTCAGCCCTGCCCACATGTTTGTGTTTTTAATTATTCTTTTTTCTTGAGCAAGTTAGTGTTGCATTTTCTGTCACTGGCAACCCAAGTTTTCTGATAAAAGAGTCTTCTAGGTGTTGGGCCCTGGCTGAGACTCTGAGAATTGTATGGAGAGCAACCACTGTTGGATGTCTCCATGGAGTAGATGGTTTATAGCAGACACATTAACTAGGGAAGCACATTAATGACTGGGAATTTCCAAAACAGATCTTCTCTAACAAATAGCACACAGTTCAATTAGAACGTATAACAGATTGGAAGAGAACAGTGGTGAAGACTTCCTTGGGAAAGAAATATATGAACTTAAATATGGAGAATGACTAGGAAGTAAGTAAGGGAGCAGAAAGGGCAAAAGAATTCTAAAGAGGAAAAAAAAGATTTTTAAATAATAAATACTTCGGTTAAGAAAAAAAAAAAGGTAAAAAAAATGGTTAAAAAAAAAAAAAAAAAAATTCCAAAGAGAGAAAACAGCACAGGTAGAAGAAAACATAGCATAAATATCTGTGGTAGGAGGAACAAGGCATGGTCAAGGAAAGACAAGAGGTCCAAGTAGCAGGCCGTGAGAATAAGGAGGAGAGTGGCTAGGGTGATGGCTGGAGAGATAAGTCAGGCAGATTATGGACGGTCTTAAAAGCCATTTTAAGGAGTATTGTCTTTTATTGTAAAAATAATGAGAAAGCCATGTAGTCAATGGTCTTAGGTTGTAAATTCAAGGCTCATCGAGGCAAAATAGATATGTCTAAGGTTGCATATTGCTCATGTGGTAAAGTTGGGTTCAGAACTCATGCCTCGGATTCCTACGTGACCTACAGAAACAATTTCTGGTAGTCCTTAGTGTTCTGAATATCCCAAAATATCCCAAAGGACAAAGACCTTAAACAGACTTAGAAAATCACAAACTTGCTATGGAGGTATATTCCCAACATAACACCAATTATACCTGTGAGAAGTTTATATGTGAACTTAATGTAATTACACATAGGATGTGCTATGACTTCTAGAAACACCTATCTACCAACAGTTTAAAAAGTGGTACCCTTACAACTTCACACCCATTAAGATGGTTATTATGGAGGGGAAAAAAAAAAAAAAACGGAAAATAGGTGTTGATGGAGATGTAGAGAAATGAGAACTCCAGTGCACTGCAGATGGGGATTTAAATAGTGTAGCTGCTTTAGAAAAGAGTATGGTGGTCCATCAAAAATTAAACATAGGATTCCTGTGTGATACCCACAGGAAGTGAAAGCAGGGATTTGAACAGTTATGTGTACACTAATGTTGCTAGTAACATTATTTAAAATAGCCAAAAAGTGGGAATAACTCAGAGCACACCAGAAGATCAGTAGATAAATGGAATGTGGTCTATATATAAGATGGAATAATATTCAGGTTTATAAAGAAAAAAATCTAATACATGCTACAACATGAATGAACCTTGAAAACATTATGCTAAGTGGAATAAACCAGATTAAAAGGAAAAATAGTGTGTAGTTCCACTTATGTAAGATACCTAGAGTGATCACATTCATAGAGACAAAGTAGGATGGTGGTTACCAGGGGCTGGGGTGAAGTTGAATGTTGAAACAGATTTTACTTTAGGACGATGAAAAAGTTCTGGTTATAGATGGTTGTAATAGTTGTACAATGATGTGAATGTAACTTCAGGCTACTGAACTGTTAAAATATAAATTTTATATTTTGCCACCACACACACAAAAATACTAAAAAGCTGCAATGTTAACTGTTGTCTCCTCATATTTTAATATTATAAGTAAATTTATAATACAGATAAAGTGATGCTTTATTACTTGATAAAATATAAGGAACAATTATATATCCTTTCTTCTGCTAGTTTTTGCATATAAAGGATGCCCTTTCTCCTGTACAGAAGCCAGCACTATTAAAAGCTTTTTTGTTTTAACAAGAGAAGGCTTGAAAGAATAAAAGCAGTCATGAACTTATATTAATGTGTGTTTAATCCACCACAAAAAGAAGTTCTGCCTTAGGAATATTTCTGCAGTTCTACATTTTTGTTAAAGAGTTCGTTAGTAAGTATGGCATGTAATTTTAGATTTCTGTAACTCTGAGATCATCTCCATACAAATAACTTAAAATTCAAAGTTTTGTTTGAATACTTACCCTTCCCCTAGGTCAGAAGTATGTTTTCAGTTTAAATTATTTAGATCACCAGATAAATTTCCAAATTAAGTCTTTTCCTAGAGTGTTTCATACTGGGTCTTTGATTTTTGTGTCCTATGCTTGAGGGTCAGACTCCAGGAGAGGAATAGACCCACGGAAGCAACAAAATGCACAAATTGTATTTCTGGGCAGAGTATCTGTCCTCTGAGATGACCAAAATTCTGGACAGTCTTTCAAATGTTAGAAGTTAACTGTTGTGTTTCCCCATGCACTGTCTTCCTTAGAAAATATTTCTTATTTGTTCAAGTGTTTCTGATAGGACATGGGATCTAAGCCTCTAACCAGACTGGACATCCTAGTGAACTCGCATGCTATCCTGACATCCCTTAGGCATCCCCTCTTGGAAACAAACACACTCCTCCAACTGTAATTGGATAAGCATGGAATGGAGGGCAATTTTAACCTTCTCTGTTCTAGGCATTGTATTTTTCCAAACAATAACCTTTAACTTGTATGGAAGCCAGTGCTCATTGTGCTTATTTCTCATTTAAATTAAAACTTAAATTAGGTCTTCTCATTCCCCTGCTGAAATCCCTTCCATTGTCTATCCATTATTCTTAGGAAAAAATAGAAAATGATTAATGTAGTCTCCAGGGAAAGAGTTTGGGGTAATGGAAAAAATGGCATATAATATGTATATATATATACACACATATTAATGGGTATGTGTGTGTGTGTGTGTGTGTGTGTGTGTGTGTGTGTGTGTATATATATATATATATATATATATGTAATTTTTTTTTTTTTTTTTTTTTTAACCATCTCCTTTATCCTTCCTACCGAACTTTATGTGCTTGGCATCTTTCAGCCTTCATTACTCTCTGTAAAATCTTGTACATTAAGGTGTTGAAAATGTGTATTTTGAATCAAAATAAAAATATGCCTAACAAAGCATTTCAGGGGTGCCTGGGTGGCTCAGTCATTAAGCGTCTGCATTCGGCTCAGGTCATGATCCCAGGGTCCTGGGATCGAGCCCCACATCGGGCTCCCTGCTCAGCGGGAAGCCTGCTTCTCCCTCTCCCACTCCCTCTCCTTGTGTTCCCTCTCTTGCTGTGTCAAATAAATAAATAAATAAAATAAAAAAGCATTTCAGAATCTAATTTTTCCCTTAGGGGAGCATTCCACCTCTGTGACTTAATTCTCTGTCTTGAGATTATCATATCGGGGAAAATAGGATATTTTAACTAAGTACATTATATTCCTTTTCCCCTTTGTCCTTCTGTTAATAATAGTTAAACTCATTAATATCTCTGGGGATATCCATCTGATAATAAACATCTATGGCAATGAAAGGATTATGTAAACTCCTGGCAGAAACCATATCATTTAAAATTTTGAATTCAAGTACTGATTTGTTTTTAGAGAGTCTGTTGCCCAGATGTCTGTTAGATTCAGCAGTGAGATGGGACTTACAAAACTATGTTTGCTCCCAAATAATAACCTTCCATGTCACATAACAAGAATATCACAGGTTTGTATATAGTTTAACAAGTTCTTTGGTATACAATATATCTCTAATCCTTTCAGCCATTCTTTTGAGGCTGTTAGGAATCAACACTGTCTTTTTTTATTTTATTTTAATTTTAATTTTTTTTTCTTTTTACTAACATATAATGTATTATTTGTTTCAGAGGTACGGGTCTGTGATTCATCAGTCTAACACAATTTACAGCACTCACCATAGCACATACCCTCCCCAGTGTCCACCACCCAGCCACCCTATCCCACCCCCCAACCCCCAGCAACCCTCAGTGTGTTTCCTGAGATTAAGTGTCTCTTATGGTTTGTCTTCCTTCCCAGTCCCATCCTGTTTCATTTTTCCTTCCTTCCCCCCCACAAACCCCCACCCTGCCTCTCAAATTCCTCATGTCAGAGAGATCATGTGATAATTGTCTTTCTCTTATTGACTTATTTCACTTAGCATGATACCCTCTAGTTCCATCCATGTCATTGCAAATGGCAAGATTTCTTTTTTGATGGTTGCATAGTATTCCATTACACACACACACACACACACACACACACACACACACACATCTTTATCCATTCTAGGCTCTTTCCACAGTTTGGCTATTGTGGACATTGCTGCTATAAGCATTGGGGTGCATGTGCCACTTCGGATCACTACCTTTGTATCTTTAGGGTAAATACCCAGTAGTGTGATTGCTGGGTCATAGGGTAGCTCTACTTTCAACTTTTTGAGGAACCTCCATACTGTTTTCTAGAGAGGCTGCACCAGCTTGCATTCCCACCAACAATGTAAGAGGGTTCCCCTTTCCCCGCATCTTCGCCAATACCTGTTGTTTTCTGACTGGGTAATGTTAGCCATTCTGACTGGTGTGAGGTGGTGTTTTATAGTTGATCACTCTTAGAGAATTAAGTGGTTTGCTCCAAAATGCGCTGACAGCAGGAATAAGGGTGAGGACTTAGATCCAGCTCTTCTCAGTCCATTGTGATTTTTGGAAGCTGTATTTAATGCTTTGTTTTTATCAGTTATGAAAGTACCATCTTTATTGTAGAAAATAAAGAGAAAATAGTAAAATATAAAGATGAAAATTAGAAATACCCTCATTCCCACCATTTGGTTAACCACTGTTCACATTTTATTGTATTTCCTTCCAGGTTTCTTATCTCTGTGTGTGTGTGTGTGTATGTGTATGTGTATGCATGCAGTTATGTGTATGTGAATTCTCACAGAATGAGGATCCTATTGCATTGTAACTGACTTAGAACAGGTGTGCAGCAATGATAATGGAACTATTTCAGTGTGTATGTAATGTAACCTGGGTCTCATTTTCTCCTCCTATCTGCTAAGAATGAAGAGACGAAATAGTGCCAGAGGAAATGCCCCGCTCCAAGTAAATCCCTTTTTATTTTCTTCAGTTTCAGAGAATATATTCCTGGGGACCTGAAACCAGACAGAGAGAGAGAGAGATATCTGATCTATCAGGGCCAAATAGCTGTAATAGAAATCAGACAGATAGACCTGACTTGGAACTATGAAATGTCACAGTCGGTGATCTCAAATAGTCTTTCAGATGCTGCAGGGTCTCCTGTCCAACGGAGGAGTAGACCACCATGGCACAGAATAGTGGCAAGGAGGGGGAGGGAGGCAGTATTGTATAGACTTCAGCCATTGGCTATGGAGATGGGCAGATGAGGGTCTGAAGTTCTGCTTTGCAGCCCAACTAGCCATGTGACATTACCAGAGGCTGTGATCCTCAGCTATCTCCTCTGTTAAATGGAAATAAATGTATAGTTTATGTAAAACATTTTTATAATACCTGGCATATAGGACACACTTGACAGAAGGAAACTTTAAACACATGGGATCATCATACCACTTGGTGGTATGACATAATCTGGCTCATTTTCGGGGCACTTGGCAGAAGAGCCTCCACTTACTTGGTTTGTTGGTGAAATTCCTCGATTCTGGCAGTGCCTGTTCTTGTGACGCAGACTTTGCTCTCTCAGAGACAGTATTTGTCTCTACCACACCCATATCTACCTGGCTAGATCTGCGAATTCAACTCAGAGTATCTTTATGTAAGCCCTATGGTGTGTTACCTGATGTGGTAGGCACTTTGGATTCAAAAGGATAAATAAGAGCATGACTTTCCCCTCAGAAGTGCTAACAGAGAAGTAAACAAACAAAAAATGATGTGATATATACCCAAATGAAAGATCTAAAGTGCAGTGTGTGTGTCTGGTGTAAGCTCACAAGATTTTATAAGGACTCAGATCATCATGCAGAGGGTCAGTAACATCCCTTCATGTCCCTCCAGAAATATTCATAAAGGTTGGAAGCAGGCATACTACATATCCTCAAAAGCTGATTAAGAGCCTGAGCACATCATTTTTCCCCCCTTGGGGGCGGGTGGAGTTTGAGGGGGGAGAAAGCTTGTCTGCTGTGCTTGCTTCCTTGTTTGCTTCCTTCCACCCCAGAACTCCCATGTAAACCAGATTCTGGTGCCACAGTGAGGACAGTACACATTTTGCCCTCCTCAAGTTTCTGGTCTACCATTAGATCCAGAGAAGTAGTTACAAAGTGATAATCTTGCCTAGTGGAGGTTAAGTACAGAGTCCCATGAGAGAACACAGAAGGGTCACCTCCCACCAACCTGGTAAGTCAGTGATGGTTTCCTGGAGGACAGGACATCCAAGCAGAGAACTAAGCAGTATACTTACTTAGTTCTTAACTAAGGGCTTAACCACCGTGGGGACAGAAAGAGAGCTGTTCCAGTCTAGGGAACAGCATGTGCACGGTCCTGGAGCTGAGGGAGAATGACAGGCCATCAGTATGGTTAGATAATGAAGTACTTCCAAGACAACAGGCTTGGAGTGTACATTTGTGGATCGAGTGCACTAAGTCGTCGCTGTGCTAGGCTTTGGGCGAGCTACACTTTCCATTCTGGCTTTGCCTCACTCTTAAGAGTGTGTCTGAGTCTGCCTTTATTTTCTAGTAGAAAATGAGTAGCATCAATAACAGACTGAGAAGGAGCCCATAGAAAGGTTGGGCATAAAGTCTTTTAGTATGTAATTACTAAGGACTTCATTTTTATGCTAATGCAGGAACTTTCCTTACTTTGAAACTATTAAAAATGACAGGCCATATCATTTTTCCTCTGTGATGGTCCAGAGAAGATTGATTTCTCCCATTGGATGGGACTGTCTCCAGATTCTAGTATCAGAGAATACTAGAATATTCAGCCAGAGAATTATGTCTAGAAGGAAGGATGGCTCCAGCCTTTGATACAGTGGACTATGGAGTCACAATGTGTGGGAATGAATCCAGGCTCTGCCATTATCCAGCTATACCTTTAGGCAAGTTACAGAACCTTTCTGAGTCGTCCTATAAATCATAAACCATTTCCTACAATGTAGGTTTGTTGTGAGCCACAAGGAAGATGATACTTTAGGTGCCTAAAACAGTGAGTGGTGTGTAGGAAGCTGCACAGAAAAGCTTGTTTTAGTGGAGGTGATTATTCAGTTCCATTGGAAAACTATCCCTTGGGGGAGAAGACATTAGATTCCAGGTCTCTGTGTAGAGGGATATTTGAGTGTCTCAGCTCTCTGAATAGGGGAGTTAAGGAAGAATATCTTCTTCTTTTGCATTTATTTGTTCCTCCATGACCCCAAAATGAAAAGTGCCTCCTTGAATGGTCAAATCAGAGTATGTATCTTGGTCATTGAAAATCTCTATCAAAATCCCCTCCTTTCCATGGGGCCCTCCCCATTCTTAAGGGCAGCATTTTGCTACCAAGATCTGCATCACTGCATAGCCCAGCAGGTCTCAAAGTGTGATTTGTAATAGCACCAGGACCTTGTTTTCTGTTTTGTTTTGGTTTGTTTTCTCTTTTTTTACCACGTTGATTTTGACTGATGATGGAAAAGCAATGGTGCAAAAATCCTATGGCACCTTAGCACACAAGTCAAGGCAATGGCAGCAAACCATGCTAGAAATCACTGCATTTCTCACTAGCACATCCTTGCAATGTTAAAAAAAAAAAAAAAAAAAAAAGGCTAATT
>CM052895.1:94800718-94844756 GCA_028534135.1 Potos flavus
TTTTATCTAGGTTAAAGGGTCCTCTTTTCACTACCCTGAAGAAACATTTCCAAAGGCTATGTGCCAGCCTGTGTGAGGAATCAGGAAGTGAAAGACAGCATTTTTACCCTACAGAAGTCCAACCCCAACAGGGAGTAAATCTGTAGGCAATAGCTCAGAGGTAAGGCCGCCTATGATCCTATCTCTACCATTGATTCCACCAATCCTTATGGGAGTCTGAGAGGGTGGGAAGACTGTAGGACATTACTTTGTAGAAGGAGATAGAATCTGAGTTGAGTAGAGCTCTCCAAGTAATTCTATTATTTTTAAAAATCGAGCATTTTTGTATGCAAAGTGGATGACAATCTGTGTAGTTGCCTGTATGTAGATTGAAAAGGAGGGGTTGATTACTGGGAAAACAGAAGCCTGGTGACATGATGTGGAATTTTTCAATTAGGTAGCAAAGAAGGGAAAATGGGAAAGAAAACTGTAAAGTATATATTCCATATACATATATAAAGTAGATATTCCCCATGTGTTAGAGCTTCTTCAAATACCCACCGAGGTGGAGACTTGATTTTCATGATAGAGAGCCATCACAGAATTGTGAATGGGTTTTGCCTTGACACCGCCTCCCACCCTCCCACACACTCATACAAATGTAGGGAATACAGGAAGGTAATGGCTTGTTGCTTCCAACCAGTTAGTGGCTCAAGTTGTGGTTCTGTCAACATCTTCCTGTGTGATTAGAAGGTGGAAAAATCCTGCTGGATTCCATTTTTATCCACATATAGGGATTTGTATCCCTGGGTAAGCACATTGCTTACTGCTGGTACAGTGTTATTTTTCCCGTAGGTAGCATTATAGTTGCTTGCAGTATTTCAACAAATTTTCTCTCTCTCTTTCTTCCTTCCATCTTCCTTCATTGAGGTGTAATTGACATATAATAAACTGCACATATTTAAAGGATACAGTTGCATTTGGGATATGTATACCTATAGATAATTAAAATATCCATCACCTACAAAGTTTCCTCCTGGCCTTTGGTTATCTCTCCTTCCCTTCATTCCCCATTCCCTGAAACCAGGCAACAACTGCTAAACTTTCTGTCACTATAGATGCATTCATATTTTATAGAATGACATTAATGAAATCACACAGTATGTACATTTTTTTTTACTTGTTTTCTGTAACTCAACACTATCTTGAGGATTATTTCTTATATGTATTAATTTCTTCCTATATATTCTCAGTGGTGTTCTGTGGTATGGGTATACTAAAATTTGTTTATGCATTTGCTTTTGATAGATATTGGAGTTGTTTTCAATTTTTGGTAATTACAAATAAGCTGCTGTGAACATTTGTGTATAAGTCATTGTATGGCCATAGGCTTTCTTTTTTCTTGGTCTTTTCATTCTTCTGCCTTCACTCATTTTCTGTGTAGATTTAGACTAATGTAAGGGGCAGCCCCAGGTTGTGGATAAGTACCAAAAGGATACACAGAGTATTTGATTCTGTGTTTCTATAAATTTTATTTAATGAGCAATCGAATAATAGGAAGAGGCTATCAGGAGTTTGCTTGGAGGTTGTGGGAGTTCTAAATAATGAAACATAAAGTAATGATACATAAAGATTGCAATACATGAGCCTAAAAAGTGAAAATTACAAAGAACTTTCTAAATGTTTGAACTGTTTGAGTGGATTGGGATTTCATTAGAGCAAATGAGCTTCAAGTTAGGGAAAGCATGCAACAAGAGCCTGGGCAAATGCTCATAGGAGATGTTTATCATTAGTTCATTTCAGGCCATAAGTATGTATTGAATGTGCACTGTGTGCCAGATAGTAGGGCTATGATGACAGATAAATCACAATGAGCTTACAGCCTAGTGGGGGAGACTGGCAGATGAGCAGACAATTGCAGTACAGTATAAAAAGCATTTGTGATCAGTGTGTGCAAAGAATGTTCTTTGGGACATCTGGCCCAGGATGAGGGATGGAGCAGTCAGCGGAGGCTTCCAGGAGGAGGTGCTTCCAATATAAATGAGGGAAAGCTAGGGAAGAGAGGGATGGGGAACCACAGAGAGCTAGAAGGTACAGACAATGAGAGCAGCATGTACAAAGGTCTGGAGTTCCAAGAGAGTATGAAATGATGGAGAAATGAAGTTCAGTGTGCTGGGAACAGGGTAGGAGATAGAGAGCATACCAGATGATAAAATATGAAGAGTTGATGTGTTCTTGCTAAGAAGTTTGGCACTGGGCATCTGTACAAAGGGCTGTAGGTGGATCCAAACCTAGGTTGGTTTTAGAAAAGCAGGGTGGTAGAGAACATAGACAGTGGGAAAGACCATGAGCAGGAGGGAGCAGGAGAGACTGAACTAAGGGTAATAGGAAAGAGAAACATGACAGCTTGGGGAGGTCTCTGACATTTTTAAGGTATCCAGTGACCTTAACCCAAATCTTTCACCTAGAGATTCAGTGACTCCATAAAATGAATTTGCCACAGAAAATACCCAGATGACAAATGAAGAATCCAGTCCACACTGGTATAGGGGGACCATAATTACTGAGGTGTTTGTAGACTGCAAGAGCCAGACCTGGGGTTTCTAGGTGAGTGTTTCTCTACTGGCTCCTAGACTCCAGGTGTCTCGGTGGTAACTTCCTCTTTCAGGGAATTTTTGATGAATGCCAATCCCCTGTTGTTTACTTTCCATTTTTCTACCTTTAATGTAGCATACATAGATTTTTATGGGCCCCTATTTCATCCGTGTAACTCTTTTGTTGCCATGGAAATCAGCTTCAATTTTCTCCCATTCTGGCAATTGTGTTTTTATAGTCTCCTGCTTTCAAAAAGATAAGCTGCCTTATATTTATTTCACGTGGATGCCAAAAGTTGACCTCGCTCGAGACACAGCCAACCTTTACTTCAGGACTACACTGCAGTTATTTATTGTAGCTGATGTCATTTTGATTTCTGCCTGTGAGATCGGTTTCCAATAAAATTCTTTTGGCTTTTACATACCTCTGCTATCCAGGGGGCTAGAGCTCAGCAAGCCTGCAAGATTAGATTCTAGGTGGACTCAGGGCTATGGATAGGCACTGAGACTGAGCTACAAACTCTCTATTAAAGATGAGGGAAACCTGTTGGGATCAAAGAAGGAAACTGAAAGCACTGAGTTCTATTCCCAGGTCAGCTGCTAATTGGCTCTCTAACATTGGTCACATCAATTCCATCCAAATTTGCATTTCCTTATCTCTAAAACCGGGAATGTAGAATAGATTAGAAAAATTTAAGTGAAGCCGTACATGAAAAAGATAAATGCACAACTTGATTGAGGCAGGGAAGAAATTACTATTTTGAGTGATTTCTTATTTTTATTTTTTAATTCAGTAGGATTTCCTCTAGCTATGAAAAGCTTTCAATTATGGGAATTTTTTTTATTGTCTTATGTCTGATTATCATACTAACAATTTCAAATAATTAACTCACTTCTGGAATTCTCCAATTTGGTGTATCTTGAGTTACCTACGTCTGCGTCTGATCCCTCCATCCATCAATTCTACCTTTTAGTCTTTTAGTTTGGACTACAGGGCATATAAAAATATCAGATTGGCCAAAGGGCTCCTTCTACAAGGAAGCTGCAGACTAAAAGGGTCAAAAACAAGGAAGAGTAATGTGTTACAGTGTGATGAGTACCCCTCTAACAGAAGGAAGTGCATTACCCAGACATGGTGCTTACCCAGCATGGTAGGGGTGGTAGTGGTTGTTGAAATGGCCATCAGAGTTTCTCCAGAGAGATGAATACTGAACAGAGTCAGTGTTTGCCTGATGAAGAGGGTGGAATGGTGTCCCAGGCCGGTGTAGGAAGGGAGTAGGGAAGAGAAGAGGCTACTGAGGTAGGTGAGGGACAAATCTTGAAAGGTCTTCTATGTAGCTTTGTATATGGGGCAGTAATGCTTGCCTTTATCGTTGAGGCAGTGAGGAAGTAGATCAGAGTTCTAAAGTGGCTATTAACAGATATCAGCTCCCGGTGGCTTATCTTACATAGTTGGTTATTTTATTATAAAAGGGTGTATTGCCAAAGCTTAGCGTTAAGGATGAAACTGGCCCTCAAAAAAGAGAATGAAAATAGGAAGATGTCAAGAGTTCGAATATTCCCTCTCTGTGCCTCTCAGGGCTCCTAGGATTCTGTCTGCCTCATTCTTCTTTCCCAATGATTGGCTGCTTTGCTACTTGCAAACACACAACTTCTGATTCCAGCTATTCAGAGACTCTCATGTGTAATGTCTCAGGCACATACACGTTCACATTTACAAGGGAGAGAATCAGATCAGCCTAGGCCATGTCAAACAGTTACTTCCAGTCAGAGAAGCTGTAGTCAAAGTTCAGTCCCAAGGTACAAACATGATTTTAAAGACTATTCTGTGTGTCTTTGTATATGAGAGAAAGGGGTGTGAGGAAGTAGAATAGTTATTATAGAATGGAGAGTATCATTGTAATGTTTAAAGGGGCTTATAGAGCCTTTGAAGTATAAATGGTATAATCATTTCAATCATTTTTCTACTATTATTCTAAATATAGTACATGCTTATGTTAACAAGGACAGACACTAGAAAATATAAAAATACAAAGAAAGCCTCCTGATGTTCCTTCCTTCTCATTTTTGCTCAATTACTTCTTCATTCATTTTCAAGATATATTAAAATGGTGTATTATATATGCAAGGCAGACTGCTGGGCACAGCAAACAATTTGTGTAAGACAGCATCCCTGCCTTGTCAAAACTTAGCTTCTAAAGTATTTTTAAAACATTTTCTGTGCAACTTTCTAAAAATATTTTTTGCATTTATAGGAAACATGCATATAGATTTATTTTTAATCTATAGTTAATTTCAAATACATTACATAGAATGTACTGAAACTGGCTTTTTTAAATCTAAAATATATATTTTGGATATATCTTTATGTTGGTATGTATAGAGCTGCTTCTCTTTTAAATACTTGAGAGAATCATGGCAGCATTGAAGATTTTTTTCTCCGAACGTCAAATGTATAGTATGTTGGAGCTGTTTTTAGTTTCCATAAGTCATCTCATTTTCCAACACATTCTTTCCTGACTGTGCTTGGTAGATGGAGTGGTGAGGTTGGGGGAAAGGAGAGAAAATGTAAATATTTGTCAATTCACTAATGAGCTGTCTCTTCCTGATTGAAGATATTTCTCTTAGTTTTAAAAAGCCTCTCTTTGTTGAACTCTATTTCATTGGGTGGATGCTTGGTCTTTAAGGGTTTCTCCCTATTGTTCTTTAGGATAGCTTTCAGTGTATCAGTGAGACAGAGGGGTCCTTATACTGTTACCTAGATTCTTGTGGGTTGCATTTTGAGGAGGTAGGCTAGTCTGGTTCCCGGGCACCATGTGCTGGTGTTGAAGAAAGTTCATCCGGCTATACTAAGACCCATTAGACATTCTTGCTGTCTTGGACCATCTCCATTCTAGCTGGTACAGTAGATCTTGTGTCTGGCTACATTCTCCAGCCAGCCCCTGAATTTGCCTATTCCTCAGAACCCCCTCAACCAAGACTCTGTGGCAGGGTCTGTTCAACTCTCATAAAAGAGTCCATGGAGGAGCGAAGACACCATGGAAAGGACCAACTGGCCCTCAGATCAGTGATGCTCTGTATTCCTGTAAGTTATGTGGAACCTTGTTACTCTTGTCTATGCCGCAGTCAGTTCTCATTACTTGCAGTGGTTATGTTCTATAAAGTCGCCATGAGTACTGACTTAGTGATGGAACCATTACTCCTAGGGGAAATACAGGGTTAAGTTCCTGAGAGCCTCTGCTCACATTTTCATCAACTGATCAATACATAACCTTGTTTTATGTGTGTTTCTGTTCAAAGACTTCTTATTTAATATATACTGTAAATTTATTAACATTGAATTCACAGCCAACAGCACTGTAACCATGCCTGAACAAAGCTTATCTTAGGCACTTATTTTCTCCATAAGGCACATTACAGCCTTCTTGTGGTTAGGAACGGGAGACAGCCCTTCAGGATTGTGCTTAGGGGGGCTATTTTAAACAGTGATATCCAACCCAAAGCACAAAAATGTGGAAATGTGACACTAAATAGCATGCAAAAAGGAACTCGTTTACAGTATGTGAAGTGAAACAAGAAAGCAGAGTATCCTTGCGGGTAGTGTCAGCTGGGAACATATGTGTTGGGCGGTTCAATTTTTTGCAGCTGTGTGTCGTCCACAGATAACAATAAAACACCATCAGGCTTGATGTAGTTGTGGAAGAAACCAGGAGTGCTGGAATGGCCCTCTAACTTACCTCTCCAGAGTCATTACTTTTATTTCTGTGTGGCCACTCCCATGCTGTGGCTCCACCCAGCACTGTAGTCTGTGTCTGGAATTCCATAGGGAGCTGATGAGGAGCCCACCTCTGCTGGTGTGGGAAAACTTGAGAGCAGAGGTGGCTCCACAACTACCTCAACCAGGAAAGAACCCAAATTGCCAGAGGAATGTTGAAAAAGAAGAACAAAGCTGGTGGCATCACAATTCTGGGCTTTAAGCTCTATTACAAAGCTATAATAATCAAGACAGTATGGTACTGGCACACAAACAGACACATAGATCAACGGAACAGAGTAGAGAACCCAGAAATGGACCCTCCACTCTATGCTCAACTAATCTTTGACAAAGCAGGAAAGAATGTCCAATGGAAAAAAGACCACCTCTAACAAATGGTGTTGGGAAAATTGGACAGCCACATGCAGAAGAATGAAGCTGGATCCTTTCCTTACACCACACACAAAAATAGACTCAAAATGGTTGAAAGGCCTCAATGAGAGACAGGAATCCATCAAAATCTTTGAGGAGAACACAGGCAGCAATCTCCTCTACCAGCAACTTCTTCCTAGACACATTGCCAAAGGCAAGGGAAGCAAGGGCAAAAATGAACTATCCGGACTTCATCAAGATAAAAAGCTTTTCACAGCAAAGAAAACAGTCACCAAAACCAAAAGACAACTGACAGAATGGGAGAAGATATTTGGAAATACTAGATAAAGGGCTATTATCCAAAATTTATAAAGAGCTTACCAAACTCAACACCCAAAGAACAACTAATCCAATCAAGAAATGGGCAGAAGACATGAACAGACATTTCTGCAAAGAAGATATCCAAATGGTCAACAGATACATGAAAAAGTGCTCCAACATTGCTCAGCATCAGGGAAATACAAATCAAAACCACAGTGAGATACCACCTCACACCAGTAAGAACGGCTAAAATTAACAAGTCAATAAATGATAGATGTTGGCAAGGATGCAGAGAAAGGGGACCCCTCCTACATTGTTGGTGGGAATGCAAGCTGGTGTAGCCACTCTGGAAAACAGTATGAAGGTTCCTCAAAAAGTTGAAAATAGAGCTACCCTATGACTCAGCAATTGCACTACTGGGTATTTACCCCAAAGATACAAATGTAGTGATCCAGTGGAGCACATGCACCCCAGTGTTCATAGCAGCAATGTCCACAATGGCCAAACTATGGAAAGAGCCTAGATGTCCATGGACAGATGAATGGATAAAGAGTATGTGGTATGTATGTATGTGTGTATATATATATATATGTATACACACACACACACACATACATACATACAGTGGAATATTATGCAACAATAAAAAATTAAATCTTACAATTTGCAATGACATGGATGGAACTAGAGGGTATTATGCTAAGCTAAATAGGTCAATCAGAGAAAGAATTATCATATGATCTCACTGATTTGAGGAATTTGAGAAACAAGACAGAGGATCATAGGGGAAGGGAGGGAGAAATGAAACAAGATGAAATCAGAGAGGGAGACAAACCATAAGAGACAATCTCAGGAAAAAACTGAGGGTTGCTGGAGTGGTGGGGTTGGGAGGGATAAGGTGGCAGCGTGATGGACATTGGGGAGGGTACGCACGATGGTGAGCGCTGTGAATTGTGTAAGACTGATGAATCACAGATTGTATCCCTGAAACAAATAACACATGTGAACAAAAACTTTTCTGGAGGAGGGATTTAGCTAGGTACTTAGTATTTATTCAGTATTCATATATTGAATAAATAGTATTTACTCAATTATTCATCATATTCATATTGTTCATCAATAATGATGAATAATTCATTGTTATTCATCATTTAGATGAATGTATAGATTATTTCCAGGTTTAAACTATTGAAAACATTTTTCACTGAGCATTTCTTTTTAGGTTTAGCATCTTTGTGAGAAGAGAACCATGGGAAAATTACTAGCACATTAACCACTGGATTAAAGAATACATGCATTTAAAATTTTGACAAATATTGGGAAATCATCTGCACTGTTGTGTCTATTTTGGAATAAAAATACATAGAGTAAAATGCAAAAACATACTAATATTACCTATGGGTGATACTAATATACTCCTGAGTATATATATCCATATCTCACAGTTTTGCCAATTGTGAGTACTTTAAATTTTAAATTATTTTATCAATTATATAGGTGGAACATGTCAAGCCATCTTTTTAATTTTCTTCAAATTCAGTGGAGGTTGAGCTTTTTTTTTTTAATGTTATTTGGCTCTCTTTGAACTCCCTTTGCCCATTTTCCTATTTGCCCAATTGTCTGATTTTTTCCATGTTAAAATATTTCTTTTTTTCCTCATATTTAGTTTAAGAAGTGAGCTATGCAGAAAAAGGGGAACCCTCTTATACTGTTGGTGGGAGTGCAAGCTGGTGCAGCCACTCTGGAAAACAGTATGGAGGTTCCTCAAAAAGTTGAAAATAGAGCCACCCTATGGCCCAGCAATTGCCCTACTAGGTATTTATCCAAAGGATACACAGTGATTTGAAGGGATACATGTACCCCGATGTTTATAGCAGCAGTGTTCACAATAGCTGAACTATAGAAAGAGCCCAGATGTCCATCAACAGATGAATGGATAAAGAAAATGTGTGTGTGTGTGTGTGAGACAGAGAGAGAGAGAGAGAGAGAGAGAGAGAGAGAGTTTGGACTATTACTCAGCCATCAAAACAATGAAATCTTGCCATTTGCAACAGCATGAATGGAACTAGAGGGAATTATGCTAAGTGAAATAAGTCAAAGAAAGACAAATAATTTAAGAAACAGAGGAATGTAGAGGAAGGGAAGGAAAAATAAAATAAGATGAAAACTGAGAGGGAGGCAAACCACCAGAGATGCTGAACTCTAGGAAACAAACTCAGGGTTGCTGGAGGGGAGGTGGGTTGCCGGGAAGGGATAATTGGGTGATGGGTATTAAGAAAGGCACTTGATGTAACGAGCACTGGGTGTTATATGCAACTGATGATTCACTAAATTCTACCTCTGAAACTAATTTTAAAAAGGTATATTATATACATATAAGGAAGGAGATGTCAACAACACAAGATAATATATATTGGTTAAGTGGTAGAAACCAGAACCAAGGACATTCAGGAGAAACTTCAGCACAGAATCTGAAAATATAATTTGTGCCACTTTTTGTAGCCTGGGTTTGTATGCCCTGTCGTCTGCCTACGTTGGCAGCCCTTTTGCTATACCTTTACCATACTGTGTGACTGCCTCAGTCATGTCCATCCCACAAGTTTCCTACCATTTGGGGCACATAAAAGTGGCACCAGGATCAGGAACCAGAGTGTAGCTGGTCAAACTCCACACTGCCACTGCTGGCTTTCATAGATAGAATTCACACTGTTGAGAATGCATTCACATTCCTACCACAGCACCACAGATCAGGGTGATTATTTTTATTATTGTTATCACAGTTCAATACTCTTCCATGAACTGAATAGAATCGGATTGGACTATAGCAGGCTGAGATGGGAGAAGAAAACTGCTTGGAGTTGGGATATAACTAATACGTATGGAAAGATGAGTTGATTCGCACAGCAGTGGCCTAAAAGAAATATGCATGAAATAAATCTGGAAAGTCTTATGGTATGGTCAAATTGTGGGACCTCGCATTATTAGCCTACATATTTGGGACTCCAAAGAGGAGTTATCAGGCATGGACAGGACAGTGGAAGTCATTGCTTTGAGAAGCAGCATCATGTGGGGGTTTAGATCCAACCACTGGAGTAGTGGGTCCTGGAGGTGTCATTTATAGGCTCTTTCACTTTGGGCAATTTAATCTCTGAAAGTTGGTTTCTTCATCTATAAAATGGGAAAAATAAACATAGGATTACTGTGAGAATTATAGGAGATATTGCATTAAAAGTGCCTAGTTCTTAGAAGATAGTAAGTTCTTTATAAGTATTAGTGGTTATTGATAGTGATAATTGTTGCCAGTAGCTTTTTTTTTTTAGAAGAAAAACAGTACTTCTATATTGAGAATCTGTATTTTAACATTATTCTCTTAGCACATGGCATTACATATTTTTTTCAGATTTCTAAAATTGTACCGCTTGTTAACATAGCCTGAAGCCTCAAATACAATATATGAACACCATCTAAAATATTAAAAAATCCAAATGTCAGTCCCCAAACATACAACAATGAGAAGCATCTTATACATAACAATGAAGAATAAAAATAGAATATCTGGTCAATCTGATGTAGGTTGATTTTTGCATTTGTTACTGAAGTTTAGAAAAGTTGTGAATTTAATCAACTGTGGCTCAAAGTATAAGAGAAAGACATAGTCATTCTCTGAAATACCGTGCTTCTTCCTCCACCAAGGGGCAAGCTAGCCCTATGATGGTGACTCAAATGATGTGACAGTGAAAAAAAAAACAAACATAAAGTGTATCTCTGCCTTGGAAAATTTATGATGTGGGTAGTTAGATCAGATACTCTACTTTGGTTAAAACAACTAGAATTGGAAGTTTGGGGAAAAAAAAAAAGCTGGCTCTAGACTCGACTCCTTACCAAATAAGTCTTACGTGCTCTTCCCTCTGAACATTTTCTGATCTGTAAGGTAGAAATACCTATTCCTAGAACTGTGGTGATAACTAAATAAGTACCTGTATATTTCTTGTGCCTCATGTAAATATAATATTTTTAGGGTGTTGTATAAAGGATGGAAGGAATGCTACATAAATCATAAGAATGTGACTCTTACCTATTCTTGGAGTTCAATAATAGCATCTCATTTTCTTCCCTGGGCCTGTTTCTTCATCAGTAAAATAAGATTGGACTGAATCAATGGTTCTCACACTTAAGCATGCAACAGAATTATTTGGAATCTAGTTCAGACAGGAATTTCTGGGTTTTACCCATAGAGTTTCTGACTCCATAACCCAAGAATTTGCATTCCTGACATTTTGAAATGTTCTAACAAGTCCCCAGGTGATGCTTTTGGTCCAGTGGCCTCTTTTTGAGAATTACTGGACTAAATCATTTGTTCCTAATGTTTTCATGTATGAAGGGACTTTTTTGTTTGTTTTAACATCAAATTCAAGCTTCCAATCTTGTCTTTGTCATCACGATTACTGTACTTTTATTATCCTTTGACTAAATAAACCTACAATGATAAAAGAAAATCACTGAATTTAATAAATTGCAAATGAATTTTTATTTTATTTCAACACAGTCCACATGTGTTAAAAAGAGCTGCTATGTCTTTGCGTTGTACTGGTCAGCCTCTCGCTGATTGCTATATTGTCAGACAGTACATAGAGAAGCATTAACAATTAGTAAAGCAAAATTGCAAATCTTGCAGAAGATGCAGGATTTTATTGTCTGTAAAAGTGATGCTGGAATATTTTGCAAATTCATTGACAAATAAAGGCTCTGACAGAGTGAGGCCAGTCAACTGAGGAGAGTTGAATCACCAAGGATGTTGAACAATAGGGCCGTTGAGAAAGGATCACTTGAGTATCAAAGGTAAAACGGAGGCTCTTGGATAAATTGATAAGGCTCATAAATACTGTTGCAAAAAACATGTTTAATTCTAATATAGTAAGCATGAAGTAAAAGATGTTATTTTCATGCTATCCTATTCTTTTTCCTGAAAAATTCTACCATTTTCATCCCAATCTTTGACTCATGCATTCATTACTCTAAACATTAATGCATAGCCATAAAAATCTAAATCTTGATTAATATATAAAGTATGGACCTAGAGATAAATTCCCAATTAAATGTATTTTTATTTATAGTTTACTACAAAACTTTAGTCTTATTTTTTTTAAAGATTTTATTCATTTATTGGGAGAGAGAGAGAAAGAGATCATGAGCAGAGGGGAAGGGTAGAGGGAGAAGCAGAATGCCCCCTGAGCAGGGAGCCTGATGTGGGACTTGATCCCAAGACCCTAGGATCATGACTTGAGCCAAAAGCAGATGCTTAACTGACTGAGCCACCCAAGTGCCCACTTTAGTCTTATTTTTAAACGTATCCTCTTATATATCCTTTTCTAAGATAGTGATTTTTTTTTTTATAGATGACTAAGTTATTTAATGCATGGGTGATTGATAAATCCTAAAAGGAATTGAGAACGAGGGGAGAAGCCACTATCAAGTTGAGTAGTCAAGGAAAAATAAGTTAGTAGAATGTTAATTGGGCCTTGAAGAATGAGATTAAAGAGAATAAGGCATGGTGTGTTGCTTCATAAGGAATGTTGACCTTATGAAGTGTCCTGCTGAAGAATTGGATGTGATGACATTATCACTGGCTCTAGTGAAAATACATTCAGACAATTGAAAAGTCTTCATCTACAGCAGAATGAACTACAAGTTTAGATAGCTATGTGCCTCCTATGATTCATCCAAAGAATGAATATCCAAAGAATAATCAAATTGACTGAAATGTCTAGTCTACTTAGACAAGCAAGTAATGCAGTAAAAACTTATTTGGTAGTATTATTGAATGTCCATGATTGGGTTGGAATCAAATGCCTTAACCAGTGACTTTATTATCTGATCAGAATGTTGAAAGGAAAGATCTGTGGGATCTTACTCATAAGTGTCCTTGGTACCCTTTGCATAACTTTGTTAACAATCTGGCACTGTCTTGTTAGTAGGAGATCTTCGAAAGAGGTGCCATGTGTTATTTCTTCTAGCATGGAATTAGCAGTAATATCTGCCCTAGTGGTACGAATACGTGCTTCTATAGGTATCTCCAACGTTTGGGCATTTTTTGTGGTGAAATCAGTGGGCGAGTTCCCCCTGATTAGATAAAAATCTTACCTCTTATTTTATCTGTTGGCATGACAGGTGACACGAAGCAAACAACTGCTCATAAGAATTAGATGCATTTCTACAGGCCTATTTACTTGATCAAATAATTGTATGCATTTTCAGTACATAATCTCTTGAAGAATGCAAATTTAACTTAACATGCATAAGAAGCTCTGAAAAAGCTAGGAAAAAATGCTAAAAGAAATTTTTAGGTAATAGATTGAGATCAAAATAGAGAATCATGACGACTAATGTGGACAAAGGGTAAAATGAAATAAAAATAATAGGTGCAAATATTTAAGCAGCATTAATCAAAATGTAAAAGCAGAGTATAGAAAACGTCAGTTTCTATGAAAGTGCTGTAGTGCTCGCTTTGGCAGCACATATACTATAAAAGTGATGTAATTTGAGATGCCAGGGAAAGACTCCACACATCTCATGTATTCAGTAATATTTTGTGAATGTATCAGCTCTGTCAGAATAGGGGATGCTTTGCCTGGTGTAGCTACCTGTTACTGAGTTCAGGGTCACAAACTCAAAGACTTACTGGGTCCGGACAGTTAACCAAGCTGAGGAATACAGAGCTGGGGACGGGAGTGAACGGAAGCGGGCACACCCTTTCACATTGGGCAGCCACTATAGAGCTCCACAGATTATCATGTGGGGTTATTAATCCAGTTGGTTAGGTCTTCCAGTTTTTAGAAGAGGTCAGGATATTTGTGTGCAAGTTATTTATTTTAAAGTTGGAAACTAATGAAGGCAAAACAACATTGTATATGTCAGAGAAAATACTTTTTAGAGACAATAATATTGAGGCTTAGAGAGAAGGTACTTGCCTAAGATGGCCAGGTCAACCAGGGTTGGCAGAACGAGGATTAAAATATGGGGTCCTAAAGCTCACGATTACGTCTCATGAAGAGATAGTCTATGTTCTGTTTTCTCCATTGCCCTATCAAAAAGGTGGAGAGGTGGTTGGATGCTAGATAGGGCCATGTAGAAAGACATCTATAGGTTCAAAAGTAGTTGGTAGCAAGCCGTTAGCTAACATTATATACACACAATTTTAAGCCTAAGGAAATATTGACTCCGTTATTTTTTATGTCTTTAAAGAAAGTATGCCACTATTACTGCATAAACTTTCCAAGAAACAGAATGTCCTAGAGGTTACTTGTCAAAGCAAAAAGCCTCATTTTCTAGACTGTCAGAGGGCATAGAAAGGTTCAGAAAAAATTTGTGATAGTTTTCTCTCATCCCTTTTATGAAAGTTATCTTCTGAGGCACTAAGTTCTGGAATGCATTTCAGTGGAGAAAAGAAGCAGCCAGCAAGAAAAATGTAAAGCCTTGATGATTCTAAACCCCAGACACCTTCTCTAAGATGACATTGCTCTTGCTACTGGTTACCAGTTTGTTGTTGATGCCAGAGAAGAGATTTCCAGCGGTTTGGCAGAACCTGCTGGGAAGGGGATAATGCCAGAGAATGTTGTTAATTATTCCAAGTACCTTTTTCTTATTCCTTTGTTCTGTGCCAACTACCATCCCGAAGTAACATCATAGCAGTTTCCTATTGTCCAATGGCAGAGAAATAACTTGGGGAAAGAAAAAGATTTGTGCAATGTGGATTCAAAGAAAGAAGACCCAAGAGAAGAAATCATGGTTGGGAGATCTGGGTTCTGGTGTGGGATCTGTCACTGCCAGGATGTGTGACTTTGGACATGTCATTTCCTCTCTCTGGGTCTGAATTGCTTCAAAGATAGGCACAGGTTGGAATAGGTCATTCAAAGTTCTACTTAAATGAAGATGTTTCTTTTCCTTTATGATCACAGAATGCTTAGTGTCAATTGCCAGATGTTTATAAGATAAGTCTGCTTGAACCAAAGAACCAGCCATCTGTGGTGGCATTTCAGGCATCAGTAGGAGAGAGAGACTTGGCCAGAGACTTTTCTTCTTGTCACATTTCTGGGAAAGGACAGTCCTTGGCTTGCCTCTGGGTTTTTTTCTATTTGTGTCCTCCGTACCACTGGCCCCAGCACTCAAAATCACTGACTTTCAGAGACTATGTTAGCTGTTCCTAAACAGAAGGCTGAACATCTTTTCAGCTGTAACCCTGCCAAGTGGTCATTGCACCCTTCCATAAATGGAACACTCAGGATCTTTTGGAGGTAGGCCACTCTGCCATTGTTCCCACTTGAGGATGGGATGAGAGACCAAGATAGCCACTTGATAGACCTGACGCCTGAATAGTAACCAGGTTCTTCATACTCTAATGCGAATTTTAGAAGTGTACTTCTTCCAAAACAGAAAGTTGTGGAAATTTTTTTCTTCTAAGTAAGTTCAAAAAATAGTTACAGTACTTTGCCTTGGATGGGTAGAGCTGATTTTTCGCTGATTGTTACTTTTGTAATTATCTTTGCTGTAGGGATCTTAATTATTGTCTTTGATATGTAGAGTGTTGCCTTTGTGCCATGCCTTGTGCTCAGTAATTTAAATACATTTTTTCCTTATTCTTCACTAATATAAATAAAATACGTTCTGAAATGATCTATTTTTTCATCACTATGTCCTCAGGACCTAGAGGATAGTCTGTCCCCATTAACTACTTGTTCAGCAGAGCTTTTATACATGTTCTCTTGTCCGACATTCTTCATGCCATTCTTTGCTTTGCTACTCCTATTCATTCTTAAGGTCTAAGTTTAAATATCCTTTTGAAAGTCATTCCCTGATTCCCAGTCAAAAATAAGTTCCCCCTTTATAGTCTCCAGACAATCTCTTATAACATCTCTTCTAAGCAGTCATTCTATATTTATACTTACTTAATACTTCTGTTTCCTTGGAATTTAGGTCCATTAGGGAAAGGACAATATTTTTATGTCAATTATTGTGTTCCCAGTAATTACCACCATGCCTGCTACAACAGAGGTGCTCCATGAATTAGGTTAAAAGAACAAATCCATGAGGTGGGTCATATTAGCCCCATTTTATTAATGATGAAATTGAGACTCAACTAAATGACTCAAGATTACATAAAAAAAAAAAAAAAATCAGTATTGACCTAGCTATAACCTTCTATTGATTGCCAGTTATGGCTAGGTGTCTCATATTTCCTCTCTTAGCTTTGCCATAACCCTACCAATAGCTTTTCATTATTCAAGTGAAGAATTTGATGCACACCGGGACCCAGTGACTTGCCTACATTCATAAAGCTAGTGAGTAATGGAATCTGAAGTATGTTTGACCTCAGAGCCCATATTCTGTTGTGTATGCCATTCTGCCAGGCACATTGCTCTGGTGTGAGCTTGTGCAGACACATGTGTAGTATGCACATATGTGTGCTTTTATGTATTTAAATTCTAAAGTTCAAATATTCAGTCTGGAGACTTGCCAATCATCAGCTCAGCAAGCGTCTTCTCTCTCCATAAACCTAATCAGGGGAGTAGAATAACACAGAAGAGTCTCTCTGCCAATATGTTGCAGTCCCAAATGCTTTTGCTAGGCCATATGGCTTTTTAAGCGTCACTTGCAAATATTAGGTAAGATTTGAGAACAATAATTAAAAGTCATAGATCACAGGTTAATTAGTCCCTAGTTTCACATAGCACCTGGCCACTGAAGCATTCAACTCCCATGAATGACCTGCAAATCACAGGCCAAATAAACAGACACTAGACAGGCTTCCTCAGCTGGGTAGTAATCCTGACAACCCACAACAATATATGCAGAGCAATTGAGTGTATTGAAGGCACTTTTATATTCATAATCTTTTTTTTTCTTATTTGCAAAAGAGTTGTGTGAATTGGCCAGGCAGGTATTAACATCTTTTGTTTGATTTGTTTTCATTTAGTGACATTTAATAACCCATTAAAAAAGGCCAGGATCTTTGCTAAGCACTTTATCTTTCCTATGTCATTTAGTTCCCACAAAAGCTCTATAAGCTAGGGAATGTTATCATTCTTGCCATATAGACAAAGAAGCTGAGGTTCAGAGAGGTTCAGTGCCTTGCAGAGTCATCTGGTTGACAGTGGTCAGAGCCAGAACCACTGTGACATCACTCACATTGACATCATTTCTTTTATTAGCCAATGCTTTTTGTTCACAAGGGTCCTCATAAGTGCTATGTAAAAATTGCTGTAGTTCATTTAGTTCTGAGAGAATCCTATGAAATATGTAATAGCCTTGCTCCTATGTTAGAGATGAAAGGACTGTATTTCAGACAGGTTGTGTGACTTGTCCAAGGTCACACAGCTGGTGAGTGGTGGAGGCAGGACTTGATCTCCGATGGCTGTGTCTACAGAGTCCAAAATCTCACATATCTGTTCCACTGCATCCCTGGGCTAACTCTAACTTCTGACCCTTAGCCTGCTATGAATGATGATACCTCATGATTTTGCTTCTAATATGTTGCAGAATTTGAGAATATTTTTTCCTTTCTAAAGTTTCCTAATAAGCATAAAGAAGCCATTAATCCCTAAGTTCACCCCTGAGTGGGAGAACTGTTGCCTTCCCCATGTGATGGACTAGGTGGAAGAGGCATACATTGAGGGAAGTTTTAGAGGTCATAACATTGTATCTGTCCATGGAGCTTCCAGTGATTGCTGCTTGAGAATGTTTTTTTAACAAACACCCGGGAATCTTCCCATTTGTCCCCCTGGGACTGAACAGAGTTGTGGATGAATGCAAGCAGGTAGTCCATACCATATGGTGATTAATTAGGGTCAGGGGGACTGGAGACCTGAGGTTTGGCTGAGATTTTGCTAATGGTAAGGAAAGAAGGTACAAGGTACCTTCATGCTTTGGGTTGGGTATGGGCTGGCAGGTGGGCACTCCAAATTTGATTATGACTTCGGCATCTTGGTGGGAAAAACCATCAAATTGAAAGTTACAAGACACCTGGGTCTATTTTGACCTTTTTTTTTTTTTTTTTAACCTATTTTAGGTCTTTATTTCCTTGTCTGTAAAGTGAGGGAAGACCTTCTTAACTATTTTCTGTGTAAAAAACAAAACAAAAACAAAAAAACCAAAACCAAACCAAAACAAAAAAACCAAAACCGCAAACCCTCAGACATCAGATTCACTCATTCACATTAAATCAATATTGAGTAAGTACCAAGTAGGTGCCTTGAACTACACTCATCGTCTTGGAGACAGACCATGTCTATGGACTTCACACCATAAGTAGGCTTTCCAGTAGGGCCCACCCCACCAAATCTGCTGAATGCCCCCACAGTATTATTTACTTAAATGTGCTTTATAATCTCTGAAGCAGGTATTGGGAAGATTCTTCTGTACAGAGCCAGATGTTAAATATTTTGGGTGCTGTGGGCTAGGTCATCAGTCTCTGTCTTAACTATCGACTTCTGCCATTGTAGTGCAAAGGCAGTCATAGACAACAGGTAGACTGTGGGAGTGACTTTAAGTTCCTCTGAGCCCTTGTTTGAAATACTGTGTGAATGTATAGTGCTAGTGTTTGTATTTGGTGGTCTTTGTTAAATATTACTCAATATCCAATTAAAACACTCCTCTGCTCAGAACTCCCTGTTGTCTCCATCCCACTCTGGCACATCACTTGGCTGAGCTCCTTCCTCTCATATAATCTGTACCATGAAATTTAGAACCAAGTTATGCTATTAATAGTAGCATTCAGCATTTATTGATGTAAATCTGGCTGGGATGTTTTTTGCTGTTGCTTCGTTTTTTGTTTTTGTTTTTGTTTTCTGTGCTTTGTTTCGCAGGCTTCTCCAAATTATCCAGGCCTCATTTCAGATATCACCTTTCCCAAATAGACCATGAGGTTCTTAATAGTGAAGCTATTCCTTTCCCTCATAAATGTTATCAATGGGAAAATGCTGAGCTTACCTGCTTAGCTTATTGTTGTACCTGGCCCATAGTGAGACCTCAGGTGATGTTGTCAGCCTTTTTGAAATCATTCGATCTTTCTAGAAGATAAGCTGGCACTGTGTCCTGTTCTCAGAATCTAACAACTTGCACAGTGTGCACACTAAACATGTGCTGAGGGAATGGATACATTGAGTGCCTACTCTGTGCCAGCCACTACAATAAAGCATTTTACGTGTATTTAATCATTGAGTCCTTATAACAACTTTCTGGAATAAATCCTGCCATTAGCAGATGGGGAAACTGAAGATCAGGTAGGGGAAATACTGCCCAAAGTCATACCAGATTCAAACTCTGGTCTATCTAAATCCCAAGCCTAGATTCTTCACCCTCTTATTATCTTTCCAGGGATGTGTATGGTCCTTTCTCATTTGCTTCTGAATATGTTTTGTTTACTCTAATGGAGGATAAGATTCCTGAAGAGGGGGCCGCGTTTCACTTTTTTTTTTTTTTTTTTTTTACACTGCCCATCATAGTGTTTGGCACAAAGTGAAAGATTAATGTCATTATTTTGGACATTACTTGACTGGCATTGAAGGATTTCTCCCCTGGGTGTTTTAGTGCCACAAAGGATTTCTATCTTTCCCCAAATGGAGTCCCTTAGAGTTCTATTCTGCAACCATTTTCCCATCCTCAGGGACTGAATGCACTTTGAATACCCTAAATACAAAGACCTGACATCTCTAAATAGCAGAATAATTACAGGTGGTACCTCAGGGGTTTTAAGGGAATGAGGCATCCCACTTAATTAACCTGGGGCTGTAACTAGCTGAAGACAGGCTGGTAAAGAGAGGTGAAACAGCTTGTACTCTGCATTACTGGGGTGAAGGCAGATGTATTTTTGTGCCTATGGTGCTTCTGACACAGAAAAGGACATTTGGTGCTTATCCCTGAAGGTCACTTGATCTGTTCCCACTGTCCAAGGAGCTCTCAGAATGAAGGCTCTCAACTGGCAGCGGCCACTTCGCACATGTTCTCACAGTGCTCAGTTGAATTTATGGTAAGGAAAGGACAGTACTTATCTAAATGCAAGACATTGGAGGTTTTTTACTTTTTCTGTCATTAAGCATCCATCCCAGATTTGCGAGGTGGTAATTCACCTCTTTTGTTACGCACTTTCTTAACTTGGCATAAGGTTGAAAACACAATTCAGATGTGAACTAGACCTCCAACAGACCTCTCAAAGTGCTCTTCCATCTTTTGCTAAGACCCCATGAAACTGGCAAAAAAGTTTGCTAATGTTTAAGTGTTTCTACAAACCACAAATGTTTATATTTTATAGCCACTCACTCACTGCTCTTAGCCTCAGGAACAATGTTCATTTGCCTTTGCTAGCAATTCTTGTTACCTACTTGTAAAAGGCTTACTATTTAATTCTAGGTGTTAAAATGCCTATTATTATTATTATTATTATTGCTGTTACTGTAACAAAAGTAACACGTTTGAGCACATTCTGTGGACCAGCCATCGTTCTCTGATGAGAATGTGTGATCTTCCATAATTCTCATAATATGAAGATTGCAGTATCAATTCTGTTTTGCACATAAGGAAACTAAGGCACAGACACATGATTCCTGGCCTTGAAAAAGCTGCTTGTCAAATGGACTAAAGCATGGGCACACATGATCAAAATACAAAGCAGAGGGAGCTAAGAGTCCTATCTAAGATAAAATTAAATACCTTTGTGTAGGTGGAAGACTCAACAAATAGATCACATGCTCTGCTCCCATGCACACAATAGACATTGCTAATTAATCATGACACTCTTTCCTACTGATCCCAAATATGGTCTAAGAATTTATCTCCAAAGCTTTCCAGATAACCATGCCAACTGATCAGTTTTTATCTACTATGACTGCTTTTCATTTATAACCAATGAGCTTAAGAAGTGGGAGAGAACATGTCCCACTGGGGACACACACATACACACATACACAATCACAGTTGTCATTTGAAATTCATTCATTCAACAAATATTTATTGATAATCTATTCCATGTTATATTAGAAATGTGGACCCCATGCCTAAAGCAAGGGCCTGCTCTTGAGAAGGGGGGTAAATAATTTTTAAAACACATGGTAATACATCATTACATCTAGTGATAGTATATGCTACTAAAAAAAATAATGCCCTGTAAGGAAGCAGAGAATAAGAGGTAGACGGGGAGGTCCTATTTTAGATAGAGTGGTTAGGAAGGTCCTATTTGATGAGATGACATTTGAGACCTGGTTGAGATGAGATGAGGGGGATACAGATACCTAGCATTTAAGACAGAGAACTCTCTGGCTTATTGTAGAGGAACAAGAACAGAGTGATCGTTTTATAAGCACATTGTTTTCCCAAGTGTGAGCTCTCTGCTATCTTCTATTGCACTAGAATACATCCAGAGTCCTCACTTCTGTTATAGGCCCTGCAGATCTGGCCCCTGGCTAAGTCTCTGAACTCCTCCACTACCCCCTTCACTCCAATGTAACTATCCTGTCTTCCTGCTTTTTCAAACACTTTTACTTCAAGGGCTTTGTACGTTTTCAATGCTGTTTCTCTCTTTGAGTTATCTCAGGCAGAGACACAGGTATAATTCATCTTCTGACTCCAGACCTTCCATGAATGAGTCTTTTGTAAAGAGATACACATGCCAGGTTCACTACCAGGTGTGCTGAGCTAAGCAGCATCAAAGTCCCAAGTCTCAGTGAGTGTGACTCTTCCTTTTTGGCTCTGTCCCCTAAAAATCTGGTAGACAGAATTAGTAGAATGAGTTAAGTGGATTAGCATTATACACTTGGCTAATGCCATGAGTAGAGGTCTGATGACTCTTGGAGGCAAAATTAATTTAAGAGCACGACCTGAGTGTCATGATACCTTCAAGCACTTGTAAAGATAGCATCAGTAGCTTATAGTTTACAAATGTCTTCTAAAATTGTAGTTATATTAGTAAAATTTGACTTGTAGTAAACTAATATTGACTCATCTATTTATCTTTTTTTTTTTTTTTAAAGATTTTATTTATTTATTTGTCAGAGAGAGAGAGCACAAGCAGGCAGAGAGGCAGGCAGGGGCAGAGCCAGAAGCAGAGGCAGAAGCAGGCTCCCTGCCAAGCAAGGAGCCTGATGTGGGACTCGATCCCAGGAACCTGGGATCATGACCTGAGCCGAAGGCAGCTGCTTAACCAACTGAGCCACCCAGGCGTCCCTCATCTATTTATCTTTATGAGCAAGAACATTCTTTAGTGAGTTAATAAGCCAGGATTTGGAGGGACATTGTTGGTAGTCAGCCTCCAAAGTGGTCTCACCAAATCATCATTTCCTAGTATTTGTGACCTCCTATCACATATAGGCTCAAGACTGTGACAAAAAGAATATTATGGAGACTGTGCAACAGAGTTTGATTTCCAAGTCTAGTGACCCAAGGCATTGAGCTTTTACCTTGACCTCTTAGATCACTTGATTTGGAAGAAGCCAGCCACCATGTTGTGAGGATGTTCAAGTAGCCCTATGGAGAGGTTCACATGGAGGGGAACTGAGGTTTTCCAAACAGCACCAATCTGATAGCCATGTGAGTAAGCCACTTTGGAAGCAAATCCTCCAGACCAGTGAAGCTTTCAGGTCACTGCAGCCCTGCCAGACATTTGACTGTAGCCCATGAGGCACCCAAGCTGCAGTTTCTAACCAAGGAATTCCTGAATTCTTGACCCACAAAAACTCTGAGAGCAAATAAGTGATTCTTGTTTTCATAAGCGCTAAGTTTGGGGAGAATTTGTCACATAGAAGTAGATATGTGACAATATATTATTATTATATATTATAATTAATTATGTATAATATAACATTGCTGATGCTTTAGAACTGAACCCCTCTGTTCTTCCAATAAAGTTCAAACTCTTTGCCATGATCCATGATGTCCTGGTGATGTGACCCCTGACTGCTTCCCCAAATCCATCTCTTGAGAAACATTACATAGGAAATAGGTCTCAAGTGTCTATGATATCCTAGTCCTGGGGTGATCAAAGTAGGCTTCCTCAATAGGATGACCAATTGTTCTTGCTTATCCTCAACTGAGAGTGTTCCTGGAATATACGACTTTCAGTGTTAAAAATGGAAAGTCCTAGGAAACCCAGAATAATTCGGTTTCCATATTTCCAGAAGACATCAGAAAGGATCGGGATCCTAAAGGATGAACAAAGAAATAAGGCAAGATTTGGTATGTTAGGAAAAGCCTGAAAAGGGGGCAGACTTATTAGGAATATGTGAAGGGAAAAGATTCTCTTATGTTCAAGATTGCATTCCCAGCAATTAAAGGAAGTAGGTGCTCAAAACTCCTTTTCTGGTCCAACCTCATATTCTTATCCTTCTCATTACATTGATGCTGTTCCAATATTCTTTCTTTTCTTTAACCTACCAGGTTGCTTTTTAATTCAGGTTCTTTGCCTTTGCTCTTTCCTCTGTCTGAAACATCCTTCACCCAGATTTTCATGTGGCTGTCTTATCTCAAATATCTTTTCCTTGGAGAGGTCTTTTCTGACTCCACTGTCAGAAACAGCCCTGTATGCTCAGCCTCAGGTTGTTCATGTCTGTTGTTCCATTTTATTATCTTCACAGTACATATTACCATCAGAAATTACATTTCATGTGTATTTTTCCTGCTTTGTGAGAACATGGGCCTTTTCTGTTCATCACTATACCTATCTGCTGATCATAGTGCTATCAATCAGCAGATGCACTGTTAATCTCTGTTGAATGAATAATGGGCAAATGAATTTAGGGTGGCAAAATGGCCCAATGATGGGTTTCATCTTAATATACTCAGATTTAAGATGCTTCAGGATCTTCCTATTGTCATCAGGATAAAATGCCAACTCTTTAGCATGGTCTAAGAGACCTTTATTATCCAAACTGAGTATCTTTTTTAGCTTCAACTCTTGCCACTGTCCGTCTTTGCCTATATGCTTCATGCATACTGATATTGGTGACTATAAATGGGCTCTCTCAAATAGTGTTACTACTTCATATTCTATTGATGTTCTACTATATTTACATATAACAGATTTATATTATTTTTATATTTTATATTCTATAAGTCACATTCATCCTTTGGGTCTTAAAAACAAAAACAACTTCCTAGAGAATCCTTCCCATATAGCAACCCCACCCATCCCCACTAAATAGCACTTCCTAGATGCCCACAGACCACCTGCTATTCCTGCCGTAATATGTAGAACACTATCAGTTGCCTAATCAGTTGTTTTCCATGCTAGACTACAAGCTTCATGAGAGCAGAGAACCCTGGATCTTAGTCACTACCACAGAGGGCTTGACAAAAAGGAAACCTCTCAGTAAACCTCAGACTTAAAATGCAGAAGCTTGGAGAAAGTATAAAGGATGAAAAAATGTGTAAGAAATATATCTGAATTTTCACAATCGTAGTTGTCCAATTGCATTAGAATGGTGCTTAGTAATAGGTTCTTGCCCAAGGCTAGTTAAGTAAGCTTTCGCCAGCTGCAGAAATCCTTTTTAGTGGAATCACACCGCTAGAGCATTGGAGCCCCACCCTCAACCCTACTGTGATTTGTTACCTCTTTCTGCTCATTGCCTTGGGGAAATAGACAATGTTTACCTATTGCCAATGCAAAGCTGAGCAGATGGTAAATGTCTTTGTTCTGCCAACAAGAGTTAGGAGGAATAACTAAAATTCATTTGCTTGAGACAAACTCTAGCCAGGGATTTAACTGAGAGTTGGCAAAGGTAAACTGATAGCTTATGATTGATTGCTGAGTTCCAAGGAAAAAATATTGTCTGTTTAGTGGCTCTGATAAGGAGATAGTTAGAATTCTCTTTTAAAAAAGATTTATTAGGGAGAGAGTGATAGTGCAAGCACATGGGGGAGAGGCGGAGGGAGAAAGAGAATCTCAAGCTGAGTTCCTGCTGAGCATGGAGCCTGACACAGGCTCAATCTCAAGACCCTGAGATCATGACCAGAGCTGAAATCAAGCATCGGACACGCACTCAACACAATGAGACACCCAGGTGCCCCTAGAATTCTTATAGTATCTCCCATCCCTAAATACCCACCTTTTCTCTCCACGATCCATCATTCGATTCTCTTTCCTGTCTTTCTACCTTGCCTTCTCTACTGTGGATATTTCAAATGATCTTACAAAGGCTTCTTTAGCCAGGCATCATAAAAAACATAGAATTATAGGGAAAAAAAAAACGTAAGCGTAATTTTGCTCTGTGATTTCCAAAGGCCAGTTGGTTCATGAATCAGTGTCAGGTCGGCTGGTTTTTTGAGAACCACTTAGAAAACTATGAGAAATAGACATACCTAGGTCTCATCTGGAGGTCTGATTCAGCAGTTTTGGAAGAACACTGTCATTGGTGTTTTTAAAACTTCTTTAGGTGATTCCAAACCAGCTAGACTCAGGAACCATTGAATTAGAGGCTCTTCTATAATCTGATCTTGATCTAGCCCCCAAATATTTGATAGTGCTCAAATTGCCCCTGTTCAAACACCAAAATATCTCAGAGTGCTCTTGCAAACTGATCTGAGTGAATTTGGTCATTTATGATTATTGGGTGCTATTTGTTAATATCAGTGGCCTCCATAATTTAGAAGCAAGAGCTTGTTAAGTTTCATCCTCCACAACTTTGCAACTGAGCCACATATTATAGAAAAGCAATTCACAGACTGCTTTCTGCCGTAGATATAAGCAAGTAGACAAGTCTTGACGTTATGAAAAGTTCACTAGAGATAGAGCTACCTGAGTCATGGGAATCTCTAACCTTCCTATTGAAAAGTGACACAAACCTTTTGCATCAATATCTGAACTAATGTATTTATAATGCCAATCCTAGGCGCTATTCTGAAGGGTGTCTCTAGGCTTGCCAGATTCTTCTATCTTTTCATATAAGGGTATTTGTAATATCCTACACTGATTAACCAAACCTTTGATTTTGATAAGTGATAAAAGTAGCTAAACCTTGTGTGAGCTTCTAGCCCTGGAGTTAGTAGTCCCGATTAAGGTACTAAAAATGTTAACTAGCCATTCTCAGGTTATATACTAAAGCTAGTTCACACATGCATGTAGAAATTCCTGGTCTAGTTTCTGGTATTTTGAAATAAATTGTAGATCCCATAAGAAATGAAGACTGTGGTGAAAGAATATATTAAGTCTCTGTGATGACAACGTTGGAGAACATGATAAGAACATGCCAAACATTTATACTAGAAATACCAAAAGTGAGAAAATTGGAGCAATTGCTTCTATATAACATTGCCAAAACTTGCTGTTCTCCTAGAGTTAGATAAATTGAGGTGTTTTTTTTTAAGATTTTATTCATTTATATGATAGAGAGAGAGCACAAACAGGGGGAGCAGCAGGCAGAGAGAGAAGCAGGCTCCTACTGAGCAGGGAGCCTGATGTGGGGCTCAATCCCAGGATCCTGGGATCATGACCTGAGCTGAAGGCAGATGCTTAATCAACTGAGCCACCCAGGCACTGTAAATTGAGCTTTTTGGTATGTCTTTTTTTTCTTTTTCTTTTTTCTTTTTCTTTTTTTGCCTTCAGGTTCTGTTTTATTAGATTTTGCACTTTAGATATACATCTGTGGGGTTGTATTTATTTATTTATCTACTTACTTACTTACTTTATGCAGTAGGCTCAAGAATGTCTTTGCCTCCCTGACCCTAATTTTTCTCATCTGAAAATAAAAGACATTGGACTAAATTATTTCAGGTTGTTCATTTCCGTTTAATATTTTCAAGATCAGGGGTATTTTTTCATTCTTTATAAACACATGTACATACAGATACAAGTCAATTCATTAACACTGAATATGGATAAATTTCTAAGTAAGTTGATAGAATTTGCTTAAAATGATAGGGTAGCTAAATTGGATGTACGAATTAGTTGAACAAAGTGAATTTGATTACATTCAGAACAATTGTGGCAGTTTTAAGTTATTTTCATATGGTTACAATAATCGAAACCAAGTAAGCTAAATTAAAATATTATTTTTTTAATGTGTTTAAAATCTGTTTCCTAACTCAAAAGATCAGTTATATGTATGTTTTTGTGATGGTTGTCTTTTCAACAGTGGAATGCAACAGCAAACTAAGCTGTTGCCCATCCTGGGGTCCTGATGTACACTCATTGTAAATAGTTTTTTTATTCAAACAAAGGAAGCTGACAAAAGTGTGAGTGCAGCATGGGGGAATGGTATCTAATTGGTGGTAAAGAATAGGGGTTTGAGGTTGAGTCAAAAAATTCACTCTTCTTAAAAAAAAATTCTTCTTCCTGTGTTTCTCCTTTATTTTCACATGCTTCACACTCACATCTCTGACACTGGATGGGTGCTGTTTGTTTTGTTTTGTTTTTCTCATACCAAGCAATTCTGTGACACCAATTGGGTATCCTACAATTCAGTTAAATTCTAACAATAACTGGAGTTAGCACAGACCCCCACAGGTCAAGGACTTGGTCCCATGATCCTGTTGCCCACTTTGGGTTCCAGGTTACCCACAATTTCTGTCTAAGTTGGCTACAGATCAGAGGTTCCTATGACACTGCCCCCTTGGATTTATTTGCTAGGACAGCTCACAGAACTCAGGGAAGTGTTCACATTTATCAGTTCATTATAAAAGTATATGATAAAGGATACAGATGAACAGTCAGGTGAAGAAATACATACAGTAAAATTGATTAGGGTCCCCAGTGCAAGAGCTTCTGTCCCCTTGGATATGTGGATATGTCATCCACCTAGAAACTCTCTGAATGCTATGCTACTGGGATTTTTATGGAAGATTCCTAATACAGGTATGATCAATTATGAATTCAATTTCTAGCCCCTCTTCTCTCTCTGGGTGATGGAGGTGGGGCTGAAAATTCCAAGCTTCTCATCATGGCCTGGTTTTTCTGATGACCAGCCTCTATCTGGCAGCTATCCAGGAGCCCACCAAAGGTTACCTTATTAGAACAAAAGATGCTTCTATCACTGAAGAAATTCCAAGGGGTTTAGGAGCTCTGTGTCAATAATGGGGCGAAGAGATCACTATATAAATTCTTCTCTGATTTCACAGAGTTAGACTAATCATGGATTTGTGGACCATGTTGTTACCTAACTGTAACCAATTACAAGCTGGTAGACAAGTAGTGGAAAAACTACTTAACCACTCTGAACTCTTTATCTGACAAATGGGAATAATAATAATAATTCCTATTAGCTTGTGATAATTAAATGAACAACATAAAATGCTTATCAAACTATTTGGGTTATAGATCGTAATTAATTCAAGTGTAAATTGGTGTGGTGCCTCATTGTTTTCCTGCCTCGTCCATGGTTGTGCAATACTTGTGTAGATGTAGGCCAAAAGAATGAATCCTGGCCACTCTAATTATCTTTCTTTTTAACAGCTTTATTGAGAAATAATTCACCTATCATATAATTTACCCATTTAAAGTGTAAAATTCACAGGTATATGCAATCATTGCCACTATCAATTTTAGAACATCTTTATCATCCCTAAAAGAAACCCCACACCCATAATCCTACACATTTTTAGTGATGCTTATAAATCTGAGGTTTGTTGTGGTATCTTTGGTTAAGTACTTCCAGAGTTGTTTGGTGAGTCATTTTCCTGTGCAAGGCCACTTTCCTGATAGATATGATCAAGTAGTCTGTTATATGGATGGATTCTCATGTACCCACAAATGCGACCAGAGTAAGTGGCTACCTATTCTGCTGGTTTGGGAGGTCCTCGGATAAATACACCACAGAAATATCTCTTAACACCTGTTTGCGCCACAAAAATATCTCCATGTGGATTGGCTTAGTCTATGTGGGCTGCTAAAGGAAAATATCATAAATTGGGTGGCTCAAACAACCAACATGTATTTCTCATGGTTCTGGAGTCTGGAAAGTCCAAGATCAAGGCACTAGCACAGTCAGTATCTGGTTAGCGTCTGCTTCCTGGTTCATAGATGACTGTCTTATTGCTCTGTCCTCGCATGGCAGAATGGCAAAGGAGCTCTGCAGGGTCTCTTTTATAAGGGCACCTATCCCATTCATGAGGACCCCACATGTATGACTCTAATAACCTTCCCAAGGCACCACCTTCAAATACCATCATTTTGGGGAATAGGTTTCAACATACAAATTTTGGGGAATACAAAAATTCAATCTATAGCATTCTGCCCCTGTTCCTCAAAATTCATGTCCTTCTTTAATGAAAAATATATTCATGGCATACCAGTAGCCCCAAAAGTCTTAACTTGTTTTATTATGGACTTTGAAGTCTAAGTCCAAAGTCTCATGTAGGGATCATCTCAATCAAATATGAGTGAGACTCAGGCATGATTCATTCAGAGGCAAAGTTCTTTTCCCGCTGTGCACCACAAAATAAAACAAGTTATGTGGTTCCAAAGTACAATGGTGGGATAAGCATAGGATAGACATTCCTTTTCCCAAAGGGTTACATGAAAGAAGAAAGGCATAACAGTTTTCAAATAAGTTAAAATCCTAGTGATACAAATTCCGTGAGACCTTAAGCCTCAATAATAATCTTCTTCGACTTGATGTTCTACTTTCCAAGTCCCCTGGCTTGGCAGTGTCACTTTCATAACTTGCTAGGACTGCCGCATGGCAGTGACCCCTCTGCCTAGGCTTCATCCCCACCATGGTTCTCTGTTACAGCCCCACACCAGCTACTAGAGCAGCTCTTCCAGGCTGGGCTCCCTGGACCTTGGCTCTTTTGAGTGGCCCTAACCTTATGATGCCACTAGGCACAGCCAATGCTGCGGTCTTCTATGAGAGCCCCACCCCTGAGATCCTGGGCTGGGGTATCCTGGCGCATTTGAATGAGAGTGGTGGCCTCACCCTTTGAAACTTCTGCCCTCAGTCCCTTGTGCTCTGAGCCTGTGGTTGGCATTCTCTGAATCATCTTCAGTGTCATTGTTCCTTTGTCTTGAAGAATAGCATCTACTGTTGAGATGGCTAACACATACTAATCTCCTTATCAAAAGGTTCCTGGGCCATTTTCCAATATAGATAGAATGGGAATTTTTCAAATCTTTAAGTTCTCCTTCCTTTTTGATTAACAATTTCATTTTTAAGCTATTTTTCTCTTTTTGCATTTTACTATAAGCAGTGAGGAGGAGCCAAGTTGCACCTTCAACACATTGCTTAGAAATTTCCTTGGCTAAATATCCAATTTCTTCACTTGGAAATTCTACCTTCCACAAAATATTAGAACACAAACGCTGTTCAACCAAGTCCTTTGCCACTTTCTCACAAAGATCACCTTTCCTCTTGTTTCCAACAATTTGTTCATTTCCTTATTGCACTTTGAGAACTCAGAATGGACTTTACTGTCCATATTTCTTCCAAAATTCTTTTCAAGATTACTTAGGTGTCCTCTAAGAATATTGAGGCTTTCTCTGCAACTTTTCTGTTTTCATTGAGTTATCACCATTTTTAAAGGTTTGTTCATGGAAGTTTAGGCTTCTTCTAAGCATGCACCTCAAAATTTTCCCAGCTTCTGTTACCAGGTTCCAGAGCCACTTCCACATTGTTGGGTATTTGTTACAATGGCCCCTGACCCCCACAGATAGATTGGATCACAAAATTATGAATGCTCAGAAGTCCCGTGATGTTCTACCTCTAAACTGGAGACCAAGGAGTCTGGTGGTGTAATTTAGTCCATGTCCAAAGGCCTGAGAACCAGAGGAGCCAATGATATAGTTTCCAATTTGGGTCTGAAGGCCTAAGAACCAGGACTGTGGAGGACAGAAGATCGATGTGTCAGCTCACACAATCAGGCAGAAAGAGCCAAATTGTTCCTTTCTCTGTCTTTTTGTTCTATTTGGTCCTTCACAGATTTAATGATGACCACATATTTTGAGGAGGACAAACAGTTTTACTGAGCCCACTGATCCAAATACTAATTTTTTTCCAGAAACACCCTTATGGAAACACACCAGAAATAATGTTTAGCCACATATGAGTACCTCATGATCCAGTCATGGATTAAACATCGCATGGATGTTTTTCTTTCTTCCATTAGGACACTGACATTCATTCATATTTGACAAGAAGTTTTTAGGATTACAAAGGTTATTGGCTAAAGCCCCTGTAACAGCCAAGCTAAACTACAGAAGACAGTGAGTAGGCAGATCTTTTTTAAATACCTGAGAGAGAAGAAACACAATTAAAGGTAGAACATAATAAGAAAAACAATCATATTAAGTCTATCTAGTCTTGTTTTGGAGGGTACAGACATATTTAGGTTCACACCCAATTTATTGGTGATAACATCAGTAGGAATCTGTGCCAGAAAACATGCTAACTTCTTTACATATGATATCTAACTTAATCCTCACAATGCTCTGAGTTGTGACAACTGTTGATAATTTACAGCTGAACAACTAGAAATTAAAGGGGTTAATTCAAGAATGCACAGATAAAAAGTGGCAAAGCTAACATTTGAAATCTGATCAGTCTGTTTTCTGGGCGTGTTCTTATACTCTTTTGTCTCTTTTTTCTTTCCTATACTTTTGAGTTTCTTGGGAAAGTCCTTTTTCTCTTTTCTAAGCCACTACTTTTTAAACCATCATATGGAGATTAGCTTTTTACAGCATCTACCTTACTGGAAAAAATAAGAAATGGATGACAGTAAATATTTATATGAATAGGAGAGATTATGTCTGCCTTAATCCTATCCCTTTAAAGAATATCCTTTCAAGTGTTGGGCTAAATAAAATATTCCTTTATTATGTAGGTCAGGGTCAACTTATAAATTAGTGATCTGTCACAGCTGGAGTTTTTCAGAAATCCTTAAGACCATGGCATAGCATTGGCATGAGATAAATATTTTCTCAGTGAATGAACTCAATTAAGTTATACTATTATTTTATGCCTATAACAGCACTTCTTATGTTGACAAAGTTAGTCCAGACTCTCTTGTTTAAAAATGACTGAATCCCAACTCAAATTGGCTTACAAAATTGGAGATGTATTGGCCTATGTACATGAAAAGTCTCATAGTGAACGGCTTTAGGTACAAGTGGGCTCAGGGTTCTATTATTGGTAATCTGTCTCTGTCCTTCTCTCTGCTTATCTTTCCTCTGTATTGGCTTCACAGCCAAACAAAATTCCTTTGCATGTCTTTCCCAAAAGATCCAGGAATTGGATCTGGATCCAAAATTGTTGAATTGACTATGTGTGGGTCCATTCCTAAGCCAATCAATGAAACAAGGGTGTTCAGTACCCTGATTGGTCAGGTCATGTGTCTGCTCCATTCCCAGAGCTAATGGGCGGGGTCAGTCCCCCATGAACTACTCAGACAGTGAGGGAAGGGTAGTTTTCCAAAGGAGAATTAGAGCATTATTTCCAATTGAAGGGGACTGGGTGCTGCATAAGCAGGGTAAAGTTTCCTTGCTTGACTTTGAGTCATCTGTTCTCTAGGATGGAGTTTTAGGTTTTGAAGTGTTCTTCAAATGACAAGATCCAGAGTCCTCTTAATAAGCTGGTTATTCTTCTCTAATTTTCATGATCAAGATGTTGAGTGATGTGTAGACTATGTGAGAAATGGCTGAAGGGATTTTCCTTAGGGTGTGTGTGTGTGTGTGTACTGCATATATAGAGTAACAGGGTTATTGTTACGATCTTGGAGCAGAGACAAAATGGAGAGGTGAGTGCTTCTTCCATATGCTAGCATAATTGAAAGCTGACTCTCTCCTCAATGATATTTCTAGCCTTTATGAGTTAATAAGAACAAAAACAACAAAAAAAGCCCAAACAAAAAACAAAAACTAAGAGGAGGCATTAAGGAAAACAAAACTTGGTTTTCTGGTAGGTGCTTGCTTTGTTGGTGAATAAACCATCTGCCTGAATGTCCTGGTAGGTAGCACTGGGTGATTAATAGTGTAGCTCATCTGTGAAGCAGCATGGAGACCTCTCTAAGATGTGTCAGGCTGTAAACAACAGCAACTGATCAATGCCGTTTTGATGAAGTACTGAGACTCCTTTTTATACAAAGGCTTTTTATGATTCTTTCTAACACTTAACAGACCACCGATCATGGAAAAGACATTTCAAATTCACAGGCCAGTGAGTGTTCTGTTAGCCTCTTTTCTCATTTTACTCCCTACAGGGTTTTTGTTTTTTGTTTTTTTGTTTTGTTGAAGACAGTAGTTTTTATTTTTGAAAGAATGATGTATTTTATACTTTTTCATGAAAAGTACTAGAATTACAATAGATTTTTTCTTTTTCTAGTTTGTGTAATTATGATTAATGATGAATAACACAATTTCCGGAATTACAATCAGTGAGGCAAGGCATGACATGTAATTTTAAATTGTAGTTCTGAGTTGCAGTTTTTAAATTGATTCTGTATTTGAATCAATATCTTTTACAATCCAAAGTAATTCTTTTTATGGAATGCTATTTTAAATGGAATGTTGGGAAGGATAAAACCATTGTATATTTTTTACTTTGCCTTTCTTATTAAACATTCTTGATTTTTGTAAAACTTTCTATTATAGAAAATTTCAAGCATATACAGAAGGATATCCTATATTACACTAAACTTGCACGTGTCCATCAGCCAGCTTCAACAGTTACTCAGAACCAATCTTGTTTCAATTACCTCAATTCATTTGTCCCTACCCCATTGGATTATTTCGAGGCAAAGTTCTAGTTCCAAAATACTGTTTGGACATGGATTTGGGGGATAGATATAACTTTTGGAGTGTAGGATGAACTATTTTCATCATTTATTTTGAAGCAATATTTTGATGAATTTTTTCACATTTTACTTTCTGAGAAATAGATACTTCTATATTTCTTCAAAGCATTTCTAAAGTGTACTATCTTATTAGTTTAGCAAATTGAGCTCTTACCATATGTCAGGAAGAGTACTTGACTTTGGTGACACGGTGATGACTAAGAAGAAAGGCTAGTGCTCAAATAAGTCATTATCTAGCAGGGTGGATAAGTACTCATATCGTACATATCAATGTACAATGATAATAATGGTAGACTTATATGGGATTATGGAAGAGGAACACCTAGCTTGGTCTTGGAGTATCACGAAGGTGTTACAGAAGACAGATACTAGAAGGATAAATAAGATTAAGAAGTAATGAGAGGGCATAGGTGATGACTAGGGCTGTGAGTAGAGGAGACCTGTCTTACACCCATGCCTGCAGAGTAGAATATAAAGGGGAAAAGTGGTAAGAGTTGAGGCCAGAGAGCTGAACAGGGAGTTTTCATTTTGTCTAAAGCTTAGGAAGAGTCTTTAGAGAGTTTTATTCAGGGGGCTGACAAGTTGAATCAGATAGAGTGTTGTTCCAGTCTAATCATGAGGAAAAGTGTTCTCAGCGATTTAATCACTAATGTAAAGATATCAGACAATTAGTCACACCCATGTCTGGGCCTCTGACTTTTGACTTCTGGTCCAAGGCATTGCATCTCCCTCTGTTTTTTGTTTTGTTTTTTGTTTAAATTTTTAGTCAATAAAGACTGCCAGTAATTCCCTCAGTGGCAATGAGCTTGTCTTTGGTCATTAATCCCTAGCGTAATAAGACATAAAACTAGGGAGTAAGACTCTTGAGTCCACTCTCCTCAGTAGTAATCATTGCAGAACTATTCAAACCCATTGATAATCTGCTGGTTAGTCTATAATGCTTTTCCCCCCTCTGCCGCTATGCCTGCTATCTTACATCTTCAAATTAAAATACTAAATGACTAAAGCCCAAGGATTTGGGTGCAATGAAGTTATAGTGGGAGGAAGAGGTTAGGTGTGACCCTGGGGACTGAAGGACTTATGGGCGTAGGGGAGGCAAACCAGGTCCATGAGTCAAGGGCTTTCAGACATCTTCCCACTAGAGTACCAGGTTTGAACAAATGAGAAGAGCCGAAGTAATGACTCTTTTTCTTGGTACTGCTACACAGCAGGAGTTAGTAAACTGCAGTCCATGGGTCAAATTCGGTTTACTGCTTGCCTTTGTAAATTAAGTTTTTTTGGAACACAACCATTTTCATTCATTTACATATTGCTTATGGCTGATTTTATGCCATAATAGCAGAGTTGAGTAGTTGTAACACAGAAAGTAGGGCCTGCATAGTTTGACATATTTATTCTCTGGCCTTTTACAGAAAAGATTTGCCAACCCATGCTATAGAGGGTGAGTCACTGAGAGTGAATCTTGGATTCAATTCTGTTCTGGAATCTGAAGAAGTACTCATCAGGGATACAGCCCATCGGAAGGTGAGTCTAGAGCCTTAATTACTATGGGGCAAGGGGTTCCTTGGGCCCTATAAGGACTTGCTTCAGATGAAATGTTTGAGGAGGCTGCTTTCCAGTTCATTGAACCCCCAAAGAGCTTTCATTTAAGACTCCCTAATACAAGCTCAGTGGTGGTGCAAGGACACTTCTTACCATCTGGGAACTGGTGAATTTCCACTGCTCTGTGGCATTTGCTTTAATGGCATTCAAGCAACGAGCAGAGCTTTCACTTCCAGCTGTGAGGCATCTGACTTGGATCCCTCCTCTCCTCTTTGCCACAGTATTCCTGATGTTCCCGCTGTGTGTTCTGAACTGGATTGGCATCTATCTTTCCCTCTGCAGTGCCCTTGCAGGCTATGCCAGACTCACACCAGCCCAATCCATCTTTCTCTTGATTCAGCGGGCTTGCCGTCTGGGTGCCTCCCTACCCTTGGGGAAACATCAGAGTTTGAGTTTTGACTGTGAAGACTCTCAGAGATGTATATCAAGTGGATTTTATTAATTCACTTACGTAGTGCCTGTTCTCAGCATCAACTGTATGTATGGATAGATGTCTGCATGAAATACCACTTGAATCACTGAAAGGTCTTCCTTGGCCCCAAATATTTTCTCTATTGACCCTGCTTGTGGTGCTTGAACTATCCCAATTTGAATTAAGAAGCCAAGAGCACTTATCGAAATGATGTTTCCCATGCAGAGTAACTCACCCAGCTACTAGCTGCCACTTAAGTTAAAAATGAATGAGTTTAATGGAGTATCTGTAGGAGAAATCAGAATCTCCAAGTAAAAGGGTCAAGGGAGAGGAATCTTGGGAATGCTGGGAACAGACAGGTCCCATCAGCACCTTTACAAGGAAATATATAGATACTGTGTACCTGGGCGAGAAGGTTGGAGGAAAGGGCATTCAAAGTATTCTGACATAGAGATGATGGAGTAGTAGAGGTTGAAGAGGCCAACCTGTTGACAGATGAGACCATAGAGGAACAGGAAGGAGCTGAGACTTCAGATTTAATTCAAGGTCAGCTAACACCTAGGTCCATGCCCTTTCCACATCCTGGCCTTATCCAATGTGTGCTCTGGACAGTACTACTTCTGCAAATATTAATAGATATTTACATGGAGAAAAAGGCATGGTGGTTAAATAAATTTAAGAAACATGGTTAGAAAGAGACCTTTCATGTCAAGGTATTCATCTAGAAGTCTTGGGATATGATCTCTAGCCAATAGAAGATATATACTGATCAAATTTAATCGTACAAATGCATATGTATTTACAAAATGACCAGTGCTCTATGAGGACGTAATTCAGTTCTCTAGAAGCATATGTCAAAGGATCCTAGTGGTGTAGTGGTTCAGAGTGACTTGTGGGATGAGAGGGTTTGTAAGCTGGTAACTGAAGGGTAAGCATAGTCTAACTAGGTGAAGAGCAGTCCAGGCATGTGCATGTAGCATAGAGAGCATGGTGCCTTAGAGTAGAAAGTTCTAGTTAGGTCCCCTGACAGCTGGGGGAAGAGGGGACAGGTGCCCTGGGACCCTAGACTTCATCCTCTACATAGAAGAAGCCTTGCATATTTCCCCCAGTGTGTCTTACGAATATTCTCTGTGCTTTGGAAAAGGTTGAAAAGTGTTGCGCCAGGGAAACTAAAAGGTGGAATTTAATGAGTTAGGACAGTGGTGAGAGATGAGACCGTAAAATCATGGTGGAGCCTTAAGATACTCCCTGAGTGACCTTGCCTGAGTCCCACACTGCTTTTGGACCTCAGTTCCTTCTTCCAAAATTGGACAAGTATTCTGTTTTTTGCTCTGATCAGTTCTTATTTCACATTCCTGTAATTGTGATTTAAAATAAAAGAACAAACTAGAGTATTTGGCTCTGAAGAAGCTGAACCTTTGTGCTGCCCTCTAGCCCAGGTTGGTCCTTAAGGGCTGTTGAGTTACTTACGCCTTGGTCCAAAATGATTAGTGTACCAACATGGGGACTGAGCAGTCCTGCTTGCTGATAAACAATAGTGATTTTACGTGACTTATTATTGCTATTCTCCATCCACCTCCTGCCATGGGCTCAGGAGCCTGAGTTCCCTGTGCCTTTCCATTCTAAATATAGCAACTCCCCTGTTCACAGACTTCTTTTTGCCATCACAGGAAGGGAAATGCCAAACCTAGGCCTGCTTGTCTGGTGGTTAGGGAGCCAGAGCTCTGTTTTGCACTGCCACTTCCCTCAGCTCATTTTGGACCTTGTTGACAAATACTCTCATCAAAAGAACAAAACAAAAAACAAAAAAACAAAAACTAAAACAAAACCCTCTTTCTGAAGTCTGCATTTCTTCTAAGATTTCCAGGACGTGTGGTAGCTATTTAGAGCTATTTTCCTTCCTCCCATCACCATTTCTGACTTTGTGGCCTGTGCATTTCATACATCACACACAGGTAACAACAGCTGTGGTACTTTGAGATGTGATGCTGGAGTTCCTAGCAAAACCTGTGGGGTGTCCAGGAAACTTCTGAGCAGTAGATGTAAATGCAAATAGACCGAAATACTCTACTTTCTGGTAACCCTGAGAACTGACTGTTTAATGAATAGAGAGGGTTTACAGCAGGATGGGCCTATACATAGAACCCAGAATGAAGGAGGCAGGGTTGGGGAGAAGTGAGAACACTTGAGCCCCATATTAGAGAAATTAGCTTCAAAGCCCAGTTCTGTTATTTACAAGTTTTGTGCCTTGAGCAAGTTACTTATATTCTCTGGGCCCCAATTCTCTCATCTTTTAAATGCAGATTTTAATGAAGTTATAACACAAATTAAATGGGGGAATGCATGAAAGTACTTAGCATAGTCACATATAGTAAATATTCCAGTAATACTGGTGGTAAAATCAAATACACAATCAGTATTCCATAGTCTTTAGTCTATATCTTTTTATTCCTTTTTTCTATTATTATTTTTAGAGAATTTTCTTATTTTTTTCTGAGTTCTTCTAAATCATTTCCAGCTGTGTTCTCCTTTTTAGTCATGACTAACATCAGGGCCTCTGTTGTGGAGGTTCCTGTCCACCATCAGAGAACACTATAAACATTAACATACCTTCTACGATTGAGCAGTCCAGATGTTCCTTATGAGTTCTCCCATCTGTGCAGCACAGGTACAATGGTTCATGGGACCTTCTTAATGGAGAGCAGAAAGTGGATGAGCCAATCTTTCTCAAAGGGTATTGGAAGTCCTCAGGTAGAAATTGCCTCCAACAGGCTTCTGGGGCTGTTCTGGCCACATTTTCTATTGAGTTTTGTGCTAACTACCCTCTAGCCCCAGAGGGCCGTTATTTCTGTCCCAAGTTGTAATGGACATTGAATTCAGCCAGACTGCATGTCTATGTACCTGTCTTATCATCACTTCTTTAATCCCTAGGACCCAAGAGGCAGCCTTGATCCTGAGTACTCATTAGCCACAACACTTCTAAATTGCTCTTGGGTCCAGACATACCAGGGATTCCCTGTTGGGCATACATCGTGTGTACTGATTCTTGGTTCTGTCTTTTTCTATAGTCCATGTTGACCCAGCAATAAAAACAGGGCTTGCTGAAGAGGATCAGTGTCTCTTCCTCTGGTGTAAAATGGAAAGCAGAAAGATTATTCCAACTTAGTACAGGTGGACTCTGAGAGAAGTTGCTACTTGTCACTAAAGGGGCTTTAGAAATAACTTTTTTTAGGCAGGATGTTCATTATTTGGTCTTCCTGCATAAATTTCGTTAGTAGCTCTCTCCTCCTTTCCCTACCTCCAACAATTCCTTAATTATTTACTTAACCTCTGGGAAACTGGTCTAGGTACTGGGAATACGGAATGTATACACATGTATACATCCCCCCTTCATGGCTTTTGCAATGTAGGAAGAGGAACAAAATCTTAAGACTTTATAATACTACATATCTGATGGAGGAAATTGAAGGTGTTAAGAGAGCACAGAGGGAGCACTTAACAGCATAGAGTGATCACTAACCTGAGGAATGGAAAGTTATCCAGGCAAGGGGGGATTAGTTAAGATTTTTTAATGGGGAAGAAATATGCCAATAGATACCAAATCATTCTTGTAAGTTTGACCTTTACTGTGAAAATAGCAGGGATCCATAGAAGGTTATTGAACAGAAAGATACTATGATAAGAGAAACAATTTAGTTATCAGTCTGGATGCAGTGAATAAGAGAGCACAAAGCCTGAGGAAAGAACATCACTGTGTAAGCTCCTGCCATAAACTAGAGAGCTAGTAGGATTTGAAACAGAAGTCACAGGATTTGGTGGCTGGATGTGAAAGTGAGGGCAGCATAAGCGAGAGTGAAACATCAATATTGACCACCATGTTTCTAGGTTCCTCAGTTGGGTGAATGATAGTGCTTTTTAATAAGATAGGGATCCGGAAGAAGCAGCAAGTTATGAGGGGAAAATAAAGATCATAGCTTTAGATGTTGAACTTGAAGTGCCTGTAAGACTTCATGTGTGGATATTTTCAGTGGGAAATGAAGTATTGTGGTAGGCATTCAGGAAGGTGATCTAAAGTCAGATTTTTGGAGTCACCAGCAGCTAGAAGATATTTCAAATCGTATGAATATAAGAGATCATTTACATAAGCAAAGTATGGAAGGTGAGAGGAAGGCTAAGAATGGGACCCTAAGTGTTTCTACCATATAAGATGATGAAAAGAAAAATTAGAAGGATAACTCAGAGAAGAAAGAGAATTAGGTAATAGCCTTCTTTTAGGATGGATAGTCTAACTGGAGTATTCTAATAATTGGTTGGTCTAAATCTAAAGCTATCTACTGGTCTGCAAAAGAGATCTGCTGGTCTGTCAGCCACAGGTCTTGTATTTTGGGTAGAGATGGTAGCAAGCTCGACACAAAGCTGCCATTATTTGCACACTGTGGTCAAGGACAAATGTGAGTACTAAAGCCTTGGAAGTGAATTAACTGGAAGATTTTGGCTGTATTTATATGATTTAATGCTGACAGTGCTAATTTCTATTATAGCTTAGTGTGTCTATGGCCCGGTTTTCTCCATTTCCTAGTTAGTAGGTTGAGCTGCTAACAAGCACCCTCCCACTCCAACTTTAAGTCCTTGATGGGTTTGGGGATATGTTTTTTTTTTTTTTTTTATCATTTTAATTATATTATGTATAGGTTTATAAATGAGGAGAAAGACTACAGGCATTTATTAGGTATCATATATGGAGAAAGAGTGATGAGGCTCTGAAGTGTTAAGTAAAATAAATCTATAGTGTGATTTAGGAGAATTAGTTTCAAATTCTGACCCTGCCATTAACTTGTTCTGTCGGAAGTAGAGAACCACTGTGGTGTCAATTTACCTATCTGTAAATGTAGAAGATTGGATTCAAGGATCCATTTTGTCGTTAAGATTTTGTGAGCTCTGAATGTGCTTACACTACTCGGTGCAGAAAGATGGGAGGGCAATATATTTAGAATTCTGTATAGTTCCTATCCCTACCTAAGGCTCGTGTATGGTTCCCATCCCTTCCTGGGCATTAGAGCTGGACAGCATGTGCATTCATAACCTCCCAAACTTCTGACTCTTGGAGAAAATACATTTTTTAAATTGATTTAAAAATTAAAATCGTCTTAGTCTACAAAAAAGGGGAGTATGTGGTATTTTCCAAGTAAAAGGAAGCGATAAATTCCAGTTACTCTATGCTGACCAGAGCATATACTAATAATGTTTCCTCTACTTTCTTTTCTTCAAATAAACAAACATAGAGCATTTAATATATACCAAGTATTTTCTAGGCACAGGGATATGGACATGATTAAGACATGAATCTTGAGATGATTGCAATTTGATGAGAGAAAAAATAACCAGTAATATAGCATGTTTTCTGGTGGATGTGTGAATTACCGTGTTATAGAAATTATGGGATATTTAGCCATCCATCCATTCAACAAATACTTGGTGCCTACTATGTATCAGATCTTGCTCTAGGAATCTTGATAAAGTAGCTATCAAAATAGACAAGGTTACCCACTTTAACAGGGCCCAAAGTCTAGTATAAGAAGAGAGAAAATGAATCCATAACAAAGAAATAAAGACTTTCAGATGGTTATAAGTACTATATGGAAACAATATTAAGTAGGGAATAGAGATTGGTGGTGAGTATTGTAATTTTCCATAAGATGGTCAGAAAAAGCTTTGTGCATAAGAGACAGTTGGAGCAGAGAACTAAGGAAAGTGAGAGAGTGATGTGAGGTCTAGGGGAACACGGATCCAGATAGAAGGAAGAGCAAGTGCACAGGCATTAAGGCACAAGTATGTGTGACTTGTATGAGGAATAATAAAGATGCCAGTCTTGGTAGAACAGTCAGAACAACTAGAGGGCTCAATTTTCCATCCACTCTGAGAACAGCAATTGTGTCAGGGAGGAGAAATCAGGAGTTTGACTTTGAACATGTTAAATTTAAGATGCCTGTTAAACATCTAAGAGAGATGATATAAGAGCATATAAATATATGATTCTGGAGTTCAGGTGATAGGTCCAGTCTGGAGATATAAATGTGGGTGTTATCAGCATGTAAATATACTTAATATTTAAGTATTTAATATGAAAGAGCTCTCCCCCAGGAAATGACTATCAATAGACATCGAGGAGAAGCAAAAGAACCAGATAGAGGAAAATGGAGACCATCTGCTCAGCAACATAGGAGGGGAATGAAGGCTGGTGGTCTAAAAGCCAGGTGAAGAAAGAAAGGGTTTCAAGAAGGAGGAAATAATCCACTGTGCCAGTGCTTCTGACAGTTCAGAACTGACACACAGAGCTGAGAATTGCTGAAGAGCAGTGGAGAAAACCTTGAGGAGTTCAATGCTGAGGGCTGGAGGGGTGAGAGAAGGGTGGCCTGAGATAAGAGGCCATGAGGATCGGAAAAAAACTTGAACAAAAAGCCACCGTGATGGGGCTGACCGATGGACTAGATACTGCAGAAGAGGTTTAAGGCCTGGAGAGGAAGTGTGGAAGATTTTTAAGCTTCAGATCTGAGTAACAGGAAGAATCAAATGATGAGGCCATTGATTAATGTGGGAAGCAGTGGCAGAGAAGCAGCTTTGGGGGAAGGAGATGGTAAGATTTTAGGACAAACTGATTTTGGTATGCATTTGGGACATTCAAGTGAATATAGCTATTGCGAAGTTGCCTACGAAGCTGAAGTTCAGGAGACAGGAATTTCTGAGGAGTTTGATGTATATGTTATGTTTCCATATTATTACTGAAGTACAGGCACATAGGTGGATGTTTGGAGAAAGGTTGCAGAGGAGCACGTGATCTGGAAACCCTGTTATAACAGGGAGGTGTGGAGAAGCTGGGAGTCAGCCATCCTGAGTCTAAGCCCAGCATATTATGGGCCAGTTGTATGAGTTTGGGCAATGGTGTGGTCAGTGAGTTCTCTCCGCTGTGAAATATGGAGAACAGCAAGTGTGAAGTTGCTCGAGGATCCAGGGTACTAGAAGATGGAGAAAGTATTCAAATTTATTCTACATGTTTATGTCTTTACAACTACTTCTGCCATGAATGATGAGACTGCCACTGCTACAAACACGCCATTAATTTTATTACCAATAATAGATGTCCTAGTGTATGTCGTAAATGAGGGGGAACGGGTCTTTTGAGATTAGATTTGTAAAAGGGATCTCTTCTACTCCCTACTCGCCATTAAAATATATGCCTTTTTTTTTCCTCTCTCATTAGCCTCTCATTGAAACTCAGGGCAGATGGACTATTATTTCATTGTATCCAAGAAACTAAGCACATTCCCATTTACTCGTCTGAATCATTTTGGGAGGAAACAAGACAGTTTGTAAGACTACTTTAATAAGCAGTGGCTCCATTTCCATTTGCTCATGTCACTCTTTGTCATATAGGACACCTTTTCAACCTCTGCTTTTGACGAACATTTGATTTTCATTTCCTCTGTTTTCTTAACAACTTTGCCTCCCTGATATTTGCTGTCTTGCTGTGGCCAGAGGAGCAAACGCAGGGGATTATGGAAGTGACTGTGCTTTCACTGTTCAGTAGCTTGTCTTCCTTCACTGTCCCTTGTCAGCCCACCATAGCCAGCCTAGCCTGAACATCCTCAGCAGCTATTACCAGGACTGAGCAGGGATACCCTGCAGGGGAGAACTGAAGGCTGGGCCAATTCCTCTTGTGATTATGTGGATCTTGTTTATTGATTGATTCACTCATTTGTTCAGTGGACAAAGGTAACAGGACAATGAAAATGATGACGTGAATGAGGATGATGATCACTAGCATTTAGTAGCAGTGGCAGGCACTTTGCTAAGAGGTTTAAATACATTTTATCAACTAAACTGCACAAGAGTAATATGTAGTTAGATTCAGGAGTATTGCTTTCAGCTGAGAAAAATGAGAATTAAAAAAATGAAGTATTTTCAGGTTCATCCCATGGTTGGTAGAGCTCAATCTTAAATTCAGGTCTTTAAAAAATGTGGAGTTTTTTTGTGGTTATTGTTGTTGTGCTTTGTGTTTTTACAAAAGCAGTAAATGTGTGTAGAGAATACAGAGCTAGGGGTACCTTATAATTGCAAATCTGAACAAGTGAATTTCCCTTCTCTCAAAGTTGACCTCCCTTCTGCTTCTGCCTGCTCTGCTTGCATTCTAATGCCTTCAAATAGTCACTTTTTATATATGGTTCAGTGTTTATAACTTATTTTGCAGGA
>CM052895.1:94845256-94901050 GCA_028534135.1 Potos flavus
GTCCATGTTGAAACAAAAGTTGGATATTCATCCTTTCTGATGGAGGCATAATATTCCATTGTATATATGGACCATATCTTCTTTATCCATTCATCTGTTGAAGGGCATCTTGGCTCTTTCCACAGTTTGGCGATTGTGGCCATAATTTGTGTTTCTCTTATGACTGAAGTTGTCTGTTTTATATAGAGTCATGTCTATTTTACGTGAACTCTGTATTCCTTTTTCTATTTTTTTCTATTCTTTGTCTTTCCCCCTTGTTTTCTGATTGTTCTTTATATACTAAAGAGATTAACTTTTTGTCTATGAAAGCAGTTGGAAATACTTTCTCTTTTTAAAAATTTTTAGTAAATTTTTTTGTAAAGTTATTTTAATTATTTAATTATCTATTAAACCTTACAGATATTTTGTATGTGGGTTTTATATTTTGGATTTCTATTACAAATCCACTCTGATTTTAAAGGAATATTCTCTGTGTTTTCTTCAAGTACTTAATACAGATTCCTTATCCCCCCCTCACACTATGACTTTTAATCCATTTGAAGTTTTCCTTGGTATATGATGTGAACTAAGGATCCAACTTTATTTTTTTTTTTCTAAAAGGTATCCATTTTCCTTAGTATCATTTGAGAGTACATGTTGAACCCACTCACTAGAAATGTCTCCGGCATATAGTAAACTTTCATATGTTTAAGGGGTAATTCTGGATTTTATGTTCTTTTCAATGGGTATTTCTGTCTATTTGCATGCCAATATAACTTTAATTATTAAGACTTTATGGTGGGTTTTAACATTTTATAAGACTATTCCACCTTATTGCTCTTATTTTTTAACATTTTCCTGGCCATTTTTCCTTGATAGATCAAGTTTTTCTGTTACCAAATTTCATACTTTGATCTACTGTATTTTATTGGCAGGTACTGTATCTATCCAGGCATTAAATGATTACAGAGAAATTTATTGCAGACCTTTCTATGCTGGCCTTTGTGTTAAGTATAAGAAAAAAAGAGGATGAGAATCCTATATTCACTGAGCTTCTGATAGATCCCTGGTAGTTTTAAAAATGTGGAATATGCATGGAATACAAATATTGTGACCTCTATCCTGTACATCTATAGTTTTTGAAATTCCAGGGATGATTGTGAAGAGCCATTATGTTTGAGAACCAGTGCCCTCTGAGGAAAACCAACAAACTGTAGCCTCCTCCTGCCTGGCTGGAAAATGTCTGGTCATTTCCCCTCAGTTTCCATGATGTCATAAATCAATATGGTCAACATTGGAAGGAGCCTCACAGATCCCAATCTAGTCTGCTTACTGATGGAGAAACCTAAGCCCAGATGTGATGAGATATACTTAAAACTGTGTCAGTGATTTATTTGGTCAGAGACCCAAAATTTATCTTCAGTTCCATTTTTTCCCTCCATTACGCCATGTAGAGACTTACTGAACAAGCCAGTATCTCATGATTGAAAGGTGCGAAATTAATTTAATTCATATATAAACATTTTAAATCATTCATTAGGCTAGAATTGCTTTCACTCAATATTTTGAACACTACTCCTAAATTTATTCATTATCTATTTATTCATACATTTATTCATTTATCGATTCAACACATTTTCTGGTATTACGTGTTCTGTTGATATAATGAAATATCAAACATTGAATCTGTATTCAAATGATTTTAATTTGACTCTATATGTAAGGTATTTGCACATGAGCTATAAAACTTAGACTTTGGATAGAATACAAGACAATTCAAGGAATGTTACAAAGCACTTAGATGCTACATGTGTAAAATAAAGAAAAGTTAGGAGTAGAGAATGTGCTGTATAGGAGGTGATTATTTTGTTTGGCTAAATATGGAGCGATAGTGAAGGGCATTGATAGCAGGAGATATTATACAGATAAACCTAGCAATAATGGGAAGCAATAAAATCCTTTTCTCTCCACATCTGTCCTTTAACAGATCTTTTCTTTTTGTAACTAGTACATTTGCTTTGCAACATCTTTTGTCTTCCCAAACCGTGGAAAATTATGTGATAGAAAGTTATTGATAAATACACTACAGAAATAGGAAAACCTCCCTAAAGAACTGACATCACTGAGGCATGTAGTGTTTGATAAAAAGTGAACTTTCCAGATTATTGAAGCTTACCTTCTAAATGTCAAAACCTTTCTTTAAAAAATTTTACCCATTTTGGACACAGTTCTTGTATAATAAAATTTAGACTTCCCTAACTTTTTATAGAGGTTTTATCATGCAACTTTTGAACTCCTCCTGGAAATGAGAGTTAGAAGAAATAGGTTTTCTGTATTCTGCTCAATCTAATAGCCTTGCTTGTCCTTAATTTCCATCAGTGGCAATACAAATTAATTTTTCTTATAAGTTTCTTGGCCCCCTCCTTCACTGTGTCCCCTTATATTTTTCTATATTTTGGATATCTATTTCTAATAATCTGGTTTCTCCTCTAAACCGTTACTTTTGTCCCCTGTTAGCTATAAAAATAAATGGGAAATGGATCAGGAAAGGTTTGCGGTATAAGGGAAAGGGGCTGGACTGGGAGTTTGGAGAACTGGGTTTTATTTAATGCTTTGCCAACAATTGAACTGGGGATGTATAACCTTGGGGAAGTTACTATCTTTTTCTCATGCCTGGATTTCTCAGCTGAAAAAAAAAAAAAAAAGACCCTGGATGTGATTATGCATGGTTTTCAAATTCTTCAGGCATCACATTGGACAAGACCCATGGGCTCAGCAAAAGGGCTCTCAACTTTTCATTTTCTCTCCCACCCATATTTTAATAAGTCTATTCTAGTTTATCTTTTGTATCTTGGGTATTTTTATAAAAAGGATTCCATAACTTTTTAAAAAGTGTGAATGCCACTGAATTAGAAAGGTAATGGCTATGATTTAGTCATATATTGAAAAATCTCTATGTTCTTCAATTTGTCATAGGCTTTTATATTATCCCTAATTTTTACAAACTTCTAAAAAGGTGGTAAAATACTGATATTTTTATTTGAGAAAACTGAGCCTCAGCATTTAAAAAACTTTCCTAAGATCATATAGCCAATAAATGAGAGGAATAAAATTCTAGCTCCATGCTACCAACTCAAGAGCTAGAGGAAATTTCACATTGTCTCTGAGTAGGACCTTTTTCACTTCCACATGACTACTATGACCAGATATGGTATAATCGTATTGATATTAAGCATAAGAAAAACCTTCAGAGTGAATTGGTCTCCTATGAGAAAATTATGTTAACTTTAATGGCATTTGTCCATGCTTCTCTTTGACCCTCTCTCGTCTTTTTTCCTGGTACATGGCCATGTTCTGAATGTAGCTCCACCCATAGAACATCTAACACTGCATTACATTTACAGTTTAAAACATTGATAGATAAATCAATTGACTATGTGGGAGAATATGAACAGACAGAGGAAGAATAGAGATTTGAAGGAGTAAAAATCCCAAATTATGTACTTAAAATAGCATGAATACTACTTTTGGGAAATAGAAGTCATTTTTTACTTTTTTTACTGAATCTTTTATGTAGTTGGTAAATTTCCACCCCACAGTGAACTTTGATGTCTTTTCTGTTTTGTAACTTGGCTTTGCCAGTATCTCAGGAGAGAGTTGCCTCTGTTGGTAGGAAGGAAGAATTTAACTAATGAACTGAAGCCAGAGAATGGCGAACACACTAGTCTGCGCACACAGATGCCTTTGTCTCTGAATAGCAGTAATTACTAGTTCCCCGCACCTCTTATTCTTTCTACTCTGAGCTGTCAAACTTCTCACCTACCTTTAAATAAAGTCTACAGTGGCTAATGTTCTTGCCTTTTCAATGAAAAAGCTCCAATTTAAGAGAGCAACCAAGAAACACCCAGATACTTTGTCCCTAGTCACCTGGATTTCAGCCTAACGCTACATTTTTTTTCCTCCTTGTGATCAGATAGTGGGAAGACATGACTTGACCTTCAGTGCTTTAATAGCGTATCTTACTGCTCTTTCTTGATTTTTTTCTGAACAAGCCTGATTATGGTCTCCCTTGCAAGGTTTCTCAACTACTTAGAAAGTATACCCTTGAGTGAGCCATCTCCTCTCCATTCTGCTTTGTTTCAGGGAGTCATGACCTGGAATTTCTGAGCATCTTTTACAGTTCTCTAAGGTTCCTGTCCTCCATAAAGTACCATTTTCTTTAAAAGTTCATGGAGGCTGAAAATATAGTATGACCATACTAAATACTTTATCCTATGCAAGTCCCCTAGGCAGAGTTTAAAAATCTAGGAAGTACTATGGTATAATAATCACAGAATTTAGAGTCATATAAGCTTATTTGAAGTCCAAAATTAATCTTCACTACTAGTTGTATGTTCTTGAGAAAGTCTTATTCTTAAATAACGGCTTAGTTGAACCATAACTCATATACCATAAGTTCATTTTTAAAAGTGTACTACTTAGTGGTCTTTAAGATACTTAAAAGGGACTTCTGCAAGATGGCAGTGTAAGAAGATCCTGAGCTAACCTCCTCCCCACAGACACACAGCTACATTTGGATCATTTCTTTTTGAAAAGATCTGAAAACTAGATGAACTACTTATCCAAAATAAAAGATAAAAAGATCATATCAAGATGGATAAGACAGGCAGAGTCATGGTCTCATCCAAAACCCCACTGCCAGTACATCCACGCATAAGAGGGAGGATCTCATTAGTCCAGTGCTTCTCTCTGAAGAATGAGAAGTTGGTGTCCCACATTAGGCACCATAACCCCTGGCATCTGCACAGACAGACAAGCCCCCAAACATCTGCCTTAGAAAACAAATGGGGCTGTTGTCAATGGGGACCTAAGTGCTGTAAGAAAATGAAATTCTCCTTTGGAAGGGCTCCCATGTGGTCTCACTCCCCCCAGGCCCAGTGAAAAACCAGCAGTTTGATAAGCACCTACACAATACTTGAAGGAGATTGATTTGCTAATCTAAAAGTGTCTGGGTGAAGGGCAGGGGACAACTGAAACTCTCTATGGAGATGGAGGTACTGATGGATGACAGTTTTATACTCTCCACCTACGCAGCTAGCATAGGTGGACAAGTTTGGATGCAACACCCTCTTGTCAACTTCCTAAGACAAATGGAGACAAGTAGTTGCAGCACTCCCGGCTGCCTTGGTGAAGCTGGAGAGAGTGGCAGGTTGCAGGACTCCCCCACTCCCTACCTAAAGTCCAGGATGAGGCAGTTAGAGCATTCCCCCAGTCCCCACCGGGGCTGGTGAGCCCGAGCAGTTGTGCCATTCTCCTGCTCCCAGCCTCAAGCTGACATGCATGCGCAGACAAAGCACTCTCCCACTTCATTTCTGAAGTCCACGATCACATGTAATCAGGATATTTTCCTGCTGCCTTTCCGAAGTCTATGAGTGTATCCCACCCCCTACACTCTGTAGCTGCCTAGTTAAAGCCCACAGGCATGCACAATCAACATGGGGGATATACTTTGATCATCTGGCCCTGGTGGCCAAGGAAACTGGTATTCTTGAGCTCTATGAAAAATTAACAAATGGAAAGACAGTTGTTGGCAGGCCAAGGCACTGCACAGATAGCATTCTGAAACACAACCCCAGTCTTCCTGTAAAAATGGCCTATTTACTAAGCCTGAAGCTTTAGCCTAAAGGACAGGCTTCACATCCCCACACATCTAGAGGCTAAGAAGGCATTCTCAGGGAATGTAAGCAGGGAGACAAAATCCTTGCATGCACCCTTGGCTTCACTACAGCTTGATGAGACCTCCCAGAAAGGAACTTATACACTTTTCTGAAGTATCAGTATTTACAAGTGTCATCTGGGGGATGCCTCCAGAACTCCTGGTTTGGAGGCCAGCAGTGTTTATAATTGTATTCCAAAGGCCTGTGTTTCCTAGTTCCACAGAACTGTATATATTTACCTACTTTAAAAGCTGCCACCTGAGGGTCTGGCTTCCAGTCAGCCTGAGACTAGGTGCTAAATGAGATTCTTCCCCTTGGAACACTGACAGGTTTTGGCACATCATCAACAACAGGGGCACATCAAGAATAAATCAGGTGATTTAGAGACTTACAAATATTTGAGAGACAACCAAGAGCTAAGGCAAGGTTAAATGGAGTGGTGAATTACCTGTATAAGACCATTTCTTGAAGACTGAGAGAGGTAGCTGCTTTACCTAATACATAGAAACAAACAGAGTCACAAAAAATGAAGAAACTGAGAAATATACTCCAAATAAAAATACATTAATAGTACAAAGATAAATAGCCTACCTGATAAATAATTCTAAGTAGTGGTCATAAGGATGCTCGCTGAACTCAGGAGAAGAATAGTTAGACACAGTGAGAAATTCAAGAGATAAAAATATAAGAAAGTACCAAATAGAAGTCACAGAGCTGAAGAATACAACTAAACTGAAAAATACACCAGAAGGGTTCAACAGCAGACTGAGTGTAATAGAAAAATGGATCAGCGACCTGGAAAACAAAGCAATTGAACTCACCCAGACAGAGCAGCAAAAAGAAAAAAAAATAATAATAACCAAAGTAACTTATGGGATCTATGTTAAAACTTCAAGCAGAATAACTTTTGCGTTATAGAGATCCCAGATGAGAAGAGAGGGACAGAAAATATATTTGAAGAAATAATGGTTGAAAACTTCCCTAAACTAGAGAAAGAAGCAGGTATCCAGGCCAAGAAAGCCCAGAAAGTTTTAAGTAAGGTGAACCCTAAGAGAGCCACACCAAGAAAGACATAATAATTAAATTGTCAAAAGTTAGAGAATCTTAAAAGCAGCAAAAACAAAAATTAGTATTTGCAAGAGAAACCCCATAAGCAATTAGCATATTTCTCAGCAGAAACTTTGCAGGTGAGAAGAGAGTGGCATGATATATTCAAAGCACTGATAGAAAATAAAAAAAAAAAACAAAACTTAAAAATAAGAATACTGTACCCAGAAAGGTAAACATTCAAAATTGAAGGTAAGATAGAGTTTTCCATACAAGCAAAAGCTAGAATTCATCACTACTTAGCTGGCCTTACAAGAAATATTAAAGGGACTTCTTTAAGCTATTCAAAAAAACTCGTTTAAGAAAACATATGAAAGTAAAAACCTCACAGGAAAAAAATATATAGTAAAGGTAGTGGATTAATGACTTACTAAACTACTATGTAGGTTAAAGATAAAAGTAGTGAAATTAACTAAAACCACACACACACATCTTTATCCATTCATCTATCAGTGGACACTTGGGTTGCTTCTATATCTTGGCTGTCATAAATAATGGCACAATAAATGGAGATGTAACCCTATAAGGGGTTAATCTCCACAATACATAAAGAACTTATACAATTCAACACCAAAGAAACCCCAAATAATTCAATTTAAAATTGATGAAGAACCTAAATAGACATTTTTCCAAAGAAGACAAAGAGCCAGCAAACATATGGAAAGATGCTCACCATCACTCATCATCAGGGAAATACAGATCAAAATCACAATGAAATAAACATAACACTTGTCAGAATGGCTGGAACCAAAGATAAGAAATAAGTATTGAAGCAGATGTGGAGAAAAAGGAGGCCTTGTGCATTCTTGGTGGGAATGTAAATTAGGTGCAGCCACTGTGGAAAACAGTATGAAGGTTCTTCAAAAATTTAAGATACCATATGATCCAATAATTCCACTCCTGAATATTTATCCAAATAAAATTCAAATTTTGATGATATATACTAAAACAAAAAAGCTTTTAAAAATTTCACTGAAACCCATTTATATTTCGTTTTGTTACTTGTGTTGTTTATATTCAGAAACTATTGCCTAATCCAATACTGTGAAGTTTTCCCCTATATTTTCTTTTACTAGTTTTATAATTTTAGGTCTGTGATTTACTTTGCGTTATTTTTTGTGGATGGGATGAGAAACTTCATTTCTTTCCATATGGCTATCCAGTTGTGCCAGCATTATTGGTTCAAAACTACTCTTTTAACATTGAATTGTCTTGACATTCTTGTCAAAAATCAGTTGACCATAATGTGAGATTTCATTTCTGAACTCTAAATTCTATTTTATTCACCTATATGTCAGTTCTTATGCCAGTACTATGTATCTTGTTTTGTAGTAAATTCTGTTAGATTGTATTGGCTTTTCAGGGTCCTTTGCATTTCCATATGTGTTTTAGAGTCATCTTGTCAATTTCTGGGGAAAAAAGGCAGGTAAGGTTTTCATTGAGATCACATTGAAACGTAGATCAATTTGTGGAGTATTGCCATCTTAACTGTATTGAGTCTTCTCACCCATGAATGCAAGATGTCTCTCCACTTGTTCAGGTCTTTGAAACTTTTTATTCAATTGTGTTATATAGTTTGAGTGTAAAAATTTTATACTTATTTTGTTAAATTTATTCCTGAAAACTGTACATTTTGTATGCCATTATAAATGGAATTGATTTCTTTTTCAGTTTCATTTATAGATTATTCATTATTGTAAAGACATACAACGGGCATAGGTACCTATTGTATTTTGAAAGCTTGCTAAACATGTATATTAGCAATAATACTTTTTGTTGATTCCTTAGAATTTTCTGTATACAAAACCATACCATCTGCAAATAAAAATATATTTTTACTTTTTTTCTAATCTAGAATCTATTATCTATTTTTCTTAAATTCTCTGTTAAGAACCTCCATTACAATTAGAATAGAAATGGCAAGAATGGATATTCTTGTCTTGTTCTTGATCTTAGGGGGTGAATTATAATGTTCACTATCAAATATGATTTTAGCTGTGGGATTTTGCAGATGCCTGCGTTTTTTTCTAGAGACTACTATTATCACAAATGTGGTAGCTTAAACAATGGAAGTATAACCTCTCACTGATCTGTAGGCAAAAGTTCAAAATATGGTAAAGCTGCAGTCCTTCAGAGGCTCCAAAGGAAAATCAATTCCTTGCCTTTTCCAGCTTCTGGTGATTGTTCTGGCATTCCTGGGCTGTGGCCACATAGCAAAGAGAGGCAGAGATTAAAGCTATGAATCTGTATTTTATAAAGATCTGCATGATTATAGTAGGGCCTCCTGGATAATCCAGGATAAACTCCTCTCAAGATTCTTAATTACATATTTTGCAGTATAAGGTAATATTCACTCTTTGACCATATAAGGTAAAATGTTCAGGTTCTGATATTGGGATGTGGAAATACCATTTCAAGGGCCACCATTCAACCCACTATATTGCCTTTTATTAGATTGAGGAAGTGCCTTTTTGTTCCACAGTTGTTAGGTTTGTGTTTTATTTCTTATCATGAAAGTAAGTTGGATTTTGTTAAACACTGTTTCTGCATCAAGATGATGATGTGACTTTACTGTCTCTATTGTATTTTGGATTACATTGGTTAAATTTGGTATGTAAAAGCAAACTTTTTACTTCTAAGATAAATCTCAGTTATACTGTATAATCCTTTTAAATGTGGCTGAATTCAGTTTGATAGTATTATGTTGAACATCTCGTTGTGCATCTATATTCATAAGGGATATTGGTCTATAGCTTTCTTTTTTTTGTCATTGGTTTTAGTATCAGAGTAATACTTTCTCAAGGAATGATGTGGAGAGTGTTCAGTCTTCTCATTTTTTTAAGAATTTGCGGAAGATTTGTATTAATTATTCTTTCAACATCTGGTAGAATTCATCCACAAAACCATCTAGTCCGGGACTTTTCTTTGTTTTTTATTTACTAATTCAATGTCTTTACTTATTGGTCTTTATTTTTTTTTTTTAAGATTTATTTATTTATTTGACAGAAAGAGATCACAAGTAGGCAGAGAGGCAGGCAGAGGGAGAGGGGGAAGCAGGCTCCCTGCTGAGCAGAGAGCCCGATGCGGGGCTCGATCCCAGGACCCTGAGATCATGACCTGAGCCAAAGGCAGAGGCTTTAACCCGCTGAGCCACCCAGGCACCCCTGGTCTTTATATTTTTTAATTATTAATTCAGTTTCAGTAGTTCATGTCTTCCAAGAAAATGTCTTTTTCACTTAAGTTGTTTAATTTGCTGGCATACAATATTTACAGCATTCCATTATATACATACATATATAGTTAATTTTTGGAAAGTTGGTAATGATATTCGATTTCTTATTTTAGCAAACTGTGTCTCCTTTTCTTCTCTCTTCCCACTCCTTCTTGATTAATCTAGCTAAAGTTTGGTCAGTTTTGTTGATTTAAAAAAAAAAAAAGCCTTTTAAAGAAATTCTTATTTTTCTAAGTTTTTATTTAAATTCCAGTTATTTAACATACAGTGTGATATTAGTTTCAGATGTACAACTTAGAGTTTCAACACTTACACACAATACCCAGTGCTCATCACAAGTGCAAACAAAAGAAAATAGATTCAGTATTTTCCCAATTGTTTTTCTGTTTTACTTATTTTATCCTCAATTATTATTTCCTTCCATTTGCTATGGATTTAATTTCCTTTTCTTTTTACTTAGCGTTTTGAAAGTAACAAGCTTTTTTTTTTTTTAAGGCATTTACAGATATATTCTCCTCTAAGCACTACTTTAGCTCCATTGCCTAAGTCTTGCATGTCTGTCTTTTCATTCATCTAAAAATACTAATTTCTTTTCTGATTTCTTCTTTGATACATTGATTATTTAGAAGTTTGTTGTTTAATTCTCATGGACTTGTGAACTTACCACATTTCCTACTGTTATCAATATGAAATTTCAGGGGCGCCTGGGTGGCTCAGTGGGTTAAAGCCTCTGCCTTCAGCTCAGGTCATGATCCCAGGATCCTGGGATCGAGCCCCGCATCGGGCTCTCTGTTCAGCGGAGAGCCGCCTTCTGCCTCTCTGCCTGCTTGTGATCTCTCTCTCTGTCAAATAAATAAATAAAATATTTTTAAAAAATATGAAATTTGAGTACATTACAGTAAAAAAATGTGTTGTATAATTTCAATCATTTTATATTTATTTAAATTTACTTAAATTTATATAAATTTGAAACATATATTTTTAAAGCTTTTTAGCTTTCAATTTATTTGAGTCTTTAAATTTAAAGTGTCTTTTAAAGACAACATAGAGTATTGGATAATTTTTTAAATCCATTTTTTCAATCTCTATATTTTAATTTCGGTCTTTAATCTGTGGAAGTATAATGTAATTGTAATTATGTTTGCCATTTTGATACTGTTTTTCTATGTCTTATGTGTTTTTCTTCTCTATTTCTCCATTTCTGCCTTCTGTGTGAAAGAGGTATTTTGATAATATATCATTTTAATTTCCCTATTATTTCCTCTTCCATAAATATTTTAGTTATTAGTGGTTACCTTGGAGCAATTAAAATCTTTAACCAATCTAGTATGAGTTAATACTAAATTAATTTCAGTTGTACACAAAAACTTTGCTCCATTTCCTCCTCCATCCTTTATATTACTGTCATACAAATTACATCTTTATTTATTAGAAGGCCAACAACACGGTTTTATAATCACTGGTTTATACAATCGTATTTTAGTTAGGTAGGAAAAGAAAAAAGTAACAAACAAAAATACATTTCCACTGTCCTTTATGTTTTCCTATACATTTACATTTACCTTTAGCAATGCCTGTTATTTCATGAGGATTCAAGTAATTGTCTAGTGTCCTTACATTTCAGCCTGAAGGACATTTTTAATATGTGTCGTGGAGCTGGTCTACTAGCAATAAATTCTCTGATTTTTTCTTTGCTGGAAATGTCATAATTTCTCCTTTATTTTTAAAGGATAGTGGGACCATATATAGAATTCTTGGTTGTTGATGTTTTTATTTCAGCAGTCTGAATATGTCATCTTACTGCCTTCTGGCATTTATGGGTTTTGATGAGAAGTCAGTTGTTAATCTTATTGAGGATTATTTGATGAATCATATTTCTCTTGCTGATTTCATTTTTAAGTTTCAGCAGTTCTACTGTAGTGTCTCTGGGTGTGGATCCCTTTGAATTTATCCTTTCAGGAATTCATTAAACTTCTTGAAAGGGTACATTAATACTTTTAAATCAACTGTGGAAAATTTTTGACCATTTTTTGTTGTTGTTATTCTTTCTGCCTTTTTCTCTCCTTTCCTTCTAGTGATCCCATTATGCCAGTTTCCATTCATTTTCTTTTTTTTTTTTCTTTCTTTCCTCAGACTGGATAATCTCAACTTACCTGTCTTCTACTGTACTGATTCTTTCTTCTGCCACTTCAGATATGCTGTTGGGCACCTCTAGTGAATTTTTCATTTCAACTATTTTTCAACTCCAGAATTTAACAGTTTATCACTTTATTGATATTCTCTATTTTGTGAGACATTATTCCCATAATATCTTTTAATTCTTTTGGCAAGATTTCCTTTAGCTCCTTGAACATGTCTAAAATAGCTTATTTAAAGTCTTTGGCTACTAAGTCCAAAGTCCGGGCTTTCTTAGGAAGTGTTTACTGACTGCTTTCACGTTTCCGATGTATAAGTTACACTTTCTTGTTTCGTGGTTTGTCCCTTAATTTTGTGCTGAAAACTAGACATTTTACATAATATGGTAACACTGGAAATTAAGTTTTCTCTTTCCTTGGGATTTGTTATTATTGCTGCTTATTTGCTTGGTAACCTCTGGATGAATTCTTTAATGGTTGTACTCTTTATTATGTGTGGTCACTGAAGTCTCTCTGCTCCATTACCTTAGTAGACAGGCACTTCCTTAATTGCTTCAAACAAAGGAATTTTCTGGTCTTTAGTGAGGCGTTTTATCTGTTGGAGTATACATTACACTCCAGCAGGCAGTTTACAATGCAGCTTTAACATTCACATCCTGCTAAGAAGTGACTCAAAATCAGCCAAATACCTTATCAGGTCTTTCCTCGGCATGCCCATATCTCTATGTTTGTTCAGGAACTTCTAGATTCCCAAGAGTATGTGAGGACCTTACAAAGTCCTCTATGAACGTGTTATTGCTCATTTTTACCTTTAATCAGGTATTATAAGAGATGGTTAGCTTTGCTCAAAGACTTGTATATTCCTTGCCGAAATTAACTAATCCTTTGATAAAGTATTCCTCTTCCAACCTGAGACAAAAATGAGACTTGGATAATTTTTTAAGTACCCCAGATTGCTGAACTATTAAATGGTAAACACATTTCTAAACCAGATAATGCAAATCTAGTCTTATTTCTCAACTACTGTTTACTTTGGTTCACAGAACACAGATTCACACATTCACTTGAATATACCCTTCTCACTGGTTCCCAACCACCTCATTTCAAACACTGGTGCTTTGAGAGTGAATAAAATCTTGGCCATTGATACTTTAATTTCTTTACTCTCATTGTAATCTTGCCCCACAGTTAAAGAGACCACAAAATGATGGCTTGTAAATGCTTAAAGTGTCTTCGAAGACTATCTAGCCCAAGTATACTCAGATTTTGTTTTGTCCATAAAACCACCCTATGGAATACATAAAAAATGTAAATTCTTCATTCTCATGATAATTCCTGAATCTCTATGGAATCATAGCACATTAAGCTTTTGTAAAATTCCTCAGTCGACTTTGATAGATTCCAAGTTTTGAGGATTGATGATTCACCCCACCTGGTTTTCAAGACTGCCTATATCTCGGAAGTTTTTAAAAATTCTGATACTTCAACCTTATCTTTAGGATTCAAATTTAATTGATCTGGTGTGGGGCCAGTCACTATTTTTTTTGTTTGTTTTTGTTTTGTTTTCTTTTTTGTTTGCTTGTTTCTTTATTTTGAAACTACTTAGGTAATTTTAGTGTACATCCATCTAGGATTAAGAACCATTTATCTATTCCTTTTACAGATATAAAAGCTGGAGATAAGCATGAGGAAAAAAAAACAAAAAAAACTGGTCCAAGTCATAAGGTCTATTGGTGGTAGAACCAGAATATGAACCTGAGTTTCCTGCCTCTTTGTCATGAACTCTTTGTCAAAACTCTCTTACATCAGTAATTTCCCTGAAACCTTTCTGTTTGCATTGTTCCCACATTCATGAAGATATAATATGACATGATTAGTGTCCCCAATTATCAGTAGAGCTTGATTCAAGAAGCAGGACTGGAGAGGCAAGGGAGAAGCCCCTCAAAGTGTATTCCGGGCCAGGCAGGCTGTCAAAGCTGAGACTCCTGCCCACTCACTGTGCCTCCACACTCACTCTAACCTCATCCCTGAAGCCTTTGCGGAGTTCTGGCCTTTCTAGGAAGTAGTTTGAAATGTAGTCTCTTGAGCTCCCATGATTTTTCCCAGTTACTGTGCTACACTTAGAAAAGTATCTCTGGGTGCCTGGGAAGCAGACAATTTAAAAAAAAAAAATCTTTGTTTGATTTCATCGTATTTTCTATATTTTACTTTTATGAATTCAGACTGTCCTGAACCAGTCTGTGGCTCTGTCCAACTTCTGAAGTGGCTTACACTTTGCATCTCAATAGTCCATGCTGTGTGCTTCTCAGTTGTGGAAGGAAGGAAGGAAGGAAAGAAAGAAGGAAGCTTTCTTTACTATCACTTAAAAAAATATTCCCTTTTCCCAAGGGAAAAATTAAGAGTGATCTTGAATAAGAGAAAGAAAACCCTGTGCTGTTTCCTGGATGATTAGTAGAATTTCTTTTTGCTTGCTGATTGAGGAGTGAGAAAGAAAGGAAAAAAAAGAGACCAAAGTGGACCTTATTATTTTCTTTTAGCTCCTAGACTTTTTTTGAACATTTACTTCTAAAATAACTTGTGTCTACCTTGGGGAGGGAGTAGCCAGAAAGCAACATGGTGATGGGAAGTTGGCAGTGAATGATGAAGGGAAGAATATATAATGCCTAGAGTTCCATCAAGTATTTAATTATTAATCTTTTCCAAAAAATATTTCAGAGGGACTGACATGAATATGGATCACAGAGACCCACAAATCAGGAGTCAGTGTCTGATGAAAGGAAGGTAGAATGTGAAGCTGGCATGGTGGTGGGATAAAATTAGAGCAAAGGACTACTAGTCAGGAGACCGATTCATGTACTGTGAGGAGTCGTTTAAGGTGAGGAGTGACTTTAGACTAATTCTAAAGTTCTTCTCAGCTTTGACGCTGAGTGATTTGAGGCACAGTGTCTATTCTCAAAAAACTTCTGAGTGATTCCCACGTCCTCAGTGTCATCTGAGTGACTACCTGAGTTGGGGCATGCAGGAAAGGTGATTAAACTTTGGCACTCTAAATACATTTTTTTTCTTTAAATCCTCACATCCTTGTAACATAGTGGTATTATCTCATTTCCTAGGTAAGAAAGCATGGCTCAGAAAAGTTTAGCCAGATTCCATTTATGAATGGAATCACGTGGTATCTGATGGTTGCCAAAGAAGAGTGGGTGGGAGGATGGACAAAATGCATAATAGAGAGTAGGAGATACAGGCCTCCAGTTATGGAATAAATAAGTTATGGGAATAAAAAAGCACAACATAGGAAATATAGTCAATGGTATTGTGATAATAATATAATGGGACAGACAGTAGCCAAGCTTGTGGTGAACATAGCATAATGCAAAAACTTGTCACATCACTAAGTTGTGTACCTAAAACTAATATAACACTGTGTCTGAGTTATACTAAAAAAAAAAAAAAAAAGTTTTGCCAGGAACCAATAATCCTGAGGATATCCAAAATAAGTATATTCCAGTGGAACAGTTGTAACAGTTTCTTAGAGGAGGTATCAGAATGGAACAAAATAAAACAAAAAATCATTCTGGACAGACCAGGAATAGTTAATGATGTTTTCAAAGAAAATAACATATAGACTCAAAATATATGTTGGCAAACAGCAGTGGAAATGCGATAATGAGGAGGAGAAAGAGAAATGGAATGGCTAACTTAGTGACTATTTACTTCTTGTCAGGTATTATGGATTATGTCTCCAGTGGATCAACTCCTTTAATCTCTACCTCAGAAAAAGTCCTATGAGGTTGATACTTTTATTAACCTCATTTTCAGGTGAAGAAACTGAGGATTAAAATGACATAAATGTCCAGTTTGCACAACAGATGGTGGAGCTAAGTCAATCCCGAGGAATCTGACTTTGCAATGTGCATAAATTGCTACTCTCCTGTACTATATAAAAGCATGCTTATGTTGATGAAGAATCAAGGAATGCTTCATAGAGGAGGTGGTATCAGAGTTTTGTTGAAGGATGAGTAGGATTTGGTCTAGAGAAAACAGGACAAGTCTGCCAACTGAAAGAGAGGCATGAGTTAAAATATGGAAAGGTATTTCCAGGAGATGGCCTGTGGTCTTTATAGGAGCAATGAGCATATGAGGAAGGAATAGATATCAAAGACTAAACGATAATTTGGAACTTGATATTAAGCAGCTTTGAATAATAGGTTAAAGTGTTTGAACATTTTCCTTTGGGCATTGGGAGGTGATTGAAAGTCTATGATGACAGCTATGACATGTTCTGATCTGTGTTTGGTGAAGACTCTGACTGCAAGATAATAACTTCTGACCTTTCTCTGCCTTTGTTCCCAGCCCAGTGGGGCTGCTGGTTAGTGCCAGTAATCTCTGTGTGAGAAATCCAAACATTGGCACGTTCTCCAGTTTGAATGGACATTTGAGGTTTTGAACTACAATTGATATCAGAGCGTGCAGAAAAGTTTGCTGCACCAGCCTATGATCACTAATTCATTTATAGATTCATTCACCTGTTGTTTCACCGACGTGTTCATTTATATGATTATTTGTCCATAAACATTTATTGAGCAACTTTCCTATGTCAGGTTCTATGCTTTGTATTGGGAATTCAAAATGGAATGAAATACAGTCCTTGCTTTCTGCTGTGTCATTGTGTCATAGCAGAGATAGCTATTTCAGCTAACAATTGGAATATAATGAGTTCAGTACAATTAAAGAAGTATGTAAAGAGCGTAACAGGTAGAACCAGTATACTCTGCTTTAGTCTCATCAAGGGATATGACTGGGCAGATTCTCAAAAAACTGGAAAGTAAACAAGGAAGGAATATGCTCAGAACACTTGAACTAGTGCTTGACTGATTCGATGATGAGAAGAAGGCAAAGGGATAAAGAAAGAGGAAGTCCTTCTAAGCAGGAGAATTAACATATTTTTTAGATATGGAGCCTTGAAACTGCCTTATAGTTTATTCATTTATGTAACAAAAATTTTAAGAGTGATTATATAGGCCCAGACAATGTGTTAGAGACTCAGTTCAATGAGATATGGCCCTACCCTCACGGGGTTTAATGAGTAATGTGGAGACTGACTTTCATTAAGTAATCATTTACAAGTATAATTTTACAGTGTGGTATAATAATACAGGAACACAGAGCTATGAATAAGATTCCTTAGACTACGTGCAATTTATGATGCCTGGAGCAGAGAGTGAAGTGGGGAGGATAATTACCAAACAGGGTAGAATAAGAAAACAAAACAAAACAAAAACCAAAACAAAAAACAGAAGCCAGATCATGAAGGGGCTTGTATGCCAGGCATAGAAATAGGAACTTTATTCTGTAGGCATGGAGAATAAAAGATGAAGTGTAAGCCAGGAAGAGGCGTGCTTAGTTGTGCATATTTGAGATACTTCATTTTTATAACAGCTTAAACAACTGATTGGAATCAGGTAAGACTGAAGACAGGGAGACTAATTAGCAGGCTTTTTCAGAAATTCTCATAGGCAATGAGAATAGTCTTAGGCTATGAATGTGGGGAGGGAGAGATTAAAGAAGAATCATAGATATTAAGGTTGTAGAGGCAATGGAACTTGCTGACCAGTTTGATTTATGGCGTATTTCTCAAGGTGCGACTGGCAGGTTACTTGTGTTAGAAGTTCCACACTAGAGCAACATAATCAGACTCTCAGAAGCAGAGCCTGGGAGTCTGCATTTTAGTCAGTCCCCTCCCACCCTCACCAGCTGACTCTGAGAGACATAATATTTGCTGTCCACTGTTTTAAAGGATGTGGAGAATACAGGTAAGATGACCTGTGGTTTCTGGCTGAGGAGTCAGAGAGTAGGGGTATGATTGGTTCTCAAGTTTGAATATACTCAAAGATCACTTGGAGCATTTGTTAAAATGCAGATTCCCAGGTTGCCCTACTGGAGATTCTACTTTTGTCTGGCCTGGATGTGAATCCAGGGAATCTCATGCAAAAAGGGTTATGACAGGTAATTGCAAAGCACGAGCCATCGTTGGAAGAGAAATCATGCCTAATCCCATAACCTAGTTCACCTCTGCATGCTGCTTCCTTGCCCAGTTCCTTCCATCCACTCCACATTCCTTGACAGTGTGAATACTAAGAAATGAGACCCAAGTGGACGGACCCTCAAGGTCCTTTTTTCTCTTACTGGACTGTGAACCTTTTGTGTGCAGCGGCCGAGTACTTGTCGATCTCACTCTCATCAGAACACAGTGCTCTGCATGTAATAGGCTCTTAACACATGTGTTATACAAAATGCCAACATGGGAAAGCAACGCAAATTTGTTACACAAAATTCCAGCTAGGAAAAGCAGAGTCTCATATCAGAGAAATTATTTAAACAGTCCACATTGATGAATATCATCTGTAGGAGCTTAAGAGATTGTCATTAGTGAATGTAATATTTCCTGTATAAACAGCTGTGTTCAGATTGCCCCCTACTAATGCTAGCTGAAATGGGCTCAAGTACCACTATTGTGGTAGCTTGGGTTGACAGCATCATTTTAGAGTCTTTTTTTCCCCCCTTTTTAAAGATTTTATTTATTTGTTTGTTTGTTTGTTTAATCAGTCAGCCAGTCAGTCATTTATAGAGCCTGTAGTTGCATTTCAGGGGAGGGGAAAGGGGAAATGGAGAGAGAGGATCTCAAGCAGACTCCTGCTGAGCATGGAGCCCAATGTGGAGTTTGATCTCATGACCCTGAGATCACAACCTGAGCCGAAATCAAGATTTGGATGCTTAACTGTAACTGACAGAGCCACCCAGGTGTCCCAACTTTTGGAACCTTCAAAATTAACATTACAGTTGTTCATATAAAATACTGCTTGGCATGAGGTATTATACTAATTTAAATTTACACCACAATATGGTGAGACTTCCAAAGTAGGCATTATGGCTCCCTGTCAGTTATAACAGCCTTAATATGGTACCTCTCTGGGACATATGTAAAATTTTAAACTGCTTTTGTTGGAGGCTGCACCTATCTATTTCTTTTACCCCCACCCCCAAATAATTCCACAATCACATATACATACCACTTACTTGATGGTTAGATAAGAAAATGTTTATTGCTGTGATATATCTCTTTCATTTCCTTTTCCTGACACTTCTAGAAGCTGCAGAGTCTGTTGTTCAATTAACTAAAGGTCAGAGAACTGTCAGCCTTTTCACACTGCTCCCTCACTGTCAGTTCAGTGAGAAAGAGAGGAGTAGAAGCCTCCAAGATGGGCGAGGACCAACAGAAGTAGTCTCTGGGGAGTGTTGTGTGGGCATATTTCTGCAAAGGCATCAGATCCCTGTGACTCATTAAGTCCTCAGGCTTGCACACATTCCCACCAAGGTTCATAGAGAACCAGAGATGAGTAGATAAAATAGTCTAGATGCCAAAGGCTTCACGTTTAATCAGTAAAACAGCATCTAAAGTTACCCTAGAGAGTAGAAACCCCCACCAAAAAATCCAGGTTCTTGGATTTAATTTCCAACTCTATGACCTTGGTGAGACCAGCATCAACTGCTCCAGACCTATGTACTCCCAAGTTGATTCTCAAAGGAGTTTGTTTATTTACTTATTCATTCATTCATTCATTTATCAGGTGGGGTTTGATGTTTTGTAAAGGGAATTATCTGCCTTTGGAATTATTTGCAATTCATTCATTTAACCAAGATGGCAAGCACCAATATATTTTTTTGGAAATTGCCATACAGTAAATATTTTAGGCTATACAGCCATACAGTCACTGTTGCAACTATTGAAGTACTTCCCTATGTAAAGAAACTATAGACACAGTATATGAACTAATTAGCATGGCTGTGTACCAGTAAAACTTTATTTATAAAAACAAATGGCAGGCTAGATTTGACCCATGTACTCTAGGTTGCTGATTCCTGAACTAGGCTATCCTAGAAGTGATGCAAATATTAGATATTTCAGAACATTCCTGGTTAAAGTTGGTGTGATTGGCTTGCTTAATAGCCTGGAGAGTTTTTTGACATTATAATGGAGTAGAAGTACTCTTAAATAAGGGTGAAGCTGAATTTTAGCCCTGGGGCTGAATCTTGCTAATTATGACCAAGAATAATTAATTAGTTAATCTCTCTCCGGTCCTATATCTTTTTTTTTTTTTCTGGCCCTACATCTTAACTCAGTTTTCCTTTTCCTAGACTTAAGAGCCTAGCAAGGAACTGTTCAAGGAATGATCCAGATAGGAGGTATTTAAACCCTAGTTACGGGGTGAACAAGCAGAGACATTTAGTGAAAGCCAATGGATAATGTGTGATCCCCGAGATACAAATCAGAACTACAAAAGGCTTTTCTTACCGCAGATGTGTACAAGATAAAATTGATGTGTCTGTTTCTCAGGGAAAGAGCCTGTCTCTGTTGAAAGCACAAATCATGAGAAATACTCTTCAGCAAGCAAGGGAGCTTGAGAAAACTTAAGATTACAAATTGGCCCCAGAACTAAGCTCTTTTTTATAGTTTCAGCGGGAAAGTGTAATAAGCAAAACTCTTTTGTAATCAAGGCCCTCATTTATTTGAAAAGGGCGTTGGCAATTATCAAAGCAGTCCTTCCTGCATTAGGAAGCTGTTCGTTCATTACCTGTCACTTTAGTGACTTTCTGGCAACTATCCAGTCAACCCATCCATCACCAAGATTGTGCTTTCTGTATTTGATTGCTCTCTGCTTTGTGGTTGATATGTGGTTGAAACTAGTCCAGATGAGAAAAGCAGACACAGATTGCCCAATTTGTATATCCATCGGTCAACAAAAATTAGTTGAGCATTACACCCTGTTCTCTGGGGAATGCAGAGTTATTGGGGAAAGGACTTACTGAGTGTCAGAACATGTGCACACAGTAATTCATGGTTGTCAAATGAAAGATATGAATGCTAATTTCTAACCAAATCTAGAGAAGGAAGAGTTAACTTTGCATGTGGATGGGAAAATTCAAAGAACATTGTAGAAAATTTATACATAACTCTTAACTATTGTCTTCAAGATAGGAAAGCAGGACATGGGGAATGAAAAAGAGAAAAGTACATCGAGGGTACCCAGGGAACAAATCAGTGGAAAGAGTGAAATGGGAAATAATTCTAGGAAAGTTGGGTAGGCTTTGTTGGAAAGGGCCCCAAGTTACACCATGAAAGGTTGGTAGATTCTGTCCCTGCAGTGACAAAGCGAGTGATATAAATGGGTGAAGCAAACAGAGGGAGGAAGAGAGAAAGGGAGGAAGAAAAAGCAAGCAAGAAGCAAGTCATCAAGGCCCCTCTTCCCACTGATAATGAGCAGGTGGAATTCAGTTCTAAGATATTTTGTGTCCCATGGATGTGTGCTCAGTGTTGCTCATTGTGTAATTATTCAGGAGCAGAAAATCTGCATGTGGCTTTATGTGAAATATTATACATTTTAAGGGCGGCAACTAATTATTTTTTAAACATTATATGAAGCAAAATAACAGCAAGGACAAAACCTCAAACATTTAAGAGTGGCCACAAGTTTGTAGCCTCTGGGCTATCCAGGAAGCCTGGGGAACATTTGATGGTTTGGAGTCAGGGAAGGACAGTACCTAGAAGGGACTGAGTAGGAGATTTGAGCTGGTGTGAGACTATCAGGGTTCCACAAGGGGGTGGATCATATAAAGTGAGGGAGTGTGGGAAAGGAGTAGATGGGGCATAGTGCATGTTACAAAGGAAAGTACAGTAAGCTTGGATCCTTCTCAGAGAGCCAAGAGACACCCTGTGTTCTGTTTTTCTTCATCAGAAGGACTTGCCAATGTTTTGTCCTTTGTGTGACACATCCTCAGTTGACCTTTCTCTAAGCTACTTTTATGTTTTAATTGCTCTGCTATTATTTTGTTTCCCAGTTCAACACTTTCATTCTTCCCCCAGGTAAACTTGAGTGCATGGCTGGGTGAAGGTCATTATCTTTAAACTTGTCAAATAGGAACCGATTTTACGGCTCATTTTTGATTTGGCTTTCCCGCCCCTAAATTTCAAGTTAAGGAAGATCAAGGGCTTGCAGCTAAATCACTTTAGAGTTAAATGAGTTATAGGAAAATGTACTTTTGATGAAGAATATTCTCCTTATAAAAAAAAAAGAATATTCTCCTTATATTCTCTTATGTCATTGCTCTTCTCATTGAAGGTTTCCTAACCACTACAGCCTATGATTATCCTTTTTTACACTAATTTTTTTGTTATTCTGAAAGCTTCCAGGGTATAGTTCTTTTCAAAATACAGAGATTGTTTGTTCTGCTTAAAAGAGTGTATACTCATTAAAATGTTATTTCCAAAAAAGTACAAAGCAGAATTTAAGTATCTCCACTTGTCATGTGTGTGTTTTAAATGGTGTTTTCTATATATTGTTCCAAAATATATAGACTGACTTTTCTCACTTAATAAATAAATACATATATATATTTCAATAAATATAAAATTACATTGGCATTTTTAATGGCTGCATAATATTCTATTCAGTACATCTGTGCACATCTACAATATATTTAATTATCACTTTCTTAGTGGCTATTTAGATTGTTCCCAAATTTTCAGTAGTCTCAGTGAAGTAGGCATCCTTCATGTTCATTTTTATTTCCTTATCCAGTAATTTCCTCAATATATGGAATTAAAATGGTTATGTTGAAAGATAGAATTTTTAAGGATATTTGACAAATTTTTTCATAAATGTTGTGTCAGTTTTACCTGCAGTATCATGTGGGCGTGTAGACTCCTTTCCCCTTCCCTCCAAGCACAAGCATCAGCAATCTTTATAGTGTTTCAACTTCTGAGAGATAGAATTTGTCCCTTATAGTTGTATAAAATATACTAATTTTTTTCTGTCATTTTGGGGTTACATATTGACATATAAAGATCTCTGAAAACATTTGTCCTACCTACCCTGATAGATCATATATACTTCAGAAATTATTATTTCTATTTATAACTATCATCGCTATTATGGATTCTCATCTTCATTCCTTTATAGGGTGGTCCCTTTCCAGTCTTATTTTCCAACCCCCCCTAAATAATTTAAGAAATCATCATGTTTTTAAAATAATAATTAACATGCTTCTCCATCTTCAACACATTTATTGATAGCCCATTCCTTGTTAACATTTTATTTCTGCTGGAAAAAGCATCCATATACCAAACTGATAAAATACATGGAGAACAAATAAAGGCATCCAAGATCTAGAACTGCACTGTCCAAAACAGCAACCACTAACACATGCATCTACTGAACGTTTGAATAACAACTAGTCTGAATTGAGATATGCTATATGAAATCCACATTGATTTTCTAGACTTAGGAAAAATATCACACGCATAATTTCGTATTGATTGCATTTTGAATTTACAATATTGTGTATTTATTGGATTAAATGGAATATGCTAATTAATTTCACCTGACTTTTCTCACTCTTGTATTGTGGTTGCTAGAAAATTTAACATATGAGGCTCACATTTGTGACTTACATTATATTTCTATTGGATATTGCCGTTCTAGAGATTTTTACAATGTAAATATTAAGACCATAAGAGGCCAACTTGCCGTGTCCTGTCAGATGGTCTCAGATCAGAATTTGATCATTCTTTTGCCACCAGAAAGCAAGCAAAGCGCCCAAATACCATTGTCCTACTAGCTGATGTTTGCCTTGTCTTTCATCTGAGGGAGCCTTGATGAAAGAAAATAGCTTCAACCAGAATAGTTTATAGCCCCTTTGGAAAGAAGCTTAAATTGAAAAGGAAGAGATAAATTGAAACAGCTCTGACTTTGAACAACTGCTCGTGTCACCTCAAAGCCACGGTCACTGTGTGATCTGTCGGCTGGCTGCAGAAAAAGGGTGAATCACCCATCTCCTCAAAACTTTGGATATTGAAAAATCCCAAAGGCAGCAGAGAATTGATGAAAGCAAGTTTGGCCTGAGCTGCAAGGAGAGAGCTTCCTCTGGTCCCCTGATCCTCCCTCTGTGGGGGCAGAGGAAAGAAAATGGTTGTTCACACTGGGTTCTCATTATCCTCCCTGGTAATCATGTTTCTTGGTGGGAATGTGGCTTCCTTCCCATTAAAATGAGCACTTTGCAGTCGACTTCCTCATTTTGTAGAGGGGGTAAATAATTTAGAGTGATGAAATTAATGTCCCAGGGCTCTAGAACAATTAATTATTTGTTCAAACAGAATTCAAATTCAAGTCTTCACACTTAGGATACAAAGCTCCTCTGTATTAATCTTCAACCTCCCATCACAATCCTTTTAAGATTGATATATCTTAGTTTTCCCCCCCAGAGGTTTTCAATTCTAATTTCTCCTATAATGAGCTTACTCAGTTAGCTCTGGACAAAGACTGTTCTGCATCAGATATTTTGAACTCAAGTTCTCTATCTTATCTAACTAAGCTTCTGTCTTCAATCATTAATGTTTGAAATTATATTTTTATTATTTCTTTTCTATGTTAATGTATTCATTGGAAGGGGGAAAGAGATAGATTGAGCTCATCAAAATTAGATTGGGTCCTCATACCCACTTCTAATTTACATATGAGAAGACAACACTCAGATACTTATACAACACACATCCAGTCCTTGCCAAATATGTGAATTGTGTGGCTGCCTACAGAGTATTTCTGGAAGAAATGAGAAAAAAAAAAAAAAAATACTTGCCCCACATATCTTCTTTAACAATACTGCAATTAGGGGGAAAAATCCTATAAATGAAAGGACCAATGAGAGACCTACTCTATTGGCCATAACAGAACTTATTTTGTATAGATTCTTCCTTTCTCACATTTAATGAATTCCTTTATTTTTCTATTCATCTTCACACCTGCCAAATATGTATTGACTTTCATACTATATGCATTCTTCTTGCTATTTTAGGAGAAACATATGCATAAGACAAGGCCCCACTGTCAAGAATCTTACAGTACGATTATGGTTTTACATTAAGAGAATCAGAATTTTGATGGAAAATAATGAATGCTGGGCTCTGGCAAACTGATTGGGATAGAAAATGGTCTTCCAGGGATGGCTTTGGCCAATCGCAGGGTGGCATGTGATGTGAAAGCCAGCCCTGGTAGGGATGACGAATGAATACCTGAGATGGGAGGAAAGTAGAAACGATACACAGGTATAGGATGGTAAACTTCACTTGTTCTTAACTTTGATTATGGCAGTCCCATAAAAGAAAAGTTACAAATTTGGATTATGTAATTCTGAGAGATTCATCAGACCCTGTGTCATTGGATATTAGGGAGGAAATTGTTCATCATGGTCTGTAAGTCTGAGGAAAGTTTGTCTTGGGTTAGATGAGATATTTTGACAAAAATAAGTGATTTTGTTCTCTCCTCAATTTGCATTTTCTTTGAAACCTAGAAACATAAGGCGTAGCAGGCTCTGGATTAGGGAAACAAAGTCTCTTCATCTCTTAGTAAATAGCCATTTCCTCTAGCAAGTCTGATTCCTTCCCCAGATGCTTGGAATTTGCAAGTCTGGTGATTCTATTTCTAGGATTATTCATAATGGGCCTCTCTTTCCTCATTCCCTCCTCCTTTCTTTCTCCTCCCTTCTGAATATACTGCTGCTACTATGTAGCACTAGTCTCAATCTCAAAAGAAGCTGATGCAATGGCAGAAAAAAATACCATTGCGTGTTAAGTCTTAGCTAAAAACGATAGTCTTCTAGAAACTCTGCAGTCCATTACTTGGGGAATTTTTAATGATGGTTGTTTAGGAAACGTGAAGAATAGAAAAGAAGATTAAGTAAGAGTAAGTGTTCATACCCTGAAGTTGTACATCCTTGTTGGATACAAACAGTTAACATAAAAAATTGCTTGAGGTTGGAAGTCATGAAGACTTGTATGGGACTCTTATTTGAACAGTATGACTTTGAATCACTAGCTTTCCCATTCTTGGTCTGTTTCTCTGTAAACTCAAGCACTTAGTCCATTTTAGTATTGATAATCTCTTGTGAATTAGATGATAATAAGAGGTACCGTATATTGAGTCCTTAAAATGAAACAGAAGCTATGCTAATGACAGCAGTGAATTCTTGGCTTTAGTTCTTAGAGTGAGTCTGTGAGATTAGGTACTGTTGTTATCCTCACTTCACAGAAAAGGAAATCAAGGCTTAAGTACTGGCCCAAACTCAAGAAGCCAGTGAGAGGTAGACCTGGTACTTGAAGTGAGGCAGTTGGACTCTAAAGCTGAACTGCCACTCATTTCTCCTATGCAATCTGTTGCTCGAGTGCATGCTAAAGATGTACCAAGATTTACCAGACAGATAGTGATACTGCAGTTAGAAGGTGCCTAGCGCTCTCCAATTTGAGGTTCTAAAATAAACCTGGGATTTGAGGGGCCATTTGTATAGGCAGGGGAGAAAAGTACCCACTTTTCAGGTTGGGTGTGCCAAGTGTGAGGGGTGAACAGGATGAATTGGGGAGTAGAAAAGGATTATTTTGGATTGCTGGAAGAGTCTTTGGAGAGATGAATTGAGTAGGTGATAACACTAGCTTATGGATGACCTCAAATAGCAGACTCAGTAAACAGAAATAAATTCACTGGCTCAACAGACATTGACATAAACAAAACACAGCATTTCCATGAGTATGTAGCCTAATGAAGAAGGAGTGTTCCCTTTGGGTTTGAATTGTTGCTCTACTGTTGGCTAGTTCAAGGGCCTCGAATAAACCATTTATCATCTCTGACCTTTAGTTTTTCACCCGTGCAGTGAGAATAATGATACATATTACCTACTTTTGTGAGAATTCGATGTTAAGTATCCAAAATAATACACTCAACTAAGCAAATAATATGTTCAGTATACACTAATACTATTATTGCTGGCATTAAAAGAGATAATATATCTAAAGTGTCCGATACAAAGCCTAGCACTCTGTATGCATTGCATAAACGTCAACTCTGCTGCTACTTCTATCATAAGACACTGCCTCAAATTGCTAGTAATCTAGCAGAGAGAAAAATACAAGTATTCATTAAAATACAGTGGAGTTATTAGGGAGATATTACAAGGTACACTGTAATCATAAATAAAGAGATATCAAAGTCTGCCAACAGCACGTGTATGATCAGGGAATGCTTGACAGAGAAAGCCACATTTAGAAACAAAAAATCTTAACAGAGAAATTAAACCAGATGAAGTTATCGTTGGAGGGTATTTTGACAGAAAAGCAAAGCAAGAAGGTGTTAGAGATCATCGAGGACTAACTGAAAATAAAATAGGAATGCACTGCTGAGACATGAGAAGGGGCAGTGGCAGGAATCGGGGTGAAGTAGGCAACAACCAGCTCATGCTGGACTTTGTAGGCCGTGTGAAGGTCTATAACAATGTAACAGAAGAATAGCATCTGAATGACATGATCATGAAGAGAAGACTCTGGAAACGTCAAACTGCCCAAAGGAAGGGAGCCGCTTTTTGCATTTTTAAAAATTCCAACTGAGGGTATGAGTCCTCCAAATCTAGAAGGCAGACTCCCGACTGCAGTAGGGAATTAATGATTAACTATCTTCATTCTGAATTCTCTTCTCTCTCAAATGGAAGCTGACAGTCTTTGGCTTGGATCAAAGGAGGCAGAGTTACATGGGAATAATATGTCAGGTTGGTGGCAAAAATTACAGCTTGACACGCAGAAGTATTGATTCCAACTGTCAGCAAGATATTTTCAAAAGGTCAGACTCGGGAGTCACAGAATATGCTGCTCACTTGGTTGAGTAAGAGGTTGATGTACATTAAAACTGTATGATGGAATGAAATAAACATGGGCTTTGGAGCTTTAGCGACTTAGTAGATCTGCCACGTTCTTGTATTCTTCCATTTGCTGTGTAACTTTGGACAAGTGACTCCATCTCTCTGAGGCTTTTTTTCTACTTGCAGATTGGGGATTAGTAATGCCTCCTTCAAAACTTTTGGCAAAAATCAAAAGAAATGCTATATTTGAAAGCACTCACTACAGTGCCAGCCAAGCAGGACGTGTTCAGTAAACACATTTCCCTCTTCCATTCATTGTTCATAGAATTGTATTGAGTGCCTTCTGTGTTCCAGGCACTAGTATGAACACTGGCCAGGAATGGAACAAGCTCTCTTAAGGCTTAGATTCAGTAGGGAAACAGGAAAGAAAAACAAAAAACAGTGATGAGTGAACAGATAAGAAAGGTAATTCCTGGTAGTGATGAATGTTATAAAGATAAGAACAGTGAGGTAAAGCAGGGTACCCTGGAGGGAGTGATGATTTTATAGGATGGTAAGGTGTGTCCTCTTGGAGAAAGTGACACTGAAGTTGAAATATGAATTAGAAACAGAGTCTAATGTGCAAAGATTTGGGAACATGCTCTCCAGGCAATGGGAACCGTGCATTGAAATGCACTGCAGTGGAAACAACCCTGGGGTGTAAGAGAAGTAGAACCAAGGCCAGATTTCAAGAGTCTAATATGGGAGGAGGAAACAATGCATAGCAAGGTCGGAGTGATAGTCAGTAGCCTTCTGCAGACGAGTCTGCCTCTAGCAGAGTAAGACACAGCTGCGAGAGGGATGAGGCACAGTTAGAAGATCAGCATCTTCGAAAGCAGCCCTCTTCCTGTGCAGGGTTACCCTCCTACATGACCTAGCCAGGTGAGCATTTAAGAACTGCTTAGACATCTGGACTAGATAGATAATTTTGCTGTTTCCTTCCACCCAACAGTTCTAAAAAGCAATCGCTTAGATCTTCAGTCTTTTTTAATCTCTCAGTTTGTGCCATATGTCACTTTTGAAGATACAAATTTTGCAATAGAATCACAGAGCTTACAAGCTAATGGTAGAGCAAGAAGTGCACATAACAGAGGTACTATAGCAGTTACAAAATTTCTGTGAAAGTGCAGAAGACAGATGCAGTCTAAATGTGTGGTCTGGGAAGGCTTCATGGAGGAGGTCACAGTCAAATGTTGTTGGTCTCCAAAGGTGGGAGTGTGGTTTTCTTCCCTCTGTTTTTATTTTCCTACACATTTTTACCAGTATAAATGTATTCACATTCCCTCTAACTCATTTTTCTTTCCTCTTTTTCTTTATAATTTTCCAAAGTGATATTTCTTAATTTGCCCCAGTTTCAGTATCAGGTATGTCTATGTCTTCCATTTGACCATTTTGGTTTATATTTCTTTTATAATCTCCTATAAGGTGACATGACTTCATCTTCAATAGAAAATATTAATTCCCAACATTTTCAATAATTAAACATTGTCTGGGATTTGCAGCTATATTAGAACCCAGGACCTTCTGGCCTCTTTTCTAGTTGCCATCCCTAAATTACCCACCCCAAAGTGATCACCCTTATTAAAAGCAAAGACATGTAGGGAAAGTTTTCTCATCTCATGAAACAAAAAAGCCTTTTTCTCTTTTTGTCCTTCACACATATATTATTACATATTTAAGAGATGTAAGGCTTGGTAATAAGGAATCAAACTTGCAACATAAAGTATATTTTCACAGGGCAAAATTCGGGGGAAGGTGGAACAGGAGGTATAGTATGGAAAGAACAGCATGGCCATTTCTGGTTGCTTGAGAAACTTCTGAGAATGGGACATTGCACCGGCTGTGTTCTGGGTAGAGAGGTCATTTCACAGGAAGCAGATCTGGAAATAATAGGTACTAACTCCCAAGTTTCTAGAGAAAAGTTTTGTTTTTTTTTTTTTTCTTTTTTAAACATTTTATTTATTTAGAGAGAATGAGAGAAAGAGTGCATGAGCAGGGGATGGGGCAGAGGGAGAGAGACAGTCCCAAGCAGACTCTATGCTGAATGTGGAGCCGGTCAGTGGGCTCAATCCCATCATCCTGAGATCAGGGTCTGAGCTGAAATCAAGAGTTGGACGCTCAAACAACTGAGCCACCAACTGCCCTGAGAAAGGTTTTTTGTTGTTGTTGTTGTTGTTGTTTTGTTTTTTTCTTGACTCACTTGTAGACTGAGTGGTCACAGTTACCTGTGCTGGAGATAGAAGCCAGAGATACATGAATTTCTCAGGTAGTCATTATCATAATTCTGGGTTTTAGCCTCTATATTACTAATACAGGTCTTACTTGTAGTTAATCCTCTTCCAAACTATTTGCCACCAAAAGGAAAAAAAAAAAAATTAAGATCCTGAAATCTGAGCAACTTTTGCAGAAACCTGTGGATAGGCACCTTCATACCATTTGCTAGTCAGTCTCTAGCTCACTCATGATGGAGAAGCATGGGAGAATTAATCTGAGATACAGCAGCAACATTTTTTTTCTGGAATGTAACTTCTTATTTTTTCTGGAAGTAAAAGCTCATTATATAAAAATTGGGAAAATGAGAATAATAAAATACAAATGAATAATACAACATTAATAATAGGACAGCTATAACTTTAAACAGGAAAAATGTACTTTATTACCTGTGTTTTTCTTCTCTTAGATACCTGCTTATGCTAAGGGCACCTTGTTCCTCATAAACTTTTGAATAATGTTGGGTGACTAAATGTCTCATGGTGAGGTGGAGCCATGTTGGTTTCATATGGCAGGGATATGTCCACCATTCATGGTGGTTGTTTCTTGGTTCTCCAGTTGGGTTCTTGTGATGGAACCAGGATAGGAGAAAGTTCTGACGGGATTCTGGGGCCAGAACACTTGGGTTTGCGCTCTGGCTCACAATAGCCGTGACCCTGGTCATTATTCATAGTCTTAGCACCTTGGTTTCTTTTATCTATAAAAGGGAGATAATAATACTAATGTATAGTAGCTAGGTACTTTGTCCAGCAGTTAACATGTAGAGACTAGAAGGATCCCTGCCACATACAGAGTATTAATAATGCAAGCAATTATTATATGGGGCATAAGCTCTGATACCTACAGGAGCCAGGCAGAGCATATAAATGAGTAAGGTATAAATAATGATGCTCTTTTGGTCTTTCATTTCCCCGTATTGTATTAAAAGTAAAAAGATAAAGAACACTTCCGAACTGTGAAGGAAAAAAGCCCAGTGCAAGCACGATAAATGCAAATGACCTTGTTATACTGGTAGAACAATAGGAATGATGAGGTCTGTGGAAGGGGGAAAAGAGGACGTGGGAGACTGTGCTCAGCTCCACACAATTGCTGCCAAGAGAAGCTGGAAAATTAGATTAATGTGTGAAATTTCCCAAGATTTAAATTTTGACACCTAAGGCAAACTTTTTTTTTTTTTTTTTTTTATGTGATTTAGGCAGTGTATGCTTTTGGGCTGTCTTTGGTCCACAAGTTGCCAATCTGAGACCCCTGAAATGTCTGCTAAGTGGTGGATTCTGAAATCTAGCCCAAGAGACTTGGCTCTGGCTCCTGAATTCCTTCTGTGACACCTGGCTATAATGTCATATGTTTGTTGACCTCTCTAACTCCCTTGGTTTGAAGAGACCAAAAGATGTGCCTCTCACCCCTACTACCCATTTTAAATATCATTTGGAGGCTACAGGAAGGAATAGTCAATCAGAGAAAATAATACTTGTTCCTTGTTCCTGTCCCTTGCCCACCCAACAATTGCTTTGTCTTAGTTTGGAATTCCAACCTCTCCTTAATTGCTGTCTACTGACTGATAATGGAGACCCTCCAGTTCTTCCATCTGACTTTTGAAATGTCTTCTTGCCACTCATTCTGTTTAATTGCTCCCTCCTGTGGAAACACTGGGCTGTTTTTGATGCTCATTAGAGAAGGCAATAACAAGTCTTTGGGTTTTTTTTCCTGGCTCTTACTTGCTAAGGAAGGAGATGATAAATGTTTGGTGCTTTGGGGACTGCTTTCCAAACCACCCTGAGGCAACAATTGCTTATTCACGCCTAAGGAAAAGAGGCAAACATTCAAGGAACAGCTTTTTAATAAAGCACTTTATGATCAGGGAAGGCAAGAGAGGAAAGCAAACTCTCCTTGACCTCTTGGGAATGTCCTTTCACCAAGACAAAGAGCAGAGAGAAAGGAGAAGCAGGGAACCAGAGCACAACATTTAGACTCAGCCAAAGGGCTGCCTCGAAGCAGTCAGGTTGACTATCACTGCTACAGTAGCTGGTCAAATAGAATGAAATAGGGGAGTTTTGACAACCCTCTTATGCTCCAAATCTCAGATTCTCTTTTTCCACACACTTCCAATTGGATTTGTAGAGATAAATCTTATGTAGTTGTTCCTCGTCCCATCCTCTCTAATGAGGCTCCGTTCTGTTTTCCTTTCTGCTTTATCTTGTAATACCACCCTATATGCACACTTGATTCTTCTCATTTGCCCTCCAGTTCCTTTGTCTTTGCATGTGCCTTGCCTGTCTGAAATACCTATCTCTTATCTCAACCTGCACAAATCCTTGGCTCACTTTCAATTTTGTCTTTACCAGGAAAACTTTCAGGATTTTCCCAATGCATTGGGATTTGCAAGTGTCTAGAAGAAAAAGAGATCCTTTTTCTTCCCACCCTATTCTTCCATCCTATACCCAATCATCAGAAAAAATATATATCCAATTGGCCATATTCTAGGTTATTTATTGGACAAGTTTGCTGAGGATGGAAGCCTTTTACTTTCAAAGGCATGTGTCTAGATGAACCTCTCTCTCTACACTATCTTTTATTCTTCAGCAAGAGGGGTGGAATTGAGGTCTGTTCTCCTGGAAATGGCACAAGTGGTTTTCCAGGATCCCTTCTCTGTTATCTTGAGCCTTTCCTTGCATGTGATGTGGTTGTAAATCTAAGGAGGGTAGATATGCAGGGTATAGTTTAGGAGTAGGATGAGGTCCTTAGAACCCCGTTTCAGTGCATGTTTTCCATCCCCATTCATAAGGACTTTTTTGCATAGTGGTTAGGTTTCCAAGATCACTAAATAGCACAGGGGTATTTGTTTTATGTTTATGGTGCCCTGTGTCTCTTTCTTCTTTGGGGATTCTGTGGGGATGGGAGCTTTGCTCCATAGATCCTCCTAATACCATCAAAACCCTCCCATTCTTTCAAATGCCACCTACCTGTGAAGAGGCAGAAAATCAGCCTGGTGAAGACAGTAGTATTTGAAGCTAAATTCCCTGGATTCAAATCCAGCTTCTGCCACTCTACTGTGTGGTTTTAAGAATGCTATCTTTCAGTGTGCCTGGGTGGCTGAGTTGGTTAAGCATTCGAATCTCGATTTTGGCTCAGGTCATGATCTCAGGGTTGTGAGATCGAGCCCCAGGTCTGTCTCCATGCTCAGCGTGGAGTCTGCTTGAGATGCTCTCTCCCTCTGTTCCTCCTCCCTTGCTTTCAGGCATGATCTCTCTTGCTCTCTCAAATAAATAAATCTTTAAAAAAATGTTATCTTTCTTTTTTGTGCTTCAGTTCCTTCATCTGTATTCTGGGTGGTTATAGTGTTAGGATACTCCTAAGATTTTCTGGGAAATTAATTAAGATAATATCTCCAAAATGCTGACAGCATTGCCTGGAATAGTAAACAAGCATTCAGCAAAGGTTAGTCATCTTCATCGTCATCTACATCATCATTGTCATCACTTGTACCCCCAAGCATATCAGTCCTAATTCCATCACAGTCCTTGGCAATTTGCCTTGTCATCATACAGTTTGCATAGACACATTATCCTCTGCCTGTTTTCAGCTCTGCCTCAAGGCTATTTGCTTAGTGACAAAAGGGGTCTGAAGTTTATTATAAGAAGAGTTTATCATAAGAATAGCAAAAGAATAGCCTGCTGATGAAAATGTGCCATAAAAAAGTTTATCACATATTTAGACCTAAAATGAGCCTGAGAGATTGTCAGGGTCAAAATTCTTTTTATAGATGAGGAAACTAAGTCTCAGAATGAGAAGAAACCTCTGAGCCCCCTAATCTGTAGAGGAATGAATGAGCAATGCAGCTCAGTTGTTGGGACACATCACCAGGGCCTTATTACTGTGCAGTGCATTCCTGGAGGGTATGCAAATGCTTTAATCCTCCAGAGTCTCACAGGACGATTTAAAAACTAGAGGTGGTAGTTACCTTTGCATCTAAGATAAGATGCAGTGTGTTCATCTAAATGTCTCTCCAAATGGCTATATTTCCGGTTTAATAGGCACATCACTCTCATGTGTTAATTACAGACCAAGTTCCTATTTTAAAGGACACCGCATAAGGTTTTATAAATAAGTTTAGAGGCCGGTGCGCTATGTCTCCCTACTGGATAATTAGTTTGACCTGTTTATGATGAGAACTACCAGCAGGATTAACATAATGATGTATACAATATAACAAGTGTAGCAACAGATCATAATGATCATTTTGCAATTCTCCCAGTCCATGTTCTGACTTACATTCTTTATTTGCTGGTTAGCTACGTGTCTTCTCGCAGCACTCCCCCATCATAAAACCAAGTGATTTGGCCAGTTACTAAACATTTCTTAAAGACTTAAAGTGTACAACTAATTGGTAACTGAAAGGGTGACCTTAAATTGTTTTTCCCTCATTCATTAAACACTAACAATGTTCTTGTAAGTTTCATGGGCCCATATCCAATGGCAGTGTCTTTGCAATTTCTAGATCATTATTTGCTAATCATGGCTTATCTCACAATCAGTAATTAAAACATCACTGAAGGTCCTTTCAGAAATCAGTTGACATCAAGCTAATATGGAACATCTCACCAAGAGTAATGAAGTACAGAAAGCACTTAAGCTGAGGAGATATTAAACACTGATAAAAAAAATCTCAAAAAAGCCAAATTCTAGTCCTTGAGAAAATCATCTCCTTGTATTCAGCAGTCTATCCAGTCATCACAAGACAGATTGTGCACTTAACTATGTATAAACATTATGCTAGTCTTATTGCCTGGGAAGTAATCCTATTTCCCAAGGTGTTTATTATATAGTGGGGGACATGTCCTAAAGTAATGCTCCTATAAGAGAAAAAGTGAAAAGAGCCTCAGGAAGTACATACAAAATGCATTTATATCCAGAGATAGGAGATAAATAAAAGATAGTGGTTAGGAACACAGGCTTTTGAGGCAGATTAGGAATCAAATTCTGCCTGGACCAGATACCAGTTTGGCATTAGTAGATTGTTTAACTCATCAGAGCATCAGTTTCCTCACTGGAAAATAATAAATTTGCATTATCCAGGACATGAGCCAAGTGTCTGGTGCTTCACACACTGGAAGGCTTAGGGAGGTCGTATTTTTACTGGTACTTAAAGAAAGAGAAAATTTTGGGATACGCCAAAACGAGTGGAATATAAATGTAATTAGAAGAAACTAAGGCAGACACCAGTTAAGGTAACCATAGTATTGTAAAGAGAAGAATGTTAGAAATATAGGGTTTGTCAAGAGGATTTTTAAAAGCAAGACTAAAAAAAAAATCAGGACCAGATAATAAAGTGGCGTATGGAGGCGTTTTATGTAATAGAGAAATTTTTATACCTATGTCTAAAGGGGACCCCAAAATATCATGGCCTTGTCATGGTTGAGAATGTGGGCCCAGGGGCACCTGGGTGGCTCAGCCGTTAAGTGTCTGCCTTCAGCTCAGGTCATGATCCCAGGGTCCTGGGATCAAGTCCCACGTCGGGCTCCTTGCTCAGAGGGAAGCCTGCTTCTCCCTCTCCCACTCCCTTGCTTGTGTTCCCTCTGTCACTGTTCGCTGTCTCTCTGTCAAATAAATAAAATCTTAAAAAAAAAAAAAAAAAAAGAATGTGGGCCCAATGGACAGTCAGCCTGCATTTTCACTGTCTTTACTGTTTAAGAGCTGGCTGATCTCAGGCGTGTAGTTTAACTTCTCTGCCTCAATGGCCTCATCCATAAAATGTAGTGGATACCAGTGCAGTGAATTCCAAACATGGAAAATGCTTTCCATGTTTACTAAACTCTTATTGCTTTTGTTTCTAATAATGAGCCTGTTGAATAGGATGGAGAAAAATCTTCTCTAACCATCACTGAATGATTTGTAGCTCCACTGTCAATACCTCTGGGGGCAAGCAAGTGGAGACTCAAAACCAAGCCAAGGTAGGCAGTCCGATAAACGTTATTTGCACATGAATCTAGGTGAGGGCTAACCAGAGTAAGCCATTCTCCTTCGCTTACCCTCCTGGAGCTGGGGTGACCATTGCCATGCATGAGCAGATTCAGGATGGGTATGAGCAGGAAGACAACCCATCTCTGGTCCTCTAGTGAAGTTTCAGCCCAATTGTCCGTTATAAATGTGACTCTCAACCCCTCAAGCCTTGTATTTAAAGTGGTTTTACACGATCAGTATCCAGGTTTCAGAGAAAGGGAAATGAAAACTCTCTAGAAGAATATTTCCTTATTTTAGGTCCTGAGAAATCTCCCCCAAATAATTTTCAAAGCCAATAACCAGCCCACAGTCCCAGATAAACAAATGCCCCAAACAACAAGCTGCTGAGAGTAGAAGCCAGCAGAAACCATAGCTGTAGAGACTGACTCCCCATGACCTCAGGGCATAAAATTATCAATACAGATTACACAACAAATAGACTTAGTATATTTAATTAAAAAAAAAAAAAAGACAAACTTGAAAATATCTAAAAAGAAGAAGAAACTTTTGCGCTATTGCAGGTTTTTAAAAATTAAATAAATAAAAGCTAAAATGGAAACTCTACCTAACATTTAAAATTCAGGGGTGGGTTTGGCAGCTGATTAGATGCACCTGAAAAGAGAATTAATAAGAGGTAGGTGAGAAGAAATTATCCAGGATGCAGCAGAGAGAGACAAAAGGATAGGATAACCAATTGTCAAGAGCTGGAGAGCACAGAGGGAGAAGTCTGCTGGTAGTTTACTTGGACTTGGAGGGAGGGAGGAAATGGGGCAAGGGCAATATTTGAAAAAGTAATGGCTTGAAAATTATATGCAGGCCGTGCAAAACATCAAATCAGAGATTTAAGAATCACAGTGAATGTAGTATTTTTTAAAGAAAATAAATGCATATCTAGACATACCATAATGAAATGACAAAAATAAAAATGTCTTAAAACCAGCCAGAAAAAAAAAAAAATGACAGCTTGACATCCAGCATCCTTGTACCTTCCACCAAGCAGTGGTTATTGACTCTTCTGCTCTCTCTCTGATCTTCTTGCTGCTTCTCCCTGTTTTCTCACTGTAAACATGTCAGCCACCCACAGAGGAAAGCCCCCTGTTCACATATTCTGGGAGCAGGCTAGCCTGAGGTACTCCCTGTGACCAGGTCATGCCCTGTGCATTTCCTGCCCTGATGACTTGGGTATGTTCCTTCTTTCCAAAATTCCCTTACCATCCTAAACAAACAAACAAACAAAACATACACTATGTATCAGGAAGAACCTAGGAGCTCTGTAATCCATTAAGAGGGGCTTTTACATCCAGATCCTCAAAATAAAATTTCTAGCAGAGCATTGCGTTATCCTAAGAAAACCACATGCTTTGTGTTCAAGTTCCTGATGTGCTGCTCAAGAGGTGTGCAAACATGGGCAAGTCCCTTAATCTTTCTGCATCCTGGTTTCCTCATTATTAAGTGGAAATGACAATAGTATCTACAAAATAATCTCTAGGAATATTAAACAGGGTGATGCATGTAAAATGTCTTGCCCAGCATTCAGCTCAGTCCACAATCAATATGTTTTCTGAGTAAGTGAAATGGAGTCTAGCTATGACCTTTAATTCTGAGGCCAGGTAAGAAGCATGCAGGATTAGCAAGAGATCATCAAGTGCATTGAAAACTGTAGCCCTCCTCATTAACATTCAGTAGTTTTAATATATAAGAGCAGTTCCCAAGTGGTATTGACAGGTCGGGGTTGAGGGGAATAATGTTGGTGATGGAGACCCACCTACATGTATGTTCCTAGTATTCCTAGTATGCAGGTCTCCTGCATACACCCTGCAAGCGATTACTACCCATGTGCTTGGGGGGGGGGTTGTAGGAGGGGGCGCTCAGTTCCAATCCTATGTCCCAGAGAAGGGGCGTGTTTTCTTACATGCCCAGAGGCATCTGCAGTTCTGTCCTAGAATTTATTTACCTGACAGTGCTCAAGCTGACTTGGAATTGAGCAAAAGAGTAAGTATTGGATTTGGTGATGCACTGATCGGTACAATTCAGTTTAGTGGAAGAAAGGGTGATGGAGAGTGACCAATGTGGTGATAGCCCGAGTCCTTCCAAAACTTTAACAGATGGAAATTCAAACAACTGGAATCATTGGTACGTAACAGAGAGATCTGAGAGGACCCTGAGAAGCATCTGGTCCAGGCCCCTCAGGGTGAAATCCCAGAGGAGAAAAAGTGCCATTGTCCCAGTTGAAGGAACAAACCAGGCTTCCTGGAGGCCAAGTTCTTTCCGTGTGGGCGGGGCTGAGTACATGCTGGGGCGGCGGAGGCAAAGGCCGTTTCCGGCACAGACCTGGTTTGATGCTTTTGCTTCAGTTCACAGGGGCAAATAGAGTCTGTTTGCTGATGTTTCAAGTGGATTAGAGACACATTGTGTAGTTCTAGTTTTGAAACTAAGAACAGACTCTTTCTCTTACTGAATGGTCCCTCACATGGAAGACAATGTTCTCCAGATGAGGAATTAAAAAACAAAAACAAAAACCCATAATGACAATTTCTGCCAGTTCTAGACCTGTCAGGAAGAAGAAGAAGGCTTTGAGCTCATGGGAGGGGAAGAGTCATGTTGTTACCACTCTGAGCAGAGTGGTTTGTGCAGGAGGAGTAGGCATTGTCCCCAAACACAGGTCCGCTGAGGAGCTGGGCCACCAGGTCCGGTCGTGGCAAAGACAGCAGTTCTACCCACAAGTTCCATTTGGGGCTCTAGCACAGACTAAAGTATGTATCTTGCTCTTTCAGGGTGCTGGACTCTTGTCAAGAGAAGCTGGGCACTTTAGATTTTATACTACAAGTACCTTGCAATTCTCCTCATTGCATTGAAAACCAAAACACTCTTAGGTTCAAATCACATTTGTACCTAAATTCAGACTCTCATAGGCACCATCTTGCCTATAATTGAAGGACTAGAGGACCAGTCAGCTGGCCTAAGATAGGAACCTCCTTACAAGGAAGCATTGATTTGGAGAATTTCTCCCATTTTCCTATGAATACAGCAAAAATGGAGAATTAGAAAAACGATATTTGCTGAACACTTACAATGTGCCAAGTACTGTGCCAAATACATAAATCATCCGTGAAGCTCAGACCATTTATTTGAGGAAGAGCTACCACCCTAATTTCCCAGAGAATTTAAGGAACTTGTCCTAGTTTAATAGTTAATAGGTGATGGAACCGAGAATAAACTGAGGTCTTTTTAAAATGTTTATATTCTTTCCACTATACCTGTTTTCAATAAGCAGTTATTAAGGTGGTGATATTGATGATCTTGAACCATTAAGACCAAAAAAACTAAGATTTATCTAGACAAATACAGTCTTCCCATGAGGAGAAAATGAAACTAGTCATAGGTGATGATTATTTGGACTATTAAATCATTTTTCATTTTTAAAATATTTTAGGTGTTAGCATGTTATTTCTCCATTCAGAAAGCATTTTGGCATAGTGCACTGAACTGACTTATGTACTTAGGGCTTTAAACTGACTATATTTTTAAATTTGTGTGAATTTTCATCTTTTCTTCGTTAGTATATTGAGACATCTCAGCAGTCAGACAAAATTCAAAGTCTACAGCTATTTTCCATGTGCATTTGTTGCATAATTGCTGGCTAATGAGCTTTATGAGAATAAAGAAAACAAAAAAAATGAAAGCAACTCTATTTGTCTCTTTTTGGACAGCTAATGCATTTAGGAACATGTTTTCTTAGAGAAAATGTTGGGCTCTGTACGTTTATTTTTATTTTTATTTTCGTTGTCATTATTATTCAAAACACCTCCTGCTTCCCTACTAGAAGATAAAAGTGTTTCATGTTTTTAAAGTGCCTAGTGATACCCCTGGGGAAACAGCAAGGTATAATTGCTCCCATTTTTTCAGATAAAGAAGCACAGAGCTGTTGACTAATTTTCCTGGGTCACATGGCCAATTTCATAGAAAATCTAGAATTGGGAGCCTTTCTGTGTTCCACTACTGTAATCTGACATTGTGGGAAATCCACAGCTCATTCCTGGATGCCTTCTTTTAGTAACAACCAGGGATGGATATGGGAAATACTAATGGCTGTGTAATAGATCCCATTCCCAGGTCCCGCACCTGTGTTAAATTAGACTTGGGGGGACAAAAATTAGACTTGGGGGACAAAAGAATAGATTATCCCAGATGTCAAAAGAGGCATATTTTCCAATCTCCTCCCATCCCCCAACCAAAATACAACAGACTTTTTAGGAATGAGGCTCTAGAATCTAGATCTCCACAAAAGTACTTGGGATGGCTCTGATATGTAGCAAGGAAGGTTTGAGAAGTATTGTTTCTAGTTTATGTGATGCTTGAAGACCCTCTTTAGTATCTCCCATATCAGAGATCATTGTGGAAGTAGCGTGGCTTGTGTTTGAATGCTGGTTCTGCCACTTGCTAATTGGGTGACCTTGGACAAATTATTTAATGTCTCTGAATTGTTATAATTGACAATAGGTTAAAAAGATGAATAATGAAAGGGTAAAATACCTTAAAATAAAATCAAACAAAAACTTTGAACAGAATAAGAACGCAATTAATAGTTTCTGCTGGTAAAAGTGGTAATGGGATGGTAGAAGTAATATTGGCCTTCTTGTAGCTCGTGTCCTTTGTACCTACTTGTAAGAAAATTCGTATATTGAGAGAACCTCTCCTGTTACTATTTCCAACTACCAGTGTTAGGCATGACTGTCTTAACGATAGACTGCTATGAATTCTTGTTCCATGTGAAAGGGCTGCTCATTGGGGCACCTGGGTGGCTCACGGCTTAGTTGGTTGAGCAACTGCCTTCAGCTCAGGTCATAATCTCAGGGTCCTGGGATAGTGCCCGTGTCGAGCTTCCCACTCAGCAGGGAGTCTGCTTCTCCTTCTACCATTCTACCCTGCTCATTCGTTCTCTTTCTCAAATAAATAAATAAAATCTTAAAAAAAAAAAAAAAGGTCTGCTCAAATATTTCCTAATGCCCCTTGTCCCTGTAACCCAATTCTTTTTTCTAGAATTATCATCTGACTTTTCTCTAGATGAGTTCCTTCAACAGTTGCCCATAAGAAATGACCCTGGTCCCAGGTCTGTAGAGGGATAGGAGCCTTTAGGTATTTTCTCCATTAAGGAATCCCTCTGACCCATGGTTGACCAGCTTTCCCATACAATTATAAAACAAGTACCACATCAGTGCTTCTCAAACAGTCAAATCAGCTGGGAATATGTTGAGAATGAAGATTCCGAATCAGGAGGTCTGGGATGAGGCCCCATACAAGCTCCCAGGTGAGGCTACACTGCTATGTGGGCTACACTTTGAGGAGTGAGGCACTACATCACTACATGTCCTTCATACCTACATTTATATGGTAAATTCTTGATTTAGTTTAATCCTACAAAAAATAAAATAGTCTCTATAGAAGGATTTATATAATTTCTACTGTCAGAAAATGACAATTCTACAACTCAGTGTGCCTTCCTTTTGGCCTTAGCTGTCAAAAAAAAAAATACTGCCTGCCTATTATCTTCTCAGTGCTGGTTGCTACAAAAATGTATAGTGCCAGATTCTTTTAGATGGGCATTTTCTCTGTTAATGCCTTCTCTTGAAATTTTGTATTAGTTCATGTTTAAATCTCTTTAACAATAAGGCATCCCATCATTCCGGATTAACAGTCGCAACATTTGTCTGATGAGGGACTTACCTAGGAGCTAATTTTGGCTTCTACAACTGACTGTTCCCCTGGCCACTTGTGTCTTGTTACTGTGAAAAGACAAGCCAAACAGATTGGAATTGATGTCATAAACTGAAAAAATAACCCCCCTTCAACTTTCTATGGTATTAGTTGGGCTAGGTGTCACTCTACAAAAAGGGCAGTGATGTGGTATCTTCATTTCAAGTCCAGGGATTTGGGTAGGGAAGAACAGTTTGGAGGTTCTTTGTATTATCTTTTTTTCTATATGTATGTATATATGTATACATGTATGTAGGGAGATAGGGAGGTAGGTACTACTATGCCCAGCATGGAGCCCAACATGGGGCTTGAACTCACAACCCTGAGATCAGGACCTGAGCTGAAATCAAGAATCACTTAACTGACTGAGCCACCCAGGTGCCTTTTCCTTGTTTATTTTTAAAATATTTTAAGATGAGATGAAAACTTATAGGAGGGGTGCCTAGGTAGCTCAGTCAGTTAAGCGTCTGCCTTGGGCTCAGGTCATAATCCCAGGATCCTGGGATTGAGCCCTACATCAGGCTCTCTGCTCAATGGAGAGACTGCATCTCCCTCTGTCTGCTGCTCTGCCTACTTGTGCTCTCTCTCTGTGTCAAATAAATAAATAAAATATTTTTAAAATAATAAATAAATAAATAAATAAAACTTATAATTACAGCCACTCTGGAAAATAGTATGGAGGTTCCTCAAGAAGAGGAAAATAGAACTACCTCAAAAATAGAGCTACCCTACAACCCAGCAATGGCACTACTGGGATTTTACCCCAAAGATACAAATGTAGTGATCTGAAGAGGCACCTGCACCCCAATGTTTATAGTGGCAGTGTCCATAATAGCCAAACTACGAAAAGAGCCAAGATGTCCAACTGACAGATAACTGGATAAAGAATATATTACTCAGCCATCAGAAAGGAAGGAATTTTACCAGTTACATTGACATGGATGGAACTGGAGGGTATTATGCTGAGTGAAATAAGTCCATCAGAGAAAGTCAATTATCAAATTGTTTCACCCATATGAGGAATATAACAAACAGCGTAGAGGATCATAGGGGAATGAAGGGAAAAACAGAATGGGAAGAAATCAGGCAGATAAACCATGAGAAACTCTTAATTATGGGAAAGAAACTGAGGGTTGCTGGAGGGCAGGTGGGTGAGGAGATGGGGTAACTAGGTGATGGGATTAAGGAGGGCGCATGATGTGATGAGCACTGGGCATTATATGTAACTGATGAATTACTGAACTCTACATCTGAAACAAATGTACTATATGTTGGCTAATTGAATTTAAATAAAAATAATAAAACTTATAGGAAATTGTAAACAGAAAAAATTTAAGGGTCAAAAATTCCATATGCCAACCATTTAGAGACATATAATATTTTTTTCTTCCAGAACTTTTTATTTTATTTTCTATATATGCATGTATAATTTACAAAACACACAAAATAAATTATTATTGGCTAGAGCATATAAAATTGCTATTTTTATAGGCCAAAGCAGTTGAATGTTACCAGTTTTTTATCATTCAAACTGTGTGTATGCGTGTGTATGTGTGTGTTTGTGTATATAAAACCTAATTTTAAAGTTAAAGTCTACTATAAACATTACCCTGTTTTATCTTCAACAACATAACTAAAGATGGTAATATTAATGCCCCAGTATATATTTTACCAAACTTCAGCTGGACACTTAGTTTGTTTCAAACTTCATTATTTTAAGCAATGCTCAGTAGATATCCTTATGAAGAAAGGTTTGTATATACCCACAATAATTTTCCTCAGGAAAAAACCCCGTAATTGGATTAGTGGGCTTAAGATTACACATATCTTAAATGCTTTTGATGCAATTTAAAATGCCAACATATGTGTCAGCTCACAGTCTTGATATATTTTAATTCCCTCTAGTTTGAGAGATGAAAATGGATATTATTTGCTCTACATTATTAGGTGATGAGTTCTGTTAGTATTTTTATCTTTTATAAGTTGCCTACAACGTAATCTTCTTTTGTATATTTTACTGGTTTGGTCATTCTTTAATTTTCATAATTCTTTTTTTTTTTTTTAAGATTTTATTTATTTGACAGAGACAAAGCGAGAGAAGGAACACAAGCAGGGGGAGTGGGAGAGGCTTCCTGCAGTGCAGGGAGCCCGATGTGGGGCTCGATTCCAGGACCCTGGGATCATGACCTCACCGAAGGCAGATGCTTAATGACTGAACCACCCAGATGCCCCTATTCTTTAATTTAAAATTATAAATTTCTTCTGTATTTTTGATGTTGCCTGTTCCTGTCACGGATGCTGCAAACATCACACATTTTCAGTTATATTTTATTTTTTGAGGCACATTTTTTAATTATGTGGTATTAAATTCCTATGGAGTGTATACTTTATTCTTTCCAAATATAGTTTTTGCATTTTGTGCTTAGAAATTCCTTACACCCTCAAATTATTGAAAGTTTTTTCTAATGTTTTGGTTTTTTTTTCCCCTAGTTCCTTGTTCCTTTTTTTTTTTTTAAGACTTATTTTAGAGTGTATGTGTGCTGGAGTGGGGGAGGGGCAGAAGGAGAAGGAGAGAGAATCTTAAGCAGAATCTTAATCTTAAACCCACTGAGTGTGGAGCCCAATACAAGGCTCAATCCCATGACCCTGACATCATGACCTGAGCCAAAACCAAGAGTCAGATGCTTAACTGACTCAGCCACCCAGGTGCCTCTCTAGTTCCTTTTAACTATGCAGTTAGTCCAAGATTATTTTCAGAGATTATTTGAGACAAAGATCCAGCTTCCTGTTTCTCTGAGCACAACGTATGTATTTTTATTTTATCCTTTATAAATTTCCTAAATTTAATAATTTAGAAATAAATGTAATCTTCTTTTGTGTATTTTACTGGTTTGGCCACTTTTTAAATTTTCAAATTATAAATTTCTTTTATATTTATTTACATCTTACAATTGCTGCTCTAAAATAATAACGTTTATCCTAAACTGAATTGTGGGATGTACATGTGTCCATTTCTGGAATTTTACTTCCATGTCATTCATCTGCCTGTTCTGCAGCCATTACTGGGATTGTAATAACTAAAATATTATACAAATTCCGAATGGCTGGCAAGGTAAATCACCCACTGTTCTTTATCTTGGAACTTCTGCTGGCTATTCTTTCTTTTTTTTTGAATAATCATTGCCTCACTTATGACGAAAGCAATTCCACTGAGATTCAATGAGAATATCAAATTTAAAAATTTATGGGAAATTAAAATATTTGAAATTTTGAACTTTGTTACTCAAAAACATGGCAACCCTCTTCTATGAGGTGTTCTCTTATGTCTATAATTAAAGGTTTATTTCAAATAGGTCCTACACATTCTTAATTAAGTTTAGTTTAATACATTTTCTATTTTTAATTATCATATGAAAAGATTAAAAAATTTGTTGAAAATATCAAATTTGTTAGTGATTTTTAAAGAATCCTAGGTAAGTTATCATCGTCTTTTCTTAATAAGTCATTTTACTAAAATCTAATTGGATTAAATAATTATTCCATTTTCCCTTAGGCTCATTATTGCTAGTATTCCAGTGTTAATACAAATTTAGCCTGTCTTTTCTAATAAGTTTCGTATTTTTATTCCATTTATCTTACGTGATTTTTACTGATCTTAATGTCTATAATTTTCATAACCTTATGCATGACAGAATTATTTACTTTTTTCAGATTTTAGTTAAAAGGCCATTATAGTTTTACGTTGAGTACAATGCCGACAGTTGATTTTAGATACACTTTTTTTTTCCAAGTTAAGATAGTGGCATTCTTTTCATGGATGAGCAAGAATTTTTCGCTGTAATATATGTTCAGTTTTGTCAGTTGGATTTTGGCCTCTACTGAGATAATTCTCCATTGATCTATTTATTGACAAGTTGCAGTCATAGGTTTCCTAATATTGTGCCATTATTGTATGCCTAAATAATCCATTCGTTTATGGTATATGCCTTTAAAATGGCTTTAGATTATTTTTATTTTCAATTTTAGTACTGCTACATATTATTGACAGGATTGATGTTTAGAGGTGTTTACCTTTTTGATATTTTCATTAGGTTTCATCATCAGAGTTATGTTAGCTTGGTGAACATAATTGGGAAGATTTAGTACTGGTTAATGTTTTTGAGTCAGTGTACAGGAGATAAAACATCTTGTGTCCACAGTTTAATCTGCTTCCTACTTTCCATATGTTTTTTTATTTATTTTTATTTTTTATTAACATATATTATTTGCCCCAGGGTACATGTCTGTGAATCATCAGACTTAAACATTTCACAGCACTTACCATAGCACATACCCTCCCCAATGTCCATAACCCAGCCACCCTATCCCTACCTCCCCTACCCCCTACTTTCCATATGTTATTAGCTATTTGTACTCCTTACTTTTAGAGCCATCCATTATGAGGCTATACCTCTGAAACAACACTTAGGAAATAGAAAAGTTTGTGTCTCTAGTTTGTTCTTTTTCATTTGACTCACAGTAGCTTTCTAGGTGTTCAGAAATTTTTCTGTCTTTTCTCATCTTTCCTAAATGATTCTTATGCTCAGCTACTTAATATTAGCTTGCTTAGACTATGTGCGGTTCTGCATTTATATCCTCTAAATTCAGATTAAAAAAATAAAACAAACCAAGCCCACAAACATTTAACTACAGTGTTACTTGACAATTAGGAGATCCATCAGCCTGCACAAGAAGAGGTTGTTGGGTGATAGTTGAGTGAGAGGGTGCTGACATGGTCAGAAGTTCCTTCTTTGTGTTTGTTGGGGTAGCCCAAAATTAACTGGAGCAATGTATCTCTAACAGAGGAGTGGTCTTTTGGTGGAGAATGCTACTAGTGTGCCCATATTCTTTGGATAGAACATAGAATAAGCTCCAATATGCCATATGAGATGCTGCCCAGAGTTGCTACTAGAATAAAAATTTGACATTTGTTAATTACTCTTTTCCTCTGGTCCCTTTGTGAATTTGAGAATATAGATATGTGAGTGCCCACTAGGGATTCTTTTCATGGGATAGTTAAGGGTCAGTTTGTCTATCTCTCGTTCTGGTGTCCTCTATGTTTTTTTCTTGTAAAATATTCCCACTTTTTAAAATAAGCCCAATCTTACCCTCATTTCCATTACTGGTATAGATTGTTATATTCTTTTGGTCATTTTAGTGGGAAGGCAGAAAAAAGGAAGGAAGTTCACAAAGCTAAAAGCATGTCCCCTGTTCCTGACCTTTCCTCGTAGATACACATTGTTCTCTGACCTTACCCTAAGGGAACTTGTCCAAGTGAGTCAAACAGAAATGATTCTAAGGGTGAGCCTTTCTTGTTTTAGAGATTTAGAAAAAGTTTATTAAAGAGCTTTTGGAGCAAAGAGCTAGTTAAGACCATTGTGTGAGAGTTGTCAGCATCAGTGACCCATGGCCTATGAAGGGGGGGATGGCTGTCAACACCAAGGAAATAGGGTCCCCAAAGTTAAGTGTGTGAGTGTCGGACATTTTCCTCATGGGTGACTGAGCAAAAACATTTTTGCTGCCGTTGTGTACTTTATATAGATTTACCCCTATTTTACATCAATTTAAAAATCAACTTATTCTTGATTTTACCCATCTAGGCTATGAGGCCTGAGGGCCTAGGGTTATCTTTTACATACACAGGGCTATGATAATGCCCACCATTTTATAGAACAGGAAAGTGACGTTCACAGAGGTAGGTGATCTCTCTGGGTCATTCTGCTAATATGAAATAAGACCAGAAACCCAGGTCCTCAGATGACCTGTGCACTATCCTTCCCATCCCACCAATTTGAAACTTGTTTCAGGATTTTGGTGTCACATTTTTATAGGGAGATTTCTCAGAGGCCATTTCTGTTTCTGACCCAGATCTAAAAGCCAAACTGAAACAATTCATACTCTACTAACTGAAGTGTTTTCCCTTAGATTCTTCAGAGGAGTTAGTCAAAGGAAAATCCGATAATGCTCCTAGAAAATTGGATGCTACTGTACTATTCTGTAGGCAGTACATTCTCTGACCCCAGCTTGAGCTCAGTGCATACCCTGACACCGGGGGACTAATTGGCCATGTAATTGTTATCCTTGCCAGTAACTGCACAAGCTGTTCTTATTCATATAAGCACCTAATCCTTTTCCAAATTCTTCTTGCTTCAATTTGCCTCAATAATATCCTGCAGTAATGGATAATTGCACATTGTGTAGAGAAGGATTTCCTTTGATCTTCTCTAAATTTAGACTCTGCTAATTTCATTTACTGTCCCCTTCTGGGTAGGGACCAGGTAGCAAGGAACACTGAATTAGATGCCCTACAGCTTTTCATTTACATTCCTCTATCATATATCAGGTAATACTTCGCTCTCTCCATTTCCCCTGCTGAAGAGATATACTATTTGTCCTTGCCTGGAATCCTCCCTGTTATACTTACCCAGCCATTCTAATTATTTCTGCTGCAATCAGATAGACCTGGCCGCATTGCTCAGGTTCAAAGGAAGAATAAATGGAGATTAGATCACTGACTTTGAGTGTCTGGAGGCATGTCAGGAGGATAAAGGATAAGACTTATCCTGAATGGTTTAAGAATTTGAACTAGAAACTGCCTAAGTTGTTGAAAAGTGGACTTGAACTCAGTGAAAGGTGGGGGGGGGGGAGTTATGTATTAAATAGAGTTATCCATCTAAGAAGTGGTTACCTCAGAACAAGCTCTCCTTATGGAAGTCCTCAAAGTTGTTAAAGCCTAAGCTGAAAATGACTCAGTTCTGGGTGGGTGACCCTGGGTGGGCCTCTTCACTTCTTTCAGCCCTTCTAATTTATTTTGTGTAAATGGGTATGACTACCTATATGGGAGACCTTATATGACCATTATTTAACATCGTAATTAGTCCTCTCAGTGGAGGTTGAAAGCTAAGAGGCAGGATTTTGGATATGTTTGAGAGATAAAATCAAAAATACTTTATGGTGAACTGTTTTGGGGATTAGAGAGAAAGAGTTATCAGGCAAAAATTTACTTGCTAAGGATCTCACATATGTGGGGAAAATGTATGACATATAAAGTATTTTTACATATGTAAAAAGCAAAGTATCATTTTGCAATATATTAAATGTTACTCACTTTAATAAATAAAGAAGTAGAAAAGCAGAGAGAGGGCTCCCTGGAGGAGGCAATGATTGATCTGCCTTGTAACCTGTGAGTGGGCATGAGAAGCAGGGCAAGGGCATACTGAGTGAAGGATGATGATGATGGCCAGGATGACAGGGGTGACATTTATTGACTATTAATATCCAAGGAATTGTGCTAATTAAGTACATACATGATTTGATTTAACTTCATTTTAAATATAAAGGGACTGAGGTTCAGAAAGCTTGAGTAATTATTGCATGGTTGCACATCCAGTAATTGGTGGAGCTGGGATTTAAACCCAGAGCCTGTGTCCTTAATAAGTTTGGGACACTGGTTAAGATAGCTATATTTGAAGGGATTCTTAGAAATGTGTCAGTCTTAAGGGGTCATCCTGACTGCCTGAGAGTTAAGTTTGCATTCATAAACTTGTTGGAAAAATAATTCTAGTATAGGGCAGCAAAGAGATAAAAGAGGCAGGCACAGAGGAAACTGATGATTCTGAGAAAACGAGATCATAGGAAACCTCATAAAGGACTGAGTGGTGAGTGTTCACATGGCACTCAACTATACACTCTGAAAATCGAATGGATAAGGAGAATGAGACTGCAGGCAAAGAAAGTTCCCACAAGAAACCAGTTGGCTAACTCCACATTAACTTCAGGGCAGAGACGGAGTTAATCAATGTGGGAAGGAACAAGTATAGGGGCGCCCGGGTGGCTCAGTGGGTTAAAACCTCTGCCTTCAGCTCAGGTCATGATCTCAGGGTCCTGGGATTAAGCCCCGCGTCGGGCTCTCTGCTCAGCGGGGAGCCTGCTTCCCCCTCTCTCTCTGCCTGCCTCTCTGCCTGCTTGTGATCTCTCTCTCTCTGTCAAATAAATAAAAATAACATCTTTAAAAAAAAAGAAAGAAAGAAACAAGTATAGATTCATGAATGTGACTTCAGAGATCTCTTCGTCTAAACCGCTTCTTCATAATACCTCCCTCATTTAACAGAATAAGGTTCGGCTACAGGACCAGAAACCTATTGAAGCCGGCAGCAACAAAAGACAATTTGTGGTAAGGATAGGGAGAGCTCAGAGAATCCAGGACAGTTGACGATGCCCCCTCAGAGTAGAAATAAAAGCTACACGCTTGGAACCTGGGCAAGTAGCTCCATCTCTAAAGGGCCCTCTGCTAGTGCTCTCTTGAACACTTATCTCTGCCTTCTCACCTTGAGCAAAAGCAGCACTGCTGCCCAATTCTTGTCTCTGTGAAACATCTCCACCCAAGAGCCTTCCATGGATTGGCTCCAGTTCCACAAGTCATAGTTTAGGTTCACAAGAGGGAAACAGTCTGGTTGTTCATTGGTTTTATGGCACGCTACAATATCCCTTTTAGGAACGGGGAGTATGGAACACAGATGCAGATATATTTGGAATAAGTAGCATCCTAGAGGAGAAAATGTTGTAACAAAATCACACAGCTAGTGAGGAGCAAAACCGAGGTTTTCCGATTTGCTCAGGATCCCTTGCGTCCTTCTGCAATCCCCAAGAATTCTAACAATGCTTCAGTGGCTAGACTTAAGCAGGCTAGAATGGGAAAGAAAGCAGGTGATAGCAATTCGAGGTGATATTATTTCTGCTTCTATTTGACTATACAAATTTTTTTATTATTATCTAATTTTTTAAAGATTTTATTTATTTGACAGAGAGAGCAAGAGAGAGAGCACAAACGGGGAGCAGCAGAGGGAGAGGGAGAAGCAGACTCCCCACTGAGCAGGGAGCCCAACGCAGGGCTCGATCCCAGGACACTGGGATCATGACCTGAGCCAAAGGCAGACACTTAACCAACTGAGCCACCCAGGCACCCCTGACTATACAAATTTAAAATAACTTTACAAAGGCCTCAGGAAAATACTCACCCCTTAATCCCCAACACACACACCATTTCATCAGATGTCTTGGCAAGCATAGCTAATCTGTAAGGTTGATTCCAGAAACGATTCCAAGGCAGTAATTCTGACATAGGCAATATTGACATTTTTGTTGAATTCACGGGTGGGACAGCTGATATCAAGAGAGGTAAGAAATTTGTCCACAGTACAGAGAATAGGTTACTGGCCAAGCTGGGACTAGAACACAGGTGTCTTACTTCTCAGTGCATTCTTAGTTCCTAACATTCTGCCAGTAGGTCTTATCTCATACATCAAGTTCAGCTGGCCATCGTAGCAGCCTGGAATTATTTTTGGGAAAGGTTTCTGAGACCACATCAATTCTTAACAGAAAAGAGTACTACAATTAATTTGTAATGTCTGCTTTGTGTTTGGGAGATAGGTATGGTGGCATGTTAGCCTATGTGCTTATCATCATAATTTGCCTTATGTTCTTCTCCTCCATGCCTCATTGTGGTGGGGCTACTCCCAGTAAGCAGTAGACTATATTTCCACATATAGTGTCTTCACATGATGGGAGTCTTTCCTTTGCTTGCATTCTGATTTAATTCCACCCTCTTTGATCAGAAAAGGATTGATTAAAGTTAAATTTATTTTAGCTAAATTGATCAGGTGGAATAGTTGCTCAGTTTCCTAATAAATATCCACCCTCTCCTAGTTTATTTGCCTGGACTCTTGAAGGTAACTCAGAATTTTAAAGGTATACTCAGACTGCTGGTGGTAATAATCACTTATGTTGTACTTTAATTTATAAAATGTTCTGTTATTTCTTTATTCGTATGCTTAAAAGAACCATATAGATCAACTAGCCAATGAAAAAAATATTGTGTGTTCTATTCTAACTCCCTCCATGAAATTCATTTAAATTCAAACAGGCAAAATGAAAGAGAATCCTATCAGATAAAATTGTGCCTCTTGTTTTGCTTCTTATAGCTGATCTAGCCTGTTCTAACTGTAGGGCATTACAAGGTGATGCAAGGGGCATCGAACCATAGGTAATGGAAGCCCAGGTTTTGTGTCTAATTGTGTGACTTTGTTCCAATATCCCCACCTCAGATATCTCTTCTTATAAACATAGTTATCATTGTGTCTTTGAGAAGGGGCTATGCTTGGAAAAAATCTGATTACTGAACCCAGACTGTATTCTGAATCACTTTTGCCCTCTGATGAGGGAGTCTGAGTGCAGAGATATAAAATATTTTTGGTCCCATGAGATAGCACTCATCTTGTGGCTGTGGCTGCTATACCACTCTGGTGAGAAAGATTCTCAGGCTAGCTCTGAACTTAGCAGAAGGAATGACAAATGATCCATAAAGCAGCGTCTGACAATGACATGGGCTGAGCTGTTTGTTTTAATGATTCTTTCGGATGAGATATCCCCCCAGAAGTCTTCTTAATTCTTTTTCCCAGAATGTGCTTCTGCCTGTTCAGGTGGATCTGAATCATGGCCACTTAAAGTCTACAGGCTGAGAGTAGCACCCTCCCTACCCTTACTCATGATGGGAATCACCTCCCAGAAATTCTTTCCTCATTCAGTGAGACTCCAAGATCTATCCCCAGTGAATACTCTCACAGAAACTCCAAGAGTGGTAAAAAAGTGTTTACATCTCTCATACCTGGCTGTCTGTGCTTCTCCTTCTTTAGAAGGTGATACCTGTGTTGAGTGGTTCATGAGGGATGGAGTTGGGGACTGGTATAATAAAATGACACAGGATTATGAATAAGGAGACCCATGTTCTTGTCCTACTTCTACTTCATTTCTGTGAGCCCTGGGGGAGGCATCTCATTTTCCTGATGAAGATGGGCTGAAGGGAATCATTGTCCTTATTTTACACAACAGAAGGTCGGAGCAGTGCCTGGATCAGGGCTTCTCAACTTTGGGGGCAGCCACAGACCTAACAGTCTTTCTGCCACATTTATACTGCAGTCATAGTTCCATCTTCTGAATTCTGGGGTCAGTACTGTAGAATGAGAGACATTTCAGCATCTTGGAAAGAAACGAGAAAAATGGTTCCTTTAGAAAAACAGAAGCCTTCAGGAGCCATTCATCTACAGTCTCTCTCTCTCTCTTCCCCCATTAACCCATCTGTCTACTGAGCCACTGTACTCCCACATGATCTAGCTTTAAGGACAAAGACAGATTGTTCTCTTGGGAATAGTCAGGATCAGGAAATATGTGCCTTGTCAAACACTCTCTTCCTCCACAACCTACTCAGAACTCCTAAGGATCATATCCTTTGAGCTGATTTAAATTTCCAGAGAAGGGAGAGCCCCTTTCTCCTTGTTGCTGGAATCCTTAGTGTTCATCTATAGACTAGGAATTTAGTGTAAGGAACCAAAGAATTTATGTAGTCCTATCTCCTCAATGTACATGGAGAAATTTGAGACATGTAGATGGGAAGGATTTTTTCAGGGTCAGATCCCAGGACTCCGGGATCATGACCTGAGCTGACGGCAGAGGTTTTAACCCACTGAGCCACCCAGGTGCCCATGATCAATGTTTAATAGGCAAAGTAAAATGTTGAAATGAAACAGGAAGTGGTCAAGAAATATTTCTCCAAGGAGGTAATATTAAACTGAAACTTGAAGGATGAGGACTCATCCATGAAATGCCAAGGGAAAAGCATTCTAGGTGGAAAGGAAAGTGCAAAGGCCCTGGGGCAGAAATAAACTTAAGCAGACAAATTAAAAGACACCAGTGTGGCTGAGAAAGAACAAGTGTGGGAAACAGAGAATAGGTTGCATAGGTAGATGGCAGGTCATGTGGGCCTCTGTGTGTCCTGATAAGATATACAGCTTCTATCCCAAACATGAGGGAAAGTCATTAAAAGTTTTAAAATTGTGGCATGGATGAGCACAACTAGAGTGGGATATTAGTGGTAGTGGGAGATCATTTGGGTGGATATAGTCATGTGCCAAACAGAAAACAGAATACATGGGCAAGGGTGGAGGTCAAGGAAGGTAGATGGAATGCAGAATATCTTGGGAGCAAAAAGACACAAGTTTCCAATAGTATTGAAGTGAGAAATAATAAAAAGAAACCAAAGATAATTTTGACTTGACTTGGTTGGGTCGATTTTGCTGCCATTCACTAAGATTGTTTCGTCTTCCACGTTATCTCTGATCACCATTTATGCCTCCCCAAACACTGAATCCAGGTGCATACTTTTGGATGCAAGAAACAAAATCTTTTACTCAAATCTACATAAACAATGTTATGTTTATTACGTCTATAACTGAAAGTTCAGAGGAAGGTTAGGCTTACTAATACTACTGCAGACTGAAGATTTTTCCTTATCTCCATTCTGCCTTCCTTGGTATTCACTTCATTGTAATGCTGAGTACTTAGTGATGACAGTATGGCTGTTATTGATATTTGGGGCTATGTAGTGTTGTTCATGTCCTGCAGAGAAGAGACAGGCACAGACACACAGACTGAGAGAACCCAGTCGACCAAGCATGGACTGAAAGCTTCCTTTTGTACCAAATGAGGTCACCTCTGACCGCTATCAGTTCTCCAGAAAAGACCATGGGTTGCGTGCTTGGACCAATTAAATATGTACCTAAATTAAATAAGGTCACCTTTCCTTGAGTCCTATATAAAAGGCACAGCTTCCTGAACATATGTAGAGTTCTATAAAGAGCAAATAAAAAAGAGATGGATGCTGGGTGGCTAATAAAAACTATTAAAAGCTCTTACCAGGCTACATCTGGACCTAGAGGAAAAAAATGTTTTTGTCCAAAGGAGTAAGTCTGCGATTAAAAAAATATTCAGAAATTGTGGTTGGCCAGACGCGTTGTTGATAAGAGACATTTTGCTGATAGATGAACAATTTAGAGCCGACACCTCTCCTTATTGGTGGTAGCCTAATCCTTCTCCTCCCAAGAAGGCTGGTGCAGTGGAAACCAATGTGTTGTCATAGGAAAGGGTTGGTCTTCCCAAAACGTCTTCTTCCAGAGTGTCACAGTTTCAAGTAATGGAAGATAAATCTGGAGGGTGCAAAGCACAACACTGGATTACTCAGTGCTCTGAAGAAGAAATCACACTATAAGGTGATATTTGGGAGTTAAAATGTTGCTTCAAGGAGAAAACTCTACCAATATAGTAACATGCCATGAGCACTCGCTTTTAATCCTGTCAGAATATCCATCACACTCTCTTCAATCCTCACTGGAGTTTGAATTAATACATTTTTGTGGGTCAAGCTAGCAAGTGCTCTCAGGAGGAGGAACTTTGGTAGAAGGAGGCAGTCATCATCTTACGCTTACCTTCTAAGCTTCTGCAACTCCTTGGTGCTTGTTAAAGCGTGAACTATGATAAACATCTCTACTAGTACATATGGGGAAATTGACATTTAAAGGAATCTGATGAATAAAAAATATTTAATGGTTTATAATTGGCAGGGCTAGAATAAAAAGTCAAGGCTCCTTGAGTAGTATTAGGGTGACTATATAATTTACTGTCCAAATTGGAAAAATTTGAGGATACTGATAATTGCTTTGGGACAGCTGGCAAAAACCAGCACCATCTTGGGCAAATAAAGACTCGGAGTTGCTCTAGAATTTGTCAGAATAAAGTGTGTGATTAGAGATAATTTATGGATGTAACAAGTAAGTGATTTAAACTTAGTTAATATAAGATATGAATACTAGCCAATTATTGCTTGTTTATCCTACTTTTGTAGCTTTTCCTTTTGCTTTACTCTTTTGCTTGCTTGCTTGCTTGCTTTTTTTTTTTT
>CM052895.1:94901550-94996255 GCA_028534135.1 Potos flavus
ATATTGTATTCCATTGAGCCTAAAGTACATCTTAAAATGTGTACTCTTCACCGATTGAAAAATAATGTTAAGGCATACAATGTATACTTTGATTTTGATAATTTACTTTCTCTGGAGCTACTTTGACAGCACCCTCCTCTGCTTTCCACTATTGCCTATCTCTGAGGTTATCCCTGTGGGAGCCATGGTATTGCTTTCCTTGTTGAAGCCCTTATCACCAAGGAACTTTGGTCATGCTCAGGAATCACAGCTTTGGAGTCAGACCTAAATGTGACCCCCATTTCAGATACTGCAAAGGCACATCGCTTTACCTGTCTGCACCTCAGTGTTTTCATCAGAGCCTCTATATCCTCCCCTTTAAATTCCTTCACCTCTAGAACTGTGAACAGTAAAATAAAATGATGTTGTAAGGCCTTTGGCACTGTACTTGGAACACAGCAATTGATCAGAAAATAGTAGTTAGAAAGTAGGGATGTAGTAAAGAATCAAGGTGAGAGAGACTCAAGGACATAGTAAAAATTCAAAGAAAAAATTTGGTGACACCTGGGACAATCAACTAGGTCTTTTAGGCTTCTGAGAGCATAGCTGTATTCATCTCTTAAAGGAAATGATACATTTTTAGTAATACTGTTTCCCTTAATTATGTAATTAAAACACCATTGATTATAAGACACCTTATGGATTTCAATGCAAATTTTCAAGAGAAAATAGTTGCGTGTTAAATGTAAGCATCAATTTTAAAACACATTTCAGGAATAGTAAGAATTTACAAAAACTAATAGAATTGAGAAAATAAGTAATTTATTGAATACAAGGTTTGTGTAAAACCTTTACCTTTATTATATCCCATGAGAAAATTTGAGATCCACCATGATTCTGCTAATGTGTCTAGGCATTACTATTCCTTTGACACACCTAGTTAACAAGAAAAACTTGTCATCTTTATTTGAAGTTGCATGTTGATAGAATTTGATATAAATTTTGTATATGATTACTCTCTGCCAAGAAATGTGCTGGGAACCCTATGTTCATAATCTCATTTAATGAATGAGATTTGCATTCATTAAGTGAATGAAATGAATGAATGAATCTCATTTAATAAATTTGTCTCAGGGCGCCTGGGTGGCTCAGTGGGTTAAAGCCTCTGCCTTCGGCTCAGGTCATGATCCCAGGGTCCTGGGATCGAGCCCTACATCGGGCTCTCTGCTCAGCAGGGAGCTTGCTTCCCCCTCTCACTCTGCCTGCCTCTCTGCCTACTTGTGATCTCTCTCTCTCTCTGTCAAATAAATAAATAAATAAATAAATAAATAAATAAATAAATAAATAAAATAAATTTGTCTCACCAGTCATGTGAGAAATAATTACTAACATTCTCTTGCAGAAGAAGAAATGGAATTGGCCAATGTCCTTGGACTAGTGAGTGGTAGAGGTCAGATTGGAGCCGGGGTTTACCTGACTGAAGAGTTTATACTCCTGTTTTGCTAAATCATCTCCTTGAATAGTTTGCTTTGCTTTAGAATCAGTCAGATTCCTCACCCTTTAAGCACAGGTCCTGGGAAGAACCAGCAGAGCTCAGATAAATCAATCCACCTAATCTCAGGGCTCCCTACTCCTCCCCCCCCCCTTACTTTACTAGTTGCCTCTGAAAGCTATAATTAACATTTACCCTGAGGGGACGAAGGAGTAACAGCAGAGGTGATTTTTGCACTGTTATCTTGCTCTGCCAAGTAATTGCCCACATTTAAGCCTTCAGGAGGAGAGCATCCCTGGAGAAAGAGTCAGAGCGTCCTGATAAAGTGGGAGTGTGGTAGGAGGGGACTTGGTAAGAAGAAAGAGCTTTATTATAGTACATGCTGCTCATTTGGAGCTGTGACCTCTGCTGATTTTTTTTCTTCTTCTAACTGGGTTTGTGAAGTTTGTGTTCATCAGTCACAAAAGTATTAAGATGTCTAGGTTTAGTTGAGAGTGATAAAAGAGGAATACAAGAATCTAGATATGGCATCCAGGGAGAAGTTTGAATATCTGGGGTGTTTGATAAAAGTGGTCAGTCTTGGGGTTTCAAAGGAGACTAGAAAAGAAAGATAGGAGGGGTCTGAACAAGTCTTAAATGCAAGAAGTTGCGCAGTAATTGATTAGTGATGTTTGCTTTGTGGGAGGGTGAGGTATCAAAAAGTGGAACTTGTATTGGTTATTTACTAGACCGGACCTTTAAGTAGCAACTAATGTCATTTCCTTACCTAATCTAATATAGTGTAGCATAGCATAACCAACACTGGTTTATTAAGACAAGCTCATGATTAGTGGATAAGGAGAACAACCGAACTAAGGGTATAGTGGTATCTAGAGAAATTAAACATATGCTTGAAAATTGAAAAGTTGTACTGGCCACTGGAAAAGCCAGTTTGTGGTCTAACTTTCAGGAGGAGGTCAACTTTTCCAAATTATCTGAGAGTTAAAAAGATGGAAGAAACAGGCTATTTTATTTTTTTCCAATTTTAGGCCCTTAAAGATACAAAACATGTTTATGTTGCAACCCTGACTTCCCCAAAGCATTCAAGATACTCATCCAGCTTTGGGTGCATTGATGGCAATTTACTAAATGTTCTAATTAAATTAATAGTTGATGAATGTATTAAGTGTGTTAATTGGATTCTACTTACTTGAAATACTGGCTGCTAATTGGGTAGAAATTTGGAAAAGAGCAATCGAGGGTTTTAATCCTAGCAGAAAAAACAAGTGAATGTGAACAGCTGGGGAGAGTTTTAGAAATACATAATGCAGCACAATTCTCAATCTAAAAGGATTTCCTTAGGAGTTTATATCCTAAAGACATTATATCCTAAAGACAAAGTGGCTTTTTCATGGATACATTTACCAGTTTTCACCTCTGACTGCCTTCTCCTAAGAAATGTCAGGGTCTATTATGAGCTAGTACATGACTTAGAGGAAATTTAGTTCCATTTTTAGTGATAGAAACTTGCAAACAAAACAGAAACAGAATTCTTAATATACAGAATATAGAAAACTAGGACTGCTTTGGTTAGCAGAGTGAGTGGAGGACACAGAGTTTTGCCAAACTGATACTCTCTCACCACATAGGGCCTTTTTGTAGAATATATGAAACCCCTGATCTTATCCTACCCATCACTATGCAAAAGAAAAATAGCAATTTTTAGCTGGGCTTAGTGATTTGTTCAAGGTCATACATTTAGATAGTGACTAAGTCAAAGCCTCTACCTGGGCATCTAGCTCTAAGGCAGATCTCTTGACCATATGGTTGTATTTTAGTATTCTTATTTTTAATTGAAGAATGACTGATAAAAAAAATGTTGTATTAGTTTCTGGTGTGCAACATAGTGATTTGATATTTATATACATTACTAAATGTTCACCATGATAAGTCTAGTTCTGTATGAAGTTATTACAGTATTATTGACTCTCTTCCCAATGCTGTACATTACATCTTCATGACTTATTTATTTTATATTTGGAAGTTTGTACTTCTTAATCCCCTTCACCTTTTTCTTCCATTTCTTACCCCTTCTTCCTCTGGCAATCATCAGTTTGTTCTCTGTGTCTATGAGTCTATTTCTGTTTTGTTTTCTTTGTTCAATTGTTTTGGGTTTTAGATACCACATGAATGAATATCATATGGTGTTTGTCTTTCTCTGTCTGACTGAATTCACTTAGCATAATACCCTCTACTTTTATCTATGTTGTCACAAATGGCAACATTTCATTCTTTTTTATTGCTGACTGATATTCTGTGTGTGTGTGTGTGTGTGTGTGTGTGTGTGTGTGTAAATATATACCAACTACATCTTTATCTATCTACTGATGGACACTTAGGTTAATTCCATAGCCTGGCTATTGTAACATGAACCTAAGAGTGTATATATCTTTTTGAATTAGTGTTTTCAGTTTCTTCAGGTAAATACCTAGAAGTAGAATTATTGGATAGTGTGGTAGTTCTATTTTTAATTTTTTGAGGCATTTCCGTACTATTTTCCATGGTGGCTACATTCCCAACAACCATGCATAAGGGTACTTTTTTCTTCACATTCTTGTGGACACTTAACTATTTCTTATATTATGGATAATGGCCATTCTGATAGACATGAGATGGTATCTGATTGTGGTTTTCATTTTCATTCCCTTGACAGTTGGTGATGCTGAGCATCTTTTCATGTGCCTATTAGCCCTGTGTATATCTTACTTGGAAAAATGTCTACTTAGATCCTCCTTTCATTTTTAAAATGGATTATTTTTTAATATTGAGTTCTATTAGTTCTTATATATTTTGGTTGTAAACCCCTTTAAGATACATAATTTGCAAATTTGTTCTCCCATTCGGTAGGTTGCCATTTTGTTTTGTAGATAGTTTTCTTTCCTGTGCAAAAGATTTTTAGTTTGGTGTAGTTCTACTGGTTTGTTTTTGTTTTTGTTATACTTACCTGTAGAGACAGATCCAGATAATATTTTGGTAAAACTGATATCAAAGAGCTTACTGCCTATGTCTTCTTCTAGGAGTCCTATGGTTTCGGGTCTTTTATTTAGGTCCTTAATCCATTTTGAGTTATTATTTGTGTATAGTCTAAGAAAGTGGTCTGGTTTTTTGTTTTTTTTTTCTTTTGCATGTAGCTGGCCAGTTTTCCCAGTCCCAGTCAGTAGACTTCAGTCTACTGAAGAGACTGTCTTTTTCCCATTGGATAGTCTTCCTTTGTCATAGATTAATTGGCCAGATAAGCATGAATTTATTTGAGTTCTCTATTCTATTCTATGGATTTATGTGTCTGTTTTTGTGCCAGTATCATACTTTTTTGATTACCATAGCTTTGTAGTATAGTTTGGAATCTGGGAGCAGCGTACCCCCAGCTTAGTTCTTCTTTTTCAAGAATGTTTTGGCTATTTGGGTTGTTTCATGGTTCCATACAAATTTTACGATTATTTTTTCTAGTTCTGTGAAAAAATGCCATTGGTTTTGGATAGGGATTGCCTGAATCTGTGGACCATTTTGGGTTGTATGGACATTTTAGCAATATTAAATCTTCCATTCAATGAGCACAGTATATCATTCCATTTATTCATGTCTTCAATTTCTTTTGTCAATGTCTTATAGTTTTCAGAGTACAGGTCTTTCACCTCCTTGATCACACTTATTCGTAGGTATTTTGTTCTTTTTGATTCAATCGTAAATAGGAGTGTTTCAATTTCTCTTTCTGATAGCTTGCTATTAGTATATAGAATGCAACAGATCTCTGTATATTGATTTTATATCCTGCAAGTTTACTGAAATCATTTATTCTAATAATTTTTTGGTGAAAGCTTTAGGGTTTTCTGGATATAGTATCATGTCATCTGCATATAATGACAGTTTTACTTCTTCTTTAACAATTTGGATAATTTTATTTTTCTTGCCTAATTGCTGTGGCTAGGACTCCCAATACTATTTTGAATGAAAGTGGCACGCGTGAGCATCTTTACCTTGTTTCTGATCTTGGGGAAAAAAAAGCTTTCACATTTTCACCATTGAGTACGGAGTATGAGATATTAGCTGTGGGTTTGTCATCCATTTCTATTACTATGTTGAGGTACATTTCATCTGTACCCACTTTGTTTTTTATCATAAATTGTTGTTGAATTTTGTCAAATGCTTTTTCTGCATCTGTTGAGATGATCGTGAGATTTTTATCTTTCATTTTATTAATGTGGTATATCACATTGATTGATTTGCAGATGTTTAACCATCCTTTTATTCCTGGAATAAATCCCACTTGCCCAGTGTATGTTCAGTAATCTCTCATGCTCTTGAAGGAGTGGCCTTATTTAAGAAATGTTCTTAAAGCTCATGAGTGTAATAATCCCCTAGGCACCAAAACAGGTGCTCCAGTGGTGTCACCTGTATGGGCTGCATATGTCTTACGACTGTGGTGGATCCACTACTGCTGTGGATGTGTTGGTGGGTGGGGTGGCCCCTGGCCCAGCTAGTATTCTTAGTCTACATATTGCCTTCATCTTTACTGAGATTGGTGAGGTTTTTATTTTTCTCTCTAGATTATGTTTCTATGACTTTACTTATTTTGGAATCTAATGTTCAGATCATTTAAGACTCAATCATTCATATTTGTAAGTGTTAACACACTATTTTTATTATTTATGTATTAATTTGTTTTTCTAGATTACAGGCTGCTTGAGGGTAGAGCCTCAACATATCTCCTCAAAGCATGTGTTTAACATAATTAAATATATAACAATAGCCCAGAATATAAATTTTAGAAACTCTTATAAAATGATCCCACCTCATCATTTCTGGTCCCAATATTTCATGACATTTGAACACCAGAAACACTTATTTACTGAAGTCCTAATTAGTTCATTTTATGTGATGAATCTCTTCTTCCCAGATAGCTTTTTATATGAAATTATTTTGCCTTTCAAGTTTATTTTAGCAAATCTCTTCTTGCATTATCATATTGTGTTATCACACGTGTTTATTACATCATTATCAGAGACATTAAGAATATCTAATATTGGCCCTGGCCAATCAAAATGGACACTAGTTATAAAAAACCACTATGGGTCTGTGTGTGCCTCTTGGCTGAGTGTCCATGTCATATACTCCAAAAGGGGCAGAGAGAAGGCTCCCATGTGCCAGCCTCCCCCTTGCCGAATGAGTCATCCATCTCCCCCACCCCACCACTTACCCAATCTGCTCTACAAGACATTAATGAAAATAAGTATCTTACTGATAAGTAAGTATCTTAGTAAGATACTAAGTATCTTACTGAAGGTTTTGTGGCAAAGATGAGGATTTTATAGTACACAAAACTTCACTTTCCAAATACACATCACACTTTCATGTATCTATTCAGCAAATGTTTATTGTACCAGAACATCTCTTCTTCCCGGTTACTCCCTTTCAGCTTCTATGTCTCTTAGTCTCTCCCTTTCCCTCCCATCCTTCTCCATGGGCAGTCATCAGCCTCATCCTTCTTCTGGATCCTCCTTCCAGGCTCTCTGTATCCTTGTTTCCCTATGAAGAATATTTCAACTCTGCCACAACCCAGTCATAGCCATCATCAATACATGCTTCAATAGGAGGATGTTTGCAGAGAGATGATTTGTGGTCAACAAAAAAATGCCCCTCCACTTGTTAGGAGTTGGTCTTCTTAGAAACTGGAAGAGGAAAAATAATTATTTTTTTCAGAAGATAAAAATTTTAAGGGTTCTATTAGCATTTATATAATGAAATGCATATAAAATATGCTGATAATTTACGCCAAATGAAAAATCATGGAAATCGGTTAATTTAGCAATATTCTTTTCGCATTCTCAAAAGATATACTAAAACATATCCCTTGTTTGATGTTAATATTTTGCTGAATGGAGGGCATTCATTCAACTTATCGATTCATCGGTTTTTGGTTACATGCTTCTTGTGTGTGTGCATAAGGACAATAAGATGAAGCACTCTGTCCAGTGGAGAAGATGAACACTGGGATAGTGTGGACAGAACTGTGAAAGAGGAGGGCTATGGGAGTGCATGGGAGTGGCACTCAGACAAGGCGGGTGGGCTGGGGATAGCCAGGGAAAGCTCCACAGAATTCAGAATACCTGCAATGAGTTTGAAAAAATGAGTAGGAGTTACCCGAGAGAAAGAAGAGTAGCATATTCCAGGGGATTGAAGTGGTTCTGTATCAACGATGATGAGCATAGTGACTTCAGGGTGCAGCAGAGTCTCCATAGAGTAGGTGTGGTAGGAGGTCTGGAAGAACAGAGGGCGCAGACCTGAGCACCCTCTGTTTTGTTCAGTTTGTTTGATTTTTGTCACTTTTATTTTGATAAAATTTCAAACTTAGAGAAAAGCTGTGAGAATAGTACTAGTACTAGTACCAAGTACTAGTTCCATTTTGCCCCATTGATCTTTCTGCCACTACCTCTCCCCTCTCCTTTCTTCCTCCTTCCCCTCACCTATCTTTCCTCCTCCTCTCTCCTCCCTCTCCCTGTAATTTTGATTTTGGACCATTTGAAAATAAATTGCTGTCATGTTGCCTTCTTAACAACACTTCACACATTTAAGTGTATATTGCCGAAGAATAAGAATATTCTCTTACATATAACCACAGTACAATTATTGAAATTAGGAAATTTAGCATTGATTTAATGCTAATATTTAAGCCACAGTTTATCCTCATATTTTGCCATTGACCTAATAATGTTCTTTATAGGTGTTGGGCTCCCACCCTCTTTTCAATTTAATAACCAATCCCAGAACACCCACTACATTTAGGTGTCAGGTGTCTTTGGTCTCTTTTAATTTATAACTATTCGCAGCTTCTCTTGACATTTTTGGAGTGTACAAATTAATAGAATGTTTTTCACTTTGGATTTATCTGATGTCATATGATTAGATTCACATTTTGCATTTTTTGACAGGAATATCACACAAGCAATACTGTGTCCTTCTCAGAACATCACATCCAGAGGCACAAAATGTCATTTTATTGGTAATCTTAACTGGGATCACTTGGTTAAGGTGCTCTCAGCCAGACCTCTCCATTTTTTTTTTTTTACTTGTAAAAATATAAAAAGCTAAATATTACAATAAGTATTTTATGAGGAGACATTGTGAGACTATATCACTACCTAGTTTCCTTATAAACTTTGACTCACTGATATTAGCATCCTTTTTTTAAAATTTTTTGCCTCAATCAGTTATGTGTGGTCATTGAAAATGCTGATCTTTCCTAATTCCATCTTCTAAATGTATTAATTGGCATTCTGTTATAAAGAAGGGATTTCCCTTTTTCTCCATTATTTATTATCATTATGTAATCATAGATTCTTAATTTAGTAATCTATTCCCATTGATTACTGTCATTTATTTTGAGGCTCAAATTAGCCAGTGAAAGTCCCTTCAAGTTGGCCACTATGGCTTTTGGCATGCCTTTATCATTTTCTTTTAGCATTTTCTTAATTTTTGGCACTAGATATTCTGGGCTTATCTTATTTTTTCCCTTCCCCAACCATTGAATTGGTTATTTCTGATTCTTTTAGCCAAGAAGATACTTTCTGAGGTCTGGAGTCTGGGCTATGGGACACCTTGTAGTTTGTATGGCAGCATCGCAGGCTTTGAAGTGGGTAAGTGAAACATATTTGTGTTTGGGATCAATGATACTTGCTTGAGAGTGAGAATGAATTGGAGGTAGTATAATTCTCCAGACTGAGGCCAGATAAACCAATGGCTCTAAACTTTGCTGCATTTTAAAATCGCCTAGAGAGCTTTGACAACTCTTTATGCCCAACAGGCAACCTGGATCTGTTAATCAGAATCTGAAAGTGGGACAGCAGTATCATTAGTGAATGAATGAATGGATGGATGGATGAATGAATGAATCTAACTGTTCGGATATTTTCAGTATGCATCCATAGTTAATAATCATTGGGTTAGGAGGCACTTGAAATATCCAGAATGAGATGAAGTAGGACTTTTAAAGCAATAGCTGTGGCTTAGTGCACAAGACAGTAGCCTGGGTGTCACATCTTTGGGTTCAGGACTTATTTCCACTGCTTGATTGTATCTGTGATCTCTTGAGTTCCAGGCTTATTCATAAAAGGAGATAATTTTATTTGTTTTGCATTTCCGCACTGAATTCTTAGAGTGGTCAAACACAATATTAAATGAGGGAGTGTTACTTTATATGCAAATATTTTAATGTAAAGTATAATTATTAAATTATTTCACTGATTGCATAAATTGGAAGGGTAGGATACCTTTTTTATTCTTTACCAGATCTTTAATTTTGCTGCTGAATTAGTTTATTCTTTCAACCAATATCAATTAGACATTAATACCAGACACAGAATATCAGAGTGAGGAGGAAGAAAAGATCCTAGAACTCGTGTTTCTTACAATCTCACGGAAAGAGAGAAACAATTTGATGTATATAAATGCAAATATACGGTGTGATACTTCTTGAAAGAAAAGAGGTAAATTGTGCTAAAAGCAAATACAGAAAAGAAAAGTGGAATGAGGAATGACTAGAAATGGACTGTTTGAAAGAGAGACACACATTAAGAGCTGAAAGAATATTAAAAATTAACAATATAAGTATGTGTGTCCATAAATTAGAGGTAACCACACATCTTGGTTTGCTTGGGGAATTCATGGTTTATACCATCTGATATAGCAGTTAATTATGTTTTTCTTTTTCTTTTTCCAACTTTAGTGAGGTATAATGAAAGTGCAATAAACATATTTAAAGAATTTAATATGACGAGTTTTGACATGCGTACATTTGTGAAATTATCACCACAACCAAGATAATATATCCATCTCCCAGGGAGTTTTCTTAGGCTACCATCCACTCTCATCCTGTTCCTAAGAAACCATTGATCTGCTTCCTGTCACTATAGGTTTGTTTGCATTTTTAGGAAATTTATATAAGAGAATCATAGAGTATATACACTTGTTGGTGTTTAGGGAGGCCTGGCTTCTTTACCTTAGCATAGTTATTTGAAATTCATTCATGTTTTTGCATGTATCAATCATTTGTTCTTTTTTCTTGCTGAGTAGTATTCTGTTGTATGGATAAACTACAAGATATTTACCTGTTTTTTATCCATTGTTTATCCATAGATAAACATGTGAGTTGTTTCCACTGTTTGGCTATAACAAAAAAAAAAAGCTGTTGTGAATATATGTTTACAAGTCTTTGGGTGAAGGTATGTTTTCATTTCTCTTGGGTAAATACATAGGAATAGAATGATTGTGTTGTATGCTAGTATATGTTAAGAAAATGCCAGACTTTTTCAAGGTAGTTGTACCATTTTCCAATCTAACCTGTAATTTCTAAGAGTTCCCTTTCCTCCTTATGTATGCCAACAGTGGTATGGTCAGTGTTTTTTGGTGGTGGTGGTGGTGGTGTGTTTTTTTTTGTTTGTTTGTTTGTTTTAATTATAGCTATTCTGGTGGCTGTGTAGTACTTTCTTACTTTAATTTGCATTTTCTTAATGCCAAATGATGGAATCATCTTTCCATGTGCTTCTTTGCCATCTCTGTCTCTTTTTGGTGAAATGTTTGCTTAAATTTTGGCCAGTATTTTATTTCTAAGTGGATATATATACACACACATATATCTACAAGATCTGAGTTTTTTTGCCAGATATATCTTGCAAATATATTTTCCCCAGGCTGTGGATTCCCTTTTCATTTCATTAATAGTTTCTTTTGAGAAGTAAAAAGCTTAAATTTTGATCAAGATTTACTTATTGATTTCTTTTATAGTTTGTGCTATTTATGTTTTATTTAAGAAAATCCTTTCCATACCCAAGGTCATAAAGATTTTATCCTTTTGTTGTTGTTGTTGCTCTGGAAGTTTTATAGTATTAGCGCTTAAGATCTATGATCAATTTTGAGTCAGTTTTTGCACATAGTGTACGGTATAGGTTTGAGGTTTCTTTGTTCCTGTTTTTGGCAAATGGCAATCCAATTGTTACAATACCATTTATTGAAAAATTATCCTTTCTCCTTTGAGTTGCCTAGGCACCTAGGTTGAAAAGTCAATTAAAAATATGTGCATGGGTCTATTTCTAGACTCAATAATTGGTAACTGTTTTACGAAGACTTTGCCTGAGAAAATGATTCAGCACCTGTAGCTGCAGAAGGTACATTTACAGAGTGCTCTGTGAAACCTGACATTTCATTTATATGACTAGCTGTCTAACATGCACATGGCACCAGACTATACTGTAGGGCTTGCTAAAACACAGATGACTGAGGTCCAGCTCCAAAGTTCCTGCTTCTGTAGGTCTGGGTTGAGTCAAAGATTTGCGTTTTTAACAAATTTCTAATCAAAAGTCAAATGAATGTTCTTCTAGATTTAATTTTGCTCATTCTCATTTCTAAGTTTTTCAGTGACTGTATAACAAATGGAACAATAACTGATAACATATACCTCCATTAGTACAAAAAAGACTTTGCGAGCAGCTAATGATGCCTGTTTTACATCATTATCATCAGATGCTTCTAATATAAAACCAATTCATTTTGATCATGATTCAATTTGTTATCCAATTCATGGAGTCAAAACATCTCAAACTTCATCTGTCAGTGGTGAAATGTGACATTATTTTGATTATTAATGTAAATTCAATTTAAAAATCCATCATTTAAAATAATTTTTGTGGTGGTAATAAGAATGCACATTTTAGTGGGCCATATCATTACATTCTTATTAATGAAGTGTTCTTATTAAATTATATCCATGGAACTGAAATATATTTGGCATTATTTGTGAGACATCCACATTCATAATCTCCTCCAAATAACATGCAGTTTTTCACCAGTCAAAATAGACACAGCAGTTGTCAAAATTTACAGGCATTTTTATGCATGCAGAGTAATTAAGTTACAACATTTGCTTGACAAAGGTGATTTTGAATATATTAAAAAAATTCAGTAAGGCAGTACTGACTTTCTCTTTTTGCTTCCCAAATTCATTTGGATATCAGAAATATTTGGATTTGAGTTTTGGGACTTCTGGGTGACTCAGTCTGTTAAGTATCTGACTTGATTTTGGCTCAGGTCATGTTCTCAGAGTCATGGTATTAAGCCCTGTGTTGGGCTCCCTGCTCAGCAAGTAGTCTTCTTGGGATACTCTTTCCCTCTCCCTCTGCTGCTCCCCCACCCTGTTCTCAAGCTCACTCTCTCTCTTAATAAATAAATATTTTTTAAAAAGGTTTTTTTTTTGGTTAAAGCCAGCTTATGTATCTTACAGTACTTTGACTTTTTTTTAGTAAATTAATCCTTCCAGTTTTTATTGTTTTTTTTTTTTTTAATTCTATAGGAAATCTTCATTCAGATATTCAAATAGTGGAACACAAAACACATAAACTTTTTTTTTTTAATAAACTTATAAATTTTATTTGTCTTCTGGCCTCCTGATTATTATATTAATTACCTAAAATAAAGCACATTGGGGGAATATTAGTAGATAAATTACTAAAAATTAGTAATTTTTTATGACACTTTCCAACACTAATACTAATGTTATACTGCTACTATGTAACCCTTAACACTAAGTAACTTTTTTTGTTTGTTTTTAAGACCCTTTTTTGGGGGAATTATTTTAAGGTAGTATTTACATACATTATAATTCACTCTCTTTGGTATACAGTTCTATTCATTTTGATAAGCTTCTACAACCATGAAACTATTACTGCAATCAAGCTGTATAATGGTTCTATCACAATCTTATGCTCTTTACAGTCAGTCTGTTCCCTACCCCCATGCCCTATCCCTACATTTTTGCCTTTTCCAGAAGGGAATGGAAGTTGAATTATGTAGTAGTAACCTTATGAATTTGGATTCTTTCACTTAGGGTAATGCATTTGATATCCGTTTGTGTTACTGTGTGTACCCATAGTTCATTTCTTTGTGTTGTTAAGTAGTAGTCCCTGACAGGGATGTACCATAGTGATTTTATTCATTAGCAATTTGGAGGACATTTGGGTTATATTCAGCTTTTAGCAATTGTGATTAAAGTTCTTATAAACATTCAGGTACAGGTTTCTGTGTGAATATAACTTTTTATTTCTCTTGGGTGAATACCTAAGAATTACTGGATTATTTAGTAAGTGTATGGTTGTTTAATCATAAAAGAAACTGCCAAACTGTTTTCTAAAATGGCTGCACCATCACGTCAGTGTTTATGACGTTCTTAGTGAATTTCAGTTATTTAAACAAAGCTTGCAAACTGAAAGATAGTGAAAACTTTATGAAACAAGAGGGGCATCTAGTCATATCTGGCGGTATACCAGATTTGAACTTGAAATTCTGTGATTGTAATTTGATATTGATTTGTGGAGAAAACCTTTTGATGAAGCTCCTATTTTAAATTGGTTAGACTTTTAAAAATTTTTATTTAAATTCAGTTAGCCAACATTTCACATGTAGTGTTCAATAATTTATCAGTTAGTTAGATTTTTATTCTCTACTGTATTGGAATGAAATTCAAATGATACATTATTTTCTTTATCAATTTAAGAAGTTATTTGAGTTTACCCTATACAAGTATTTAATGAAGAAATGAACTCTAAATTGAAGAAGAAATAAACTCTAAATTGAAGCTTTCTGAAGGGACAGAAATAATTGGGTATAGGAGACTATTTGTCATTTAGCAGAAAGGACAGCTTACAAGCATACGCCACATTTAGAGAGTTTTCGTATTTTTTTATTTTTTATTTTTAAAAGATTTGGTTTTTTAATTTATTTTTTATTTTTTTATTATGTTCAGTTAGCCAGCATATAGTACATCATAAGTTTTTGATGTAGTGTTCAGTGATTCATTAGTTGCTTTTAAATAGGCTTTATAGAGTCAATTTGAAGTTTTCAAAGATTTCAAATTTATTAATCACGAAATGCCACTTCTTTTTTTTAAGATTTTATTTATTTATTTGACAGAGAGAGAGATCACAAGTAGGCAGAGAGGCAGGCAGAGAGAGAGGGGGAAGCAGGCTCCCCACTGAGCAGAGAGCCCGATGCGGGGCTCGATCCCAGGACTCTGAGATCATGACCTGAGCCGAAGGCAGAGGCTTTAACCCACTGAGCCACCCAGGTGCCCCACAAAATGACACTTTGAAGAAGCCCACAGGTAATTTTATAAAAGAAAACAATAATAACAAAGCCATATTATTGGAAAAGAATGCATTATTCAAAAAAACTCATGAATAACACATTTTTAAAGACAAAAATGACTAAGAAACTGATTAAAGTACTTGATTTAAGCTTATATGGCTCATTATATGTATGTTTAAAGGTTTATTTATTTATTATTTGAGAAACAGAGAGAGAGCACAAGTGAGAGACAGAGGGAGAAGCAGACTCCCTGCTGAGCAGGGAGACTGATGTGGGCTCCATCCCAGGACCCTGAGATCATGACCTAATCTGAAGGCAGGCGCTTAACCAACTGAGCCACCTAGGCATCCCTGCTCATTATATTTTTAATGCCTAAATACTGTAAAGTTTTATTTTTATTTTATTTTTATTTTTTTGCTTAAGCATACAGAGGTATGTTGGTTTTATATTTTCAGAAATACTTTTATTTTTGAAAATATTTTTGGACTAGGATACAAATACAGTAAAATCAATTTAACAGTCAATAATCATTTCAATATTGTATAAGTTGTAATGTTTAGCATCACCTTTCACTATTGAAATTGTTCTGATTTGAATCATAATCTCTATAGTCATCCAACTTGAAAGCAAGTTTGATTGAATGATCAGCTAACAGGAAGAAAGGAACAAAGAGTATTTGTAAATTGGAAAGAAGGCTGGTGAGGATTTTCCTTGTCGTAAGGTTTTAGATGAACTACATTGTCTTGACTCTTTTTCCTGAGAGATTGAAATGTGCACTGCTTTATAGCTAGGGATGGTCTTCTTAACAGGTGACAGTCTGCAAAGACCTGTCCCTTACATAAGATCCAGCCACACATTTAGAACAAATACATGTTGCCATTTAATAACGGAATTAGTATTCCTCTGGATATGCTTCAGTTTTGAAATGGGTTTAAGTGGACCCTACTGTATTCTCTCTCCTACTCTAGTTCAGTTAACATATATTAATTCTGTCAGAGACAAAGTAGAACGAAAAAATAAAAATTCTCCCCCAAGGTGGTTCCTCTGAGGGAAGTTCATGAGCATTAGTCTTGGCTGATGTCTTCTTTAAAACTTGCCTCTACCAAAGAGGAGATTCTCCAGGTAGATTCCTCACCTGCCATGAGGGTATTCCCAATGGGACCTAAATGATTAAACATGTAAGCCCTTTCTTTTATTTTAATGGTTTATGTGTGTGTGTGTGTGTTTATAGTAAGATAGTTATATAGATATATATGTATATCTTACTAGTTGCCTACTAAGCTTCTATTAAGGATCATTTAAATTTAGTCCTCTTCTTTCTCAACTTTCTTCTTTTCTTACCGTCACTTTACAGTTCGCTGAGCTCCCCAAATAAGTATTCTTTAAAGCACAGGACTCCACAGATTTGTTCAGAACATATAAAATCTCTCCTGCTCTCTGCACATGCCAGATTGTTGGAATTTTTTTGCATTTTCAGATAAGATAATTGATAAATTGGCTGTAGTTTTCAAAGGCTGCTCTTCTATTAGCTTAGACTATGCTTCTCTGGATTATGCTGTGCTTCGGTGATAGATAATCTCATATCATTTTGACTAATTTGAGTCTTTCTAATTGATTATCACCAAATTCCATTCCTCCACACACATCCCACAGGCTAGTAGTGAATGAAGTAGATGAACCAAGGGGTTTTTCCCATCTAGGGGAACTGTGGTAAAATGAAAATAAAAAGTAACCCCTGCCCTTAAGGTGTACTTCAGCTCAATCGTGACTGGGTTTAGATGGCTACCTGGAAAGTTTTCTAGAGTAGACTTGTTTGGCCATGGGAAAATCAAAGGGACGGGGCATTTGTTCATTCTTCCTTTGAATAACATGGAGCTCTTAAATTGTGTTGTTTTAGGAACTGGGGAAAATGGAAGATATTTACTGCCCAGATGTTCAGTGTAGCTGGGGAAGTAAGTCCTAACATAGAAAGTAGTCAATTAACTATAATAGGCAGCACTTAAGCATCAGGGGAAAAAAAATTCCATTAATACACGTTAGAAGGGCTCATTGAAAGGTTAATGTCAGTGGAGGAGACTTCAAAGAAAGCTTTGTAGATGAACTGAGGATTGGGATAGATTTTGAAGATGAGTGGTATTTGAAAAAAAATAAAGGGACAGCGAGATATAAGGCATTTAAGGTCATAGCTTAAGAGTCTCAACTTTTCATCCAGACATAAATGTACCAAACACTTAAAGCCAGTGTGGTCTACTAAGTTCTAAGGACGTAGAATGTCCCCCATGACTTAGAGAGGGCAGGATAGAATTTAATACTATATTTATTGTTAGTTAGCACTGAAAAATACATGTCTTAGGAACTTTCTCAGAGTTTGTAAATTTCTTGAAAGCAGACATCTTCTATTTCCCACCCCACCTCCACACCTTCTGCCTCCACAACATATACAACATATTCAACCCAGTGCCTTCTCTATGGGACTCAAATGTGTTTGGTAAATATATATCAGGATGAATACTTGAGAAATTTGACTCTGACAGAATTTCCCTTGGTTCATAGAATCTATCTTATTTAGAATACTTGTTCAGATTAGGAATTTAAGCAGAATGGAGAAAGAGCTCCTGGCTTACTCTTAGCAATTAGACAAGCTCACAAATCACCTAGCAATTCTATTTTTTTAAGAATACATGGTTATGGTTATCTCTTTTCTCCAAAGTAATGCACTTGATGCTGGAATGATTGATTTGGTAATTGATTATATACTGCTATGTCAAACTGGCATCAAAAACAGAATGAATGCAAAGGTCTGAAGACATGATATCTATTGCTACCTCTTTCTGACTTTGGGAAAGTCTCTTGTCTTCCCTGGAACTCATAATAACTTTTATGTTCTTGCCTGATTTTACCACTTTCTAAGATGGCTTTTCAAGGATTTGGGAACACTGTACTTCCTGCTTTAAGAGGATTTCCCTTGAAATTTCTTTATGTCTTGCCCTAGATGTTTATGAGACACTCAGCAGCTGTTCCCATTCCATGAAAAATGAAGTGAGTAGGTTTGGCAGCTGTTTCCATGTTGCTTTGGGATGCATGGGCTTGCACTATTCTATATAAATGGAATGTAGTAATCATTCCCCATTCGAGTGTTTACGTTTTATAAGCTGCTTCAGAGGTTAAAAAGGGGGGAAAAGGAAGAAAAAAGTTCAACTTGTGTCCAGACACCTATAGATAATTGAACTTTAATTTCAACATTCATGTAAAATAATAAAAAATGGTCATTTCAAGGTGTCCTTTTAAAAATATTTTGTGGAGATGGTTAGCTTAAGAAACTATGGCAGGGAATGGGCAGAAGAGGGGTGGGCAGAGAGAATGGGTAAGGAGGTGGGGATAGTATAATATACAAATATCTATAGGCCTCGTGCAGGATTGGACATATTCCATCTGACTCCAAATGAGAGAACAGGAGCCATGGGAGTAAAGTAGAGGGCAAAACATTTTAGCTCAACATAATGAACTTTCTAAAGTCAGCCCATATTATATTCACATAGTATAATAATTTCCCCCATCATTTGGGGTAAATATGGGTATGGCAGCATTGAGAGCCACTTGATTTGGACATCTTTCAGTTTCAAGTGAAAAACAACAAATCAAGACTGTTCAGTCTATTTAAAGCAAAGAGAATTTATTGTTTTAGGCAGCTGAATAATCAAGTCCCAGCTGGATCCAGGGTCTCACGTGATATCATTAGGACACAATGTCTTTCTATTTCTTGACTCTGCTACTTCTACAGTAGCTTCATTTGTCTTAATTGTCAGCTCCACTGTCCCAGGCAAATCCTAGTTCCTCATATTGGTGAGGCCGCTTTGGGGAAGATTTGGATATACATACTATAAGATCCGTTCTGAGTTAAGTGGAAATGTTGGTCTCAGGACTGGCTCCGATTTGAAGAAGTTTTAGTCCTGTGACTTTCAATATGGCTTATTTCCAGTGTCTGGATAACATTCATTTCCTCTCCATGACCAGAAGTATCTTCACTGCTCTCTCAGTGATGAGTATCTAAAGTGGGAAGCGTATTATCCAAAATAAAACCAGGGCTGTGCTGGTGAAGATGAAATAAAAGGTTGACATCAAAAGCAACAAGTTTTCATCATGATAGTTGAGTCCTAGAGCAGTAATAAGATTAGATTAATGGTTTTCAGTAAATCGTTAGCAGTGGATCAATATTGCCAACAAAATCTTTGACAAAATATATGTAACAAAAAGGATGCTGTTCTGGTAGAAGCATGATGAGTACCTGGAGGCCTCACAAGTTAAACATTTCCTTTACCCCTGGTTATATCCCCCTAAAAGTCTGGAGATAACATTTTGGAATGTACTGAGCAAGATGAATAGTAAAGTCCCATGGAATCTGGAGTCTGTGACTATTATCTTAGTTTGTGAGCCTCTGGGCTCCAATGGGATATTAGCCCTGCTCAATCAATATTTGTTGGGTTGAATTTAAATGAGATGAGTTGAATTTAAGTGAGGGAAACACCTGTCTAACCTTTGTGTGACATTTGCATTTTCCAAAGCAGTTTCACTTACTTTTTGTTCATTTTTCATGATATCCCTGTGAGTTAGGCAGTGTGAGATTTTCATTTTATAAATTTCAACTTTAACATATTATTGTGGACAATGAGGGAGAAAATTAACCACTTTGTACCCACCAGGCCATGTTTGTCAAGTTTTGATATTATATCTGCTACAGTTCTCTCCCCCTTTTTATGAAGAAGACATTACAGTTAAAATACTCTATATTCTATGCCTATTCAGCAATCTCCCCCCGCCCAGAAATAAGTACTAAAATGAATTTGGATGTTTATAATTTATGTGAAGGTTTTATTGTTTTTTATTGCTTTGTTTTTATTAATTATTTGTATATCCATAAAACATAATTTTTGTTTTGCATTTTTTGAATAATTTATTTATTTGAGAGAGAGAGGGAAGGAGCAGGTGGAGGGGCAGAGGGAAAGGGACAAGCAGACTCCCCACTGAGCGGGGAGCCCCATGCGGGGCTTGATCCCAGGGCTCTGAGATCATGACCTGAGCTGAAGTCAGAGGCTTAACTGACTGAGTCACCCAGGTGTCCCTTTGTTATGCATTTTATATAAAAGGCATCAAACCAAATGTATTAATAAATTATATGCTTTTTGAATTAACTGTTCTTAAAACTTGTATTGATACATATAGCTTGTTTTCACTGTTGCAAGGAATTGAAATAATAAGTTTAATCCAAATGACATAACCAGTAACTCAGGATGTTTAGGTATTTTTTCTTGTGTTTTTTTGTTTTTTTGTTTTCAGTGTAACATTAGCCATTAATCAGTAGACTTAGCAAATCTAGAATCATCCCATTGTGAAAAGCTAGATTTAATATACAACACAAACATACACACACAGAGCCATAGCTCCACAAGAGTTGTGTCTGCCCTAGGATCTGTATAAACTCCAAGGATTCCATAAACATCCAGAAGTGGATGGTGGAAGCTTGGTGTATATATTGGAATTTTTCTGAAGAGGATCTACATTTATCTTTGGATTCTCAAAGAGAACTGTAACCCCCCAAATTTAAGAACACTTCCTTAGATCTTTTATAAGATATTTAGAAATCATTCCCAATTTACAGAATTAAAACTAACTTCTAGCAGAAAAGATTAAGGATACTTCTTAGTCCCTTTCTCAACAACCTACAGAAATTAACATTCCTTATTTTTTATTTCTTCTATGCCTCAAGGCAGGGGGTGAAGTTTGGTAGAATAGCCATGATAAAACTGTGGATTAATCCGTTTATCTCACATGCTTTCAAGACTTCTGAAACCAAAAGCCTAACCTATTCTTTCTTGATCCGTATTTTCTGATGAAATGTCATTGTCTTACATTAACTGAGCTCAACACATTTAGAAGCAACTCAACACACTGGGAATTTACAAGAGAGTGTCCTTCCCAGAACAGGGAAACTAGAATGACTTCCTGCCTTTCTCACCCCTTTCTGCCTAAATTGCTGGCCAGGGCAGCCTGCATTTTGAGAAGGTCACATACCATAGGCTCAGTATCTGTGCCTGGAGCTAGTAGCCTATCTGAGCCAAAACTGCTCTGAGATGAGCAGTTTGGACCGTGAGGTTTCTCCCACAGCCATCATACAAACTTTTATTTCCTACTAATCTTGGAAAACTACTTTAAATCTTTTCACCCTTTATTAGATATCCTACATTTAAGATCCTGTGTTTTTCTTAATGGCCCTATCCTTTTCTGTCAGCTACTCTAGGAGTATTGAGGTAAGAGTAACAACCAGCTTTTACAGAGTGTTGGTTCTCAGTCAGGTCCGTGCTGAACACAGATGCTTCTCTTGACATCATCAAGCTTAGAGTCAAGAGGTTAAGGTAGATAGGAGGTAGTTCACTAACAAATGTGAACTTGCAGTTGTAATCAGAGCTACAAAGGAGACATGTAAAATATGTAATAAAGAGATTTGATCCCACTAGGAAGGCAAAGGAATGGATTTCCTAAAGAAATGATGACAATGACACAGGAAGGATCAACTGAAATTACGTAGGCATAGAGGAGGGAGAAGAGAAATCTAGACAAAACAAAATTATGTGTAAATGTCCTAGATGATGGGAAAGAATATAGCAAAGTATGAGAAACTACAAAGCACATCATCTAAATCTTGAAAACAATTTTGGGTTATAGCTATTATCTTTATTTTACGATTGAAGTAAGACTAGGAGAGTTTAAGTAACTTGCTTCTAAAATCACTCTTAGGAAGTAGCAGGGCCAAATCATACACATGTCTAACCTCAAAAGATGTACAGTTAAAACCCCACTGCTCCTATTCCTCACAAAGAAGCACCAGACCCAGATGATTCATAGGAGAATTCTACCAAAGATGTGACGATCAAAGAGCCTCAGTGTTTTAGATAATGGAAAAAGAAGGAACATCCTCAAATTATTTCTTATAAAACAACTCATAGTCAATCTTGTTTTATATGTATATCCTTTACTGGGTAATTTTTAGTCAAATCCTGTCATGTCATTTCATCCATAAATAGACAAGTACATGTGTCTAAAAAATACTCTTTTAAAAAATATACCTATTAAAATTCTATATCACACTTAAATAGATATAAACAGTAATTACTAAAGTAGTCAACTTTTCTCAGTTGGCTGTCCCAGAAGCTGTCTGTCCAGTGTCTATTCTCTGTTTTTCACAAATTGTTCTAACTACATAAAATTAAGATCTGTACCTTGTAATTTATTGCCATGTCTCTTGTTTTTTAATTCTGTAGGGTTTCCCTCCATCTCTCACCTTTTTTCTTCTAATTTATTTGTTGAAGAAACAATTTTGCCTTTTTTTTTTTTAAAGTAATGCTTCCTATAGTTGTGCTTCTGCTAATTTTACAATCTTCTCTCACATAAATTTTCTGTAATTTGGGAATTAGATCAAAATTTTTTGTCAACAATCTTCATAAGTGGTATTATATAGATTATCAGGTGGCACATAATAGCCACTTTGTTTACTGTCTATATCAGTTTGAAACCTGTTGGTTGGAAACTTTCATTTACTGACTATCCCAAGTTACTGTTCATACAGGAAAAGCAAGATAAGTACGTGATTCTTTTTCTTTAACAGTTTTCAAACTGATGAATTCTGCTTTCTGTCATGCTCTAAAGTTGATTATTACATTTTTCTTACATGTTGTTGTTGGTTTTATTATGAACTTACACATTTATTAGATATGTTTGTAAAATTATTATGTGTTTCAAGCCATTGCATTATTCTTTTTTTTTTTTTTTTTAAAGATTTTATTTATTTCACAGAGAGGAGAGAGATCACAAGTAGGCAGAGAGGCAGGCAGAGAGAGAGGGGGAAGCAGGCTCCCCACTGAGCAGAGAGCCCGATGCGGGGCTTGATCCCATGACCCTGAGATCATGACCTGACCCAAAGGCAGAGGCTTTAACCCACGGAGCTACCCAGGTGCCCCAAGCCATTGCATTATTCTTATTGAATCAGGAGCCCTAGTTGAGCCTATTCAAATTGGCCCCTGAGACTTACTGACATTACACTGGTAGTAACTGATAACTTCTTTGATTTCTGATATAACAAATTCTAGGATTCTCTTACTTCTTATACCTAGAATCAACCATTTCTCAAAAAAAAAAACAAAAAAAAAAGCCTGTTTTTTTGTTTTTTTTAATGGATAGTTCCTTTTAATTAAGAAACTTTTTTGGAGACCACAATATGGACACTAGGGTACTCATTGCAACCAGATTAATGCATTATTTATAGGTCTTTAGTGGACAGAGCTAGGAAATAAGCATTGAAGAGAAAAAGAAAATATAATTCTTGATTGTCAACTGTGATTTCCAATTCAAATTTAGGATTATAGGACTTAGTATTACTAAATTCTTTGAGTTTATATTTATACCTCATACCTCTTTTGCTGAAATTCTTGATTCTTAATGATGTTCTTTGCCCTACCCTATCCTTTATTTATATCAGAAGTACGTTGTCGGTATTATTTTCCCTAACAATATGATAATTGAAAGCTGCTGAGACTTCTTTGCATTTTCTTTCATCCTTAAGATATATCCCAAAAAGACTACACTGCCAAATTGCTGTGCTTCAAAATCACTTGAAATAATTCTTCTCTTCTCTGTGATTATGCATCCTTGATATAATCTCCTTTTGCTCTTGATTTTGGAATTAAAAAAAATTTTTTTAAGTTGTCTTATAATTACGTAAAATATATACAAGACATATAAACAGGTAGAAGAGAAATAAGTGGTGTCTTTACATGGTGATTAAAATATGTCTAAGGACATAAATGCAGTGGGGCAGTGGGAAATCTTTGATCCAGAGCCACCTTAGTGCTCCCAGAGCAGTCTCCTTGATGCTCCCAGAGCAGCCTCCTTGCTGTTAGCATGCCTGCTGTTCTAGATTTATGACTTTTGGCATCAGAATTGCTTACCTTATAGGGCAGTGTACTTCCTGTATTGGTCAGGATTCTTTTGATTCCTGGAAATAGAAACTTAGTTTCCCTGTTATGTAAAAGTAAGAAATGAAAACAAGAACAAAAATCTTAAAAAGAGACCAAAATCAAAACCAGAATGAAACAAAAACATTCATTAAATTTTTTATTTTATTTTTCTTGTGATCTCACATGTGGACTTAGGGCATAAAACTAAGGATCCTGGTATAGTTTCTTTTGACTTTTCCTCCTGCTCTCTTCCTGCCATTCCCCACCTCACCCAATCTCATTCTCCACATATATATTCTCAATAAATTGGGGATTCTTCTTTACAGGAGTCTTGTAAAGATTAAGTAAGATCATGCATGTAAATATAAAGTACCTAATACAGTGTCTGGCACATATTTGGAATCCAATTAACGTTAGTTTTTTGTTTTTTTTTTTACTACCGATACCGTTGTTTCTGTTTCCGTGATAAAATTGGTACAAACTGTATTTTTTTTTCTCATCCGTTTGTCATATTCTTCCTTGAGAATTGCAGGGATTTTATACCCTATAATTTTTTGTTCAGTTGTACTTGTCAACCAAGACTTAAGCTAAAGATAGCTCTCTAAACTTAGGCTTCTTAAAAGAGAAAAAGGAGGAAGGTGTTTGAGCCTTTCTTTAATCTGAGCCAGCTTGGTACTGTATTTTGAGTTCTCAGCACAGGGTCAGGAATAAACATGATGTGGTTCTTCCTTCCTCTCCTAGGTAGGAGCTGTGTGGATTTCAAAGAAATGGTGTAATAACATGGGGAACGTGGTAGACTCTAAACGCCTGTTCCTAGCATGATCTTCTTCATGGCGTGGGTGATCTTAGGAAATTTATTGTCCTGTCTCTGTGCCATATTCTGTCTATCTGCAAAATTAGGTCACTCAAAGAGATCTGGGTTTCTTCAAGTATTGGAAGTGTATGGTTCTATATTTATTTAAATCTTCTCTTTGATATAGTTAATATAATCAGTTCTATGACTTTTATGGTCCACATTTCTCTTCCCAGTATATTAGCTTCTTTCCCTCATTAAGTGATGTACTCTGTGGAGTCCATTAGGCTTTCATTCTTCCCTCTTGGCTGTCAATAAGCCTAGAGTTAATTTTCATAGAAAACAGTAGCTCTCATTAGTCTTAGGTTTCTTGTACAATAATACCTTTCTCCATATCCTAATTATATATAGGTTTTATTCTTTTGACATTGCTCTCAATATCAAGTAATATCAGTCTTATTTTCAGCCAGCTACCCTGATCTTGTTATTGTTGTTACTATGAGAATCTTCATAGGTTATAAATATTTTTTCTCTGTCTCAATGGCATCATAACCATTTAGGAGAAAATAATCCCTCTCCTACCTATTTTGTTATGAGGAAAAAAGAGTAATAGAAATAAAAATTAAAGGAATACCGTAATTTTTAGATGGTCCTTTCAGTTAACTCATTTAGCATCAAATGAGTTAAATGTAATTTTAAGGGGGTAATAATTGTTAGATAATTATCTGACGCTGAAAAAAAAATCTCCTAAAATCTAATATTTCAGTCTTACCCAAGTATTCTGGTTTTAGTGCTCTTCTCACCTGAGTGGTAATTAGCATGCTCTGCTCCTCAAAGTGAAAAGTTGTTTCACTGTATCAAATAGATTGCTGGACTCCATTCTTGAAGCTTTCTTAGCAACAGGGATGTGTAATTTTCCAAGTGGAATGGTGAGGTTCTAAATGACTTTCCAAATGTTCTCATGAGTTCTAGGATGGACAAAGGGAGTAATATAAGAGAGCCCAATGCTAGGTGCAATGAGTAAGCACATGAATATTATCTGTGTTATTTGCTCAGCCTTATCCTATTGATTAATTCTGTCAGTGATTTGGGCAGGACAAGTGGACCAAGTTTACAGATGACACTACACACATTGCCAAAAAGTGGCTAAGAGTATAGATACTGGAGTAATACAGACCTGGATTGGAATCCCAACTCGTCCACTCACTATTTACGCAGAATTAGGACCAAAGCTTGAAAGCCACAAGACGATTGATTGTCTTCATCTCATGACAAAAAGGAATTTTCTATCAAAAAAAGCTTAAATGTCTTCAGTTATACTAATGGTGTCCAGAACTAAGTAGGAAATTGTGAAGACCAAGAGCTGTGTATTTAAATCCACTTGTAAACTCTCATTTGAAGATTATTTGCTATTGTGATAATGGCAGTGGACCATCATTGATGAATGGTAATGATGACTATGATGATCCTGTTCTATTCAGTGCTTGTCAGATCACATCTCATAAACCACTTCTAGGGAGTTTGAGAAGAATATTGTTGAATTTTAATAGGAAGACATGAGAGTAGTCAGGGGCACCTTTGGAAGCCACGTCCTATGAATACAGAATAAAGGAAACAGGTATATTTAATCAGAAAAAAAGAACACTGTAGTCTTGGGAACATATCTTTACTGTCATGTATATGAGCAGAACACTACTTATGAAGGTCTAGACAGTAGAATCAGAACAAATAGTTTAGCTCTCCAGAGAAACTGACTTCACCCCAGTAAAAGAAACCAGAGAGAAAGGATTTTGATATTAGATTGTCCTGGGTTTGTGTCTGGCTTAACCATTAACTGCGTTATCATGTTCATATTACTTCACTGCCCTGAGCCTCAGTGATTTTATCTGTGCAATGGAATATTAGACTCTACCTTATAGGATACTTCTATAGATTAAAATAAGATAATATATGCAAATAAATAACAAAATATCTGACATGTAGTACATACTCAATAATTGCTAGTTGTGGTTGCTATTTTTGCTAATGCTATTAGTAGTGAGGTCTCGAATATAATGAATGTTGGACTACTTCAAGGGAGGATAACTAGGCAGTTGTCACTGGGTATTTAAAAGGGGGGAAAAACAAAGGTTTTGAGGGGATTGGAACATGGGATTGGGATGTTAATGAGCCTGTGATTCTAGAAGTGCCTTTCTGGCATCACTCTCTAGGTGCCTGTGGTATTTTTCCACTGGTGCCATATCTTTCCTGGCCTCGTCTATCCCAGGGCCCCTATCCCTATGATCTATTTAGGCATCTGCTGGATCAGATTTAGCAATCTCTCACCATATAATTATCTACAACTGCTTTAGCATTTACATGCTTAAATTTTTCATAAACTATTTCATGCTGTAATACTAACAGCTAATCATAGAGCCTTTGATTGTAATCTCTTCACAGTATGGACTCTGTCTCTTTTGTTTACAATTGATTGGCCAGAGCTTATAATAGTAGCAGATACTGAATACGTGATGGATGGGTGCATGGATGTGTGGACAAAGAAGCAAACAAACTAATAGAATTTCATATGTAGAAGTATGTATGTTAGCAGTCATCATATTTAATATTCCACTCAATGCCTAAATATTTATCTTTAATACCTCTTCCAGGTGACTATATAGCATTTGCTTGAGAATGTCCTGTATTAAGGAACTCATTACCTCTTCAGGCATCACATTTTCTCTTTGGACAAGTCTATTAGCATAGCCTGGCAAAGTTTCACCATATGTTGAACTACACTGTGTCACTCAGCTAATGAATTAATGTCTTGCCTCTTTTAGCAGTATTAGTTTTAACAGGAGACTCATGAAAGCATATTCTTAAATGAAAGAATTTATATTTTAAGGTCAGAATTTCAAGCACCAGGGCTGGCAGAAAGAAAATATGCTAATTTCTTCCTTCACAAATACAAGATCCTATTGTTATGTAGTTGTAGGGGATACAGGATGACAGATGTTTGCAGGATTTCCATGTTACAATAAGAAATAGATTTTGCATATCAGTAGGTATGTGGGAGATGAGATATCAACTATGATAGACCTAAATACACAGTAGTCATGCTTCATGAATATAAAAAATGGTTGTACAGAATTACATTTCTTTTACTTTTAAGGAATGCTATAGAAGTGAACTGTATTTTTTTTTTAATTCAACAACTCAAGTTAAACTTAGAAAACTATGAGAGTCAATTTATTTGAATCAAACATTAAAAAGAGTATTATTCTAAGCAACAATTAAGACTTAAATGTCATCATTTGATTTCTCTCTGGAAAGCATTTGTTTGCCATACTATGACTGAGCTGTTAAATTGGCCACATCAGTAGATAAACCAAAGACAATGCTATAACAAACCTCATTTCCAGAAGGCACATCTGCTTCTTGAGGGAAAACAACAACAACAAAAAACCCAAAAAACAAGACAACCTAAGAGAAGTCAGAGTACCACAATAAATATGTGGGTGAGTGATAAACTGGTTACCATGGAAATTTATTAGATTAATTTGCATCCCACCTACCAGTGTGTCCCTGTAGTGTCATGATGTCTATTGACTGGGGGTAAAGACTTCTAGAGAAATATCATTTCAGGCCAAAACTCTACGTAGATTTGTGCACACGTGATCAGCCTGTAATGACCCTGTTTCTTGACAGGGTCGCTATCACTCATAGGGGTGAGCCCCAGAAGCCATGTTTATGTAATGTGATCCTATCCTCTCTCATGGCCTTAACTGAATGGATCAGGATAGACACTTCACTTGCAGTGGATCAGTTGGATTTTCTTAGGCCAGTATTTGGCATTTGGATTGAGATACATCTCAGTGTATCTGTTTGTGTAGACTGCTTGAAAAGAGGAAACGTAAATGTTGGAGATTTGAGGAAGCTGTGTTTGTCCAGGTATTATAGGAGAGAGTGAATGAAAGATGGAAGTAGATTATCGTCATGGTTCTAGAATGGCTTTCAAGTCTCTGTTCTAGACTATTAGGTATCCTTGGTTTCCAAGAAATGGTCCAATATATCTCTAGTACTTTGACATTTCCTTATTTGGTTGAAATATTTGAAGTCAGTTTCTATAAATAGCAAGGGAAAGAATGCCAACTTAAAAGGTCTAAGTGTTGCTGCCATTACCTTGGTTTCTCAGTTGTCATGAATAACGTTTTTCAGAAAAATCAAATCTGGGAGCCCTTCTTCAGTACTTCCTTTGTACTTGGTGATGAGGAGAGCACAGGGAAAATATGTTATAATGTTATTCTCTTCTTTTTCTTTCATCACTGCTTTCTACCTCAATACCAAATCCACACTAGACTTTTCTAGGGAAAGTGAAACTCAGTGGAAGGAGGTGGTCTTTTCTCTTTAAGATAAAAACAATTCTGGAAGGACATTATACTTCCACTGATCTCATTTCAGCCTTGACTAAAATGATAATGTTCCTCTTAATAAATGACCAGGTCCATTTCTCTTAAGATGGTAACAGCAATTGCTCTTTTAATTTCATGGAAGCTTTTCCTTTGCCTACAAGGAGTAAGTTGTATTAATTTTATGTTATTAGTAAAATTAATAATTCATTGATTAATTTTCCATTTCTCTCTAAAATGAGAAAAGAGGCAAGTATGAGATTCCCTGTGCCAAGAAAACCTGAGAGGGTTGAATTTATCATAGTTTTCTGGCAGGACCACACGGTTAAAGAAACCAAAATGAATCAGTGGGCTATGGAGAAAGTATAGAAATCATGAAGATTCTCAACATTACTTCATAATGGGATGTTCTTTCATTTGCCACATCCTTTGCTTTGCCAAGCTCCATTTTAACTGAAGTCATATCTCTGTTGTTGAAATTTTGTCTGGAAGGTATTTGCTTAAATAGCCCCAAATCCCTGTTCCCAAACACATATATACATGCATACACATGATTATTAAATTTCACTTGCTTTCAGATTAAAATTCCATATGTTATCCCTTTATAAGAATTTGAAGTATATGTTAACCTTGGAATTCAGAATCCAGGTCATCATATTTGATTTTCACTGCAGTTTGAGGGTTGGTAACTGAAGATCTCTGGGAACTAGAGAACATCCTTATCTTTTAGCAGGCAGTAGAGGACAACACGATTAATCTGGAATCTAGACTTACTGTTTCTGGTTTGGTGTATAGGAAACTTAGAACCACCACTTTGTTCCAACTCCAAGTAAAGAGCTGAACAAACTGAAAAATCAACTCTTCCTAGATCCATCAAAAAAGTGAGGTCACAGGTCAAACTGCTGGCCTCAAAATTGGAATGTCAGGTAGATACAGAGAATCACAACTTAGCAAAGTAGAAACACTCATGAGAACCAGTGTTGGGGGAGGAAAACCTTAAGTGTTTTTGCCAGTATAGACAAGTCTGAGAGTTAAAAACTCCAGAGAGACCCAAACATGGGGGAGGTAGGTACCTACACTTTTAAGAATATCTGAAAAACATTCCCTCATGATTCCGTCAGAAGTGGAAAAGTAACCATTTTAAAATATACCAGAGCATTCTGTTCTTCTTAACAAGGCCTTCCCTTACTAGAAACGATTTTTACTGGAGCCTAACCTACCTAGGGAAAGAGAAATATGCACCTTTAGCTCCCTCTAGCCTTCCAAATGGGGGGAGGGAAATAAACTACTCCAGCCTCTTCTAATCATCCTGCCCCACCTAATGGGGTACCTAGAAAGCATAAGTGAAGTTCACAGTCCAGGACCACAGATTCACCAAAGGACTGACCTAATAAAACTGTAGAGTACTTCCCCTTCCCCCACACCTTACCACCATAGCACTAGAAGCCTATTTACTAGAGTTCCTTTCACCCAGTACATCACGTCCAGCTATTGACCAAAAAAAAAAACAAAAAAACAAACAAAAAAAAGGCATATTAAGAGAGAAGACAAAAACAAAACCCAATTTGAAGAGATGAGCAAAAGTTAGAACCAGAGTCAGATATGGCAGAGCTGTTGGATTTATCAGACCATAAGTAATGGATGATTATGATTATTATGATATAAACTTTGATGAATAAAATATACAGCAAATGGACAATGTAAGCAGAGAGATAGAAATTCTAAGAATAATAAAGAAATGCCAGAGATCAAAAACATTACAATAAGTGCCTTTGGCTCATTAGCAAACAGGACATAGCTAAGGAAATCTCTGAGCTTGAGGCTATGGTAATAGAAATTTCCAAACCTTTTGAAAGAGAAAAAAGACTGGAAAAAAAAAAACAAAACCCAGAATATCTAAGAACTGTGGGACAATTATAAATAGTGTAACATACCTGTAATGAGTATACCAAACAAAAAGAAAGAAAGAAGCACTATTTGAAGCATAATGACTGAGAATTTCCCCAAATTAATGTTGCTACAACAGCGGAGATCCAGAAAGCTCAGAGAATGCCAAACAGAATAAATAAAAGAACACAAAATAAGCAACAACAGAAATCTACGCCTAGACATATCATAGTCAAACTTGAGGAAATCAAAGAGACAAAATCTTGGGGCACCTGGGTGGCTCAGTTGGTTAAGCATCTACCTTCAGCTCAGGTCATGATCCCAGGGTCCTGGGATCAAGCCTCACTTGGCAGGGGAGTCTGCTTCTCCCTCTTCCTCTGCCCCCTCCCTGCTCGTGCTCTCTTTCTCTCTCTCATAAATGAATCTTTAAAAAGAGGCAAAATCTTGAAAGAAGCTAAAAGAAAAAAAGTTTTATCTTCAGAGGAGCAAAGTAAGAATTATACCCAACTTTTCCTCAGAAACCAGACAAGCAAGAAGAGAATGGTGTGAAATATTTAAAGTGCTGAGAGAAAAATATTTTTGCAGCTAGAATTCTGTATTCTGTAAAATTATCTTTTAAAAATGAAAGATAAAGTCTTTCTCATACAAATAAAAATTGAGGGATTTGTTGCCTGCAGATCTACCTTGTAAGAAATGCTAAAAGTTCTTCAGAGAGAAGAAAAATGATATAGGTCAGATAATGGGATCCACATAAAGAAAGAGCATTGAAAAATAAATAAAAATAAAAACCTAATTTTCTTATTCTTAACTGATCTACAAAGTTTTTTCAAAATAATAGTGCAACAATGTATGCTTATGCATCAGTGAAATGAATGACAGTAAGGATACAAGGGACAGGAGGAAAGAATTAGGAATATTTTGTTATTATAAGGTACTTGCACTGCTCATGAAGCTGTATAGTGCTATTTGAAAATGAATTTGGATTAGTTATAAATATACATTGTAAATCCAGGGCAATCACTAAAAAATGCTTGAAAAAATAAGAAAAGACATATCAAACCACAAAAAGCAGAAAAAGTATGAAGGATAAAAAAATTAAAGACCAGGTTAATAAATAGTAATAAACATGGTAGATAATAATCTAGGCATACCAGTAATCACTTTAAACACCAATGGTCTAGATACACCATCTAAAAAATAGATTCTGTGCATGTATCATTGAACAAGACCCAACAATATATTGTCCATAGAAGCCCATTTTAAATACATAGATACATCTAAAATAAAACTAAACAGATGTAAAAAATATACCATGCTAACACTAATCAAAAGAAAGTGTATAGATTTCAACAAAGCAAATTTCAGAGCAAGGAAAGTTATCAAGCATAAAGAGAGGCATTATAAAATGATAAAGGAGTCAATACTTCAAAAAGACATAACAGTCCTTAATGTTGTATACACTTGAAAATAGAGCATCAAAATATGTGTGGCAGAAATTGATAGAACTGCATGGAGAAATAAATGTATCCACTGTTATACTTGGAGACATTAAAACCTTTTTATCATAGATGGACCAATCTAGTAGACAGAAAAATCAGTAAGGGCATAGCTAAACTCAATGGCACCATCCATCAGCTGCATATAATTGACATCTATAGATTGCTTCATCCAACAACGGTAGAATATACATTATTTTCAAAATCACATGGAGCATTCACCTAGATAGGTCACATTCTGGACCATAAAGCGCTATGTTTAACAAACATAAAAGAATACAAATCATATGATATCTGCTCTCAGGCCATAATAGATTAAACGAAAAATCAGTGCCAGAAAGAAAGCTGGAAAATCCCCCAAATAGTTGGAGATGAAATGATTATTAAATAATACAGGGGTTACAGAAAAAATATCAAGATAAATTATAAAATATTTTGAACTAAATGAAAATGAAAATGTAACATCAAAATTTGTGGGATGCTGTAAAAGTAGTGGTTAGAGGGAAATTTATAGCATTGGAAATGTGCATTTGAAAAAGAGAAATATCTAAAATTAATAGTATATATTGTCTCCTTAGGAAACTAGAGAGAGAAAATTAAATCCAAAGTAAGCAGGACATAAAGAATAAAAAAATGAAGCAGAAATCAATGAAATTGAAACCCAAATAATAGAAAAAAATCAACAAAACCAAAAGCTGCTTCTCTGAAAAAATAAATGTATTAGCCTCTAGCCAAATGAATTAAGAAAAAAAGGATTCATTGTTACAATGAATCTTGGAACACTACATCAAAAATTAGTGATGTACTATATGGAGACTAACAAAGTAATAAATAATTTAAAAAAAAAAAAAAAGAATACACAATTATGTTACCATAAGTGAAAGAGGAGACATCAGTACAGATCACTGCAGATTCCATAGATGGTAAAAGGATAATAAAGGAATATTATGAAAAACTCTATGTCCATAAGTTTGAGAATTTATGCTTAGATTAAATGGACCATTTCTTCAAAGGACACAATCTGCCAAAATTCAAACAGGAAGAAATATCCAAACTGAATAAGTGTGTGTGTGTATGTGTGTATAACAGAAATGGAATCAATAATTAATAACCTTCCAAACAGAAAGTAGCAGGCCCAAATGGGTACACGGGTAAATTTTACCAAGCATTTGAGGACAAAATTATACCAATTCTCTACAATCTCTTGCAGAAGATAGAAACATAGTAAACACTTTCTAACTCATGAAGATAGAATTACCCTAATTCTAACAAGGACATTTACAAGAAAACAAAGCGACAGGCCAATATTTCTCATGAACATAGCAATGATCCTGAAGAAAATATTAGCAAATTGAGTCTAATAATGTATAAAAAGAATCATGCAGCCTGATCAACTGAGATTTATCCCAAATATACAAGGCTGGTTCAAGATTTGAAAATCATTTAATGTATTCTCCAATATTAATAGGCTAAAGAAGAAAAGATCACATTATCATATCAATAGATGCGTAAAAATCATTTGACAAAATCTAAGAGCCATTCATGATAAAAAAAAAATTAAACAACTGTGTACTGGGAAGAGAGGAATTCTTTAACTTGATAAGGAATATATATCAAAAGCCGATAGCTAGCATCATAGTTAATGGTGAGAAATTTCTTGCTGCCGCTTTCAATGTTGTGCTGGAAGCACTAGCTAATCCAATAAAACAAGAAAAGGATATGTATACAGATCAGGAAGGAAAAAATAAAACTGTCTTTGCAAATGATGTGATTATCATTTAGAGAGAATATCTGAAAGAACTGATCAAAAAAAAAAAAAAAAAATGTACAGCACCAAAAGTGAACCCTAATATTAACTATATACTTTGGGCAATGATGATGTGTCAGTATAAGTTCATTGAATGTACAAGTGTACCACTGTGTCGGATGTTGATAGCAGGTGGGAGTATAGGTCATATGTGAGAACTGTCTGTACTTTCTGCTCAACTTTTCAATTTTGCTATGATTTCAAAACTGCTCTAAAAAATAGCTTATTGAAAAAAGGTTGGACCGCAATAGGCAGAAAAAGTCTAAGCAGAAGCTGTTTTTACAGTTTTGGTGTATTTTAAAAATAATACTCTTATTAATGTGCAAATAAAACACGTACATTTTTCAGCTCAGTATTGCATTATAGTGACTTCATGTAAGCAAGGCAAAGTGTCTATTTCCCAAATCTTCCTCCATTCTTCACATTGAATCCTTCTCAACTATTTCTGGAAGTCGTTGTAGAGTCTCAAGGGAAGTTGTAAATTATAGTGATTAAGAGAATGGCTTTAGAGTTCTAGTTCTGCTATTCACTATGTGACCTTGGACAAGTAATGAAACCTCTGAGAATTCTTATCTTCTCATCAGTACAATGAAGGGAATCATGAGACTTAACACCTAGGGCTGCTGTAAACATTCAAGGAGATGATGCATGTCAAATGCTTAAGCAGTGCTTGGCACATGGAGTGTTCAATCTATGATAACTCTTATTCTAGTCCTGTGTTTTCTCAGCAGCCTCTCCTATTAAGCATTTCCTCATGTCTTGTGCAGAATATATAGTCTAAAGCCTTGTTTCTATAGGCAAAATTTTAACTGATGGTCCCTCGCATTCATGGAGTAGTTACTAAGTAGAAAATACTGTTCTCATTCTCTCTTGAGCAAGCCTTATTCTCACTACTGCACCAAAAATAATCTTGTTTAGGTCACCAATAATTTCATCTTTACATTGCTGAATCCATTGTTAATCCTTATTTGACCTATCAGTAATATTGAAACCAGCTGATTAGATCCTTTGATTGCCTTTTTAAAATGTAATTTTCAGGGCATGAGGGTTTTTTGTCTCCAGTCTCACCAGTTTCATTTGCCTATTTGCAGTTACCTCTGCTTGATTCCTTCTCTTTCTGATCATTTTGCCCTAGGTTCAGTTCATGGTGCCTTATTTCAATATCATACGTCCTAGACTCCAGTCGTTGATCTCTTTCTCTTTTCATTGGTCATGATGCTCTAGGGTTCAGTTTTGGCTCCATTCTCTATTCATACCCAGCTGCTTAAAAGATCACATCTAGTTCCATGGCTTCTAATAACTTCTGTATGCTGATAATCCCCCATATTTTTACTTCCAGTACGAACTCTTAAACTACAGATTCTTATATCCATCCCTCTTGACATTCTGATATGAACAGATAGACATCTCAGAATCACCGTGTCCAAAACTAAATTCCTGGTCTTCCCCAAAATTGCTCTTATCTTTCCTATTTCAACTGAGGGTAGTCCATTCTGCTAGGTGTTCAGGGCAAAAAATCTAGGAGTAATCTTTTTCGTTATTCGCTTTCTTTTCCTTTTTCCTGCAATCTATATGTCATACATTAAAAACCTTATCCTGTCTTTAAAATTTATCCCAGATCAGACCAACTCTTACTGTCTCCAATGATTCTGCACTGGTGTGAGCCACTTGGATGAGAACAATAGCCTCCTGACTAATCTGTTCTGGTGTCTGAGCTACTTACAGTCCACCCAATGTAGTAGCCAGAGTAGTTCTTTTCTTTTCTTTTCTTTTCTTTTCTTTTATTTACTTATTCAGAGTAGTTCTTTTAAATTGTAATTCAGGTCATGTTTCTCCTCTCCTCAAAACCCTCCGATGCTGCTAGTTCTCATTTCATTTAGAATAAAAGGCAAAGTTTCTATAAAGGATTATAGGTCACCATATGATTTTCTCTATCTCCTACTCTACTGTCATCCCTTTACCCACCTTGTTCACTCTGCTTCAGCCTCCCTGGCCTTCTTGCCATCATCGAACATTCCAGTTATCTTTTTGCCTGAAGCACATCACTGGCTGTTCTCCATCCCTGTGATACTTACCTACTAAATTTCAACATGGTTACATTTCTTACTCTCTTTATTACTTATATGACACAATCTCTACACTAATGACACTAACCTTCCTGTTTATTTACTACAATGCAATACCCTATCCCTACATATCCTTTATTATCTGTCTTTTATCTCCAGTACTTATCAGTTTCTAACATGCCATGTACTTATTTATTACATTTATTATGTACTCTTCCCTCCTCCCCCATATATATAGACGCACACAATAGAAGGCATGTGTAATGAAGACAGGGAATTTTGTCTTTTTGTTCACTGAATTATCCCAAGTACCAATGAATAATGCTTGGCATATGCTGCTCAAAAAAAAAAAAAAAAAAAAAAAAATTGCTTATTAAGTAATTGAACCACTATGAACCTACTGCTAAATGTAAACCAGGTACCATTTTGAATCCTGAAAAGTCATTTTTTCTGTTCTACACTTACTCACTTAACAAACTTCAAGTAACCACTTAATGCTAACAGAAGAGATTTATATACCGGACATCTAGAATCCAATCTTGTGGTGAATGCATCAGACCTTGTTCTCCAGGAGCTCCAGGAGCTCAGGATCCTGTAGGAAAGGGGCTGAGGAATAAACAGGCACTTTTGTCACGGTGGGAGGTGCTATGAAAGGGGGGAGCTCAGGAGAAGCACGTCCTCTGAACAAGAGGAGAGTTGAATTCAGAGAATGCTTTCTGAAGGAGCGTGAGAGAGAGAGAAATTCAAGTATAGGAAAGACAGCTAGGACAGTCTGGCAGTAAGGACCTATAAGAGTTTCAGTGTTTGGAGCCTTGAGTTCAAATTGCAGAGCAGTGAGGGGAAGGCTTCAGGAGGCAGATAAAGTCAGGATCAGAATAGCCTTGTAAGGAATATTAAGGAGCTTGAACATTGAAATCTGTGCCTTACATGACAATCTGTAGCCCATACATTATTGTTTTAGTGAACTTCACAAACTAATCCAGGTTACAATTACAGTTAATATGCTATTAAGCTGCTAGTATTCTGCTAAAATGTAGTGGGGGAATTGCTTTCTCTTCCCTATCCCCCAATTTGTCAAATGTACATATGCAATCTGGTGCCAACATCTGTTAGGATCCCAAAGGAGAGCCTCCTGTGCTCCCATATTTCAGAACAGTTTTGCATGTGATGCTTTTTTCTTTTTCCCTTAGAAGCCCCACCATTCTATGCTCAATTGTGAATCTACAGAGTATTGTGTCTGATGTGTATTGTCACCCATTATTTGTCCACAACTCCCCCACCTTCCTTTGCTACCCAAAATTTCCTTTTTCGACCTGGCTCTTCTTCTGCTTCTCCACACTCCCCCACTGTCCAGAAAGCAGCACTTTTAAGGTTTTTTTTTGTTTTTTGTTTTTTTTTTTTTTTGAGTTTTGCTATAAAATCTCTGAGAAACCAGTAGTTTTTTCATTTGCGTATGTCATAGTCGTGGCATCCTGTGTAATAGATGTGAATGTAACTCACAATACTCCAGAGAGATGGTGCATGGGGAGTAGGAAAGGATAGATAAGTCATTTCACAGTTGAACAGTACATAAGTGCTAACATCTCCTTAAAAAAAAAAAGAAATAGCATTTTTACATAGTATCTTTTAGAAAGACTTGTAAACATTTCTCTTTCAAAACAGGAAAGAGTGAGTAGTCATAACTGAAAAAAACGCAAAGGATATAAGTCAGGTAGATGGTTGAGTGCTTTGGAAGGTGGGCTGGTAAAACCAGTAGAAGCTAACACAGTCATTGTGTTCCCAAGAAGGTGTAAGAGGGAAAGAACGCAGCAGGATCTGTTTTGTTCAGAGGCTCAGGAGTAAATGGAGATTTCACATTTTATCCCCTCAGCAAGGTCAGGATGCCTCTTGAAGAGGAAGGAATACATTGTTTCCAAGCATGCAGAGATTTTTACAGATGCCCAGAAACAATGCCCAGAGCATTCTTCTCTTTCAGATTAGCATTTCTAAAGAATCGGTCACATTCAAATTCAGCAAACATTTTTTATGGGCAAACTGTATATAAAGCACTGTATAAAACATTTCCACAATAATTTTACTTTCATAACAAGATTGTAAAGCAGGTGTTTAGTTGGCTAATTTTCTTGCTTCTCTCTTTCTTTCCCTCCCCTCCTCCTCCCTTCCACTCTTCCCAAAATGTATAGTTCATTTCTTAGGTACTTAGTTACTGATACAAAGAATCACAAGGCCCTCAGTGGTCCAGCATGTTAGGGGGAAAGGCGCTGTGCTGGGGGAGCACCGCCCATAGCATACTTGGAACAAACCCTTGTGTTGGCCTCTGTGGTCAGGCACGAGGAGGCACATTTGACCTGTTACTTCAGAATCTCTCATGTCTCTGGATTTTTCCTACTCCTACTCATTTCAGTTGTTATGCATTTTTCCCCCTCAATAGTCTCCATGAAGCTTACTTTTAAAAAAGCCCCAATTCTCCATTTTTCTTCTCTACTCTATGTTTCTGAAGAAGTTGGGCAGTGATAACAAGTCTTCTCAAAGAAATAACCTGTATTTCTTAAACCATGCTTTGGTTCCACAGCTCTCTGAACTTTGAAGTGTTAAAGGCCAAGTATCCAGGGAGTTTGTACATTTCCTGACATTGAGGTGTTTTGTTTTAAGCTTTTAATGGAAGTGGTCAAGAGAAACGGAGGCTATCAGGGAAAATGCAGGCTTTCCTGATTACTTCAAGACTAGTTTTCTCTCTTCTCTCTGCTCTTTCCTACTGCTTACCACTTTTTCACAATTGCTCAGATGGTCTATTCCCACGAACCTTCAAGAACTTGTTTCCCCCCCAGTTTTATTGAAATATAATTGACATACATCACTATATAAATCTAAGATGTACAACATAATGATTTGACTTACATATTGTGAAATGATTACCATGAAGTTTAGTTAATATCCATTATCTCATATAGATACAGGGAAAAAACAAGAGAAAATGTGTTTTTTTTTTTCTTGTTATGAGAATTCTTAGGATTTACTCTAAAAGCTTTCATATATACCATACAGCCATGTTAACTGTAGTCAGCATGTTGTACACATCATTCCTAGTACGTACTTACCGTATAACTGGAAGTGCGTACCTTCTGACCACCTTCCTTCATTTCCTCTCCCCCCACCGCTCATTCCCTGTCTCTGGTATTCACAACTCACAATTACAATCTCTGAGGTGTTTTTTTTTTGTTTTTTGTTTAATATTCTACATATAAGCAGTATCATATACTACTTGTCTTCCTTTGTCTGACTTACTTCACTTAGCGTAATACCCTCAAGGTCCATCCGTGTTGTCACAAATGGCAACATTTACTTCTTTTTATCACAGAATACTCCTTTGTGTATATATACCACAATTTCTTCTTCCATTCATCTGTTGATAGACACTAAGGTTGTTTCCATGTCTGGGTTATTGTAAGTATCGCTTCTATAAACAGGTGTAGATGTCTCTTCAACATAGTGTTTTTGTTTTCTTTAGACATGTTCCCCAAAGTGGAATTTCTTGGTTACATGTTCTATGTTTAATTTTTTGAGGAACCTTCATACTGTTTTCAAGAGTGGCTGTTACCAATTTACAATCCCTTCCACAGTGCACAACGGTTCCCTTTTCTCCACATCCTCACCAGCATTTGTTATCCCTTGTCTTTCCCATGATAGCCGTGCTCATGTGTGAGGTGATAGCTCACTGTGGTTTTGATTTTCATTTCCCTGATGACTAGTGATGTTGAACACTTTTTCATGTAGATGTTTAGCCATTTGTACATCTACTTTAGAAAATGTCTACTCAAGTCCTCTGCTAATTTTTTAAATTAGATTGCTTGGTTTTCTGCTAATGAGTTATATGTGTTCCTTATATACTTTGGATATTAATCCCTTATCAAATACACCATTTGCAAACTCTGTTTTTCCCATTCCATAGGTTGTCATTTCATTTTGCTGATCATTTATTTTGCCATACAAAAGCTTTTTAAATTGATGTCCCTGTTTATTTTTTATTTTGTTGCTTGTGCATTAGGTGTCATATTCAAAAAATAACTGCCAAGACCCATGTCAGAAAGCTTTTTTCCTATTTTTTTTTTATTTTAGGAATGTCATGCTTTCTAGTCTTATATATAAGTCTTTAATCAATTTCAAGTTGATTTTTGTAAGTGGTTTAACTTAGGGGTCCAGTTTTGTTATTTTAGATGTACATATTTAATTTTCCTAGCACCATTTATTGTAGAGACTGTCTTTTCTCCACCAAGTATGCTTGGCTCCTTTGTCAAATATTAATTGACTGAGTGTGCATGAGTTTATTTCTGGGCTCTTACTTCAGTTGGTCTATGTGTGTTTTAATGCCAGCACCATACTGTTTTGATTACTATAGCTTTATAATATAGCTTAAGTTGGGAAGGATGATGCCTCTTGCTTTGTTCTTCTTTCTCAGGATTGTTTTGGCTATTTAGGGTCTTTTGTGTTTCATATAAATTTTAGAATTTTTTTATACTTCCATAAAAAGTATCATTAGACTCTTTATTAGGGGTTTTATAGGGAAAGAAAATTTTTCTTTCCAGATTGCATTGAATGTGTAGATGACTTGGGGTAGTATGGACATTTTAATAATATTAATTCTTTTAATCATGAACACAGATTACCTTTCCATTTATTTGTGTCTTTAATTTCTTTCATCAAATATCTTCAGTGAAGAGATTCTTCACCTCTTTGGTTACGTTTATTCCTAAATATTTTATTGGTTTTGATGGTATTGTAAATGGGATTGTATTCTTTACAACCTTTTCGGATAATTCATTACTACTTAACTTTTAATATGATTGTAAAAGTAAGTGGTAAAAGTTAAAAGTAAGCCAAATTCATGACGAGTCTCATATAGGTATGAGCTTGTACCAACTGCAATGAGCTCCAAAAATAGCAGCAAACACAATAGTAATGACACCTTCATTCCCACCCTAGTGCAGCCACTCATATTCCTTGAGACAAAAAGACCAAAAAAAAAAAAAAAAAAAAGTGAGTCCCAGGGTATAAGTTTGGAAAAGAGTAAAAAAGGCCAGGAGAAAAGTAAGTGAGGAGCAAGACAGGTCTACAAGTCTTATAGTAACTTCAGCTTGTGTTCTGGTCTGCTAGATTTTATGACACAGGAGCTCCTTTCTGCAGCTTTCATCGATATTGGTAAACATTCCTACATAAAAACAATATTATTGGACTGATTCTGTTTTCTATTGCCAGGGTCTTATTCCTAACACCAGCAATGAACCTCATTCTTACTCAGCTAAAGCCACCTTCCCGATTTCAAGGAGAAAAATACAACAGATCACTTTAGTTAGTAGTGGGAACTTATATTCAACCCCACATTGAATCCCATTTTTGCTAGTTATCATGAATCTCGCCTCCTGAAATAGCTGGGTTGATGTTGGGGCCATGACTGCTATTTTTCTGTACATCCTGTATTTATTCTTTGGCATAGGTCATGAAGCATATGATTGTTGAACGTTCAGCGATGCTTCATACATCCTAGGATCTGGACTCTCATTATTCGTCTTCTATAGTAAATTCAGAGCATCTACATATTTATTTCATGGGAAAACTTTAAACTGGACTTTCTTGAGCAAAGTATGACTCTTCTACCCCAGCAAACACAGCTATAGTATGCGCCATATGAAGTTATAAATCCTTCAGGTAGGCAAGGACCTTTTTGAATTTGCCACCCTGCTATAGAGGCCAATGCAGGCTGCTCTAAAATGTGCCACTTTGGCATATTGATTATTTTAAATAAAATTTACTGGAGAGATAGCTTATGCAGGAAGGGCACTCACACTCTATGTGACCCCCTGAAAGCAGGAAATAAATCTCCCACGTGAAGGGTACCTCTCTGTACCGGAAGGTAAAGAGACATCCTCGTCAGAGATGGGACATTTAAAGCCCAGATGTCTATATAAACCACACTTACTACTTTTTACTAAATTGACCACCCCAGCCCAAATTCTGTTGTGAATTCCTTACTAATTGAAGTTCTCAAAGCTAAGTTTTCTTTGTCCTGCCAATTCCTTACAAATTTATTGTCTCTGTCTAAAAATTACAAGAACTGCCTGCCTGAGTAATTTCTTTAGGTGTCAGTTTGTAACTGGGCCTCAGTGTGCACATAATAAAACATTTTTTTCTCCTGTTAATCTGTCTCATGTAAATTTAATTCTTAGTCCAGCTGGAAGAACTTGATGGTAGAGAAGACTTTTTCTTTCCATTCACTGCTAAGAATCTGATGGTTACCTTAAAGACAGATTGATCTGAATGTCCAGGAAGTCACAGAAATTTCCCCTTGTTCTTTAGATTTGCTCAGAGTTCCTTCTTTACACAACAGAATCATTGTATGAGGTTGGTTACATACGCTAATACATATTCTACTCTACGGGTGACCTCAAGAATTTTTAAGAGTACTTTTTTTCCTATGTGATTTTTTTCATGATCTCTGCTGCAGATCCAAACCTGTGAAGCTCCATTGTGTGTCCTGCACATTCTCTCGAGCTACCATAGGTGGTGTATTCACTGTCCTTTCACCCAAATCACATGCTCCTTAGTCTTCCAGGCAAACCTCAAAGCTCCGTTTTCCATGAAACGTTATTGCCTCCCACCCAGCCCAAAACATCCTTCCTCCTCTGTTGATCCCCCAGCATCCGTGTTGATGTCTGAATTATAGGTCTCTCATTCCACCTTACCTTAGTGGTAGCGATCGTGGGCATGTCTCACATTTCCACTGGACTACTAGAAAGCACCTTGAGAAGTTGTGAATCTTTGATTTCCTTGGAATGCCCAGCACTGGGCTATGCCTGAATGTGTATTTATTGAGTTAAAAACAATAAACATAAATACTTGGAAATAGGTAAATTTCCTAGCTCATTTAAGCTCAGGCTATTTCCATGTAAATAATTTGTGTGGATCAGCCCAGACAAACTGGTTTGTTAATTTTCTATATAGAAAAATACTTTCTTTGGTGGTTTAGATTGAGGTTCTTTTTCCAAATAACCATCAGATAGCTAATGTTTGTAAAACTGACATCAGCCTATTATAAATGTTGAGGTAAACATAATAGAAAAACACTGCACAGATATCATAAGATCTCCATTCTAGTTTCAGCTCTGACATTAATATGCTATGTGACCTGAATGAGTTCCTTCTTATTTCTGAGCCTTAGCTGCCTTAGGTACAAAATGAAAAGAATATGCTATTCTGCGCTTTTCTTATGGTTCTGCTCAAGTATCTCTCAGATCAGTGGTTCTCAATGCCAGTTTTATATCAGAATTACCAAGGAGTTTTAATTTAAAAAACAAAACAAGTAACAACAAAAACAAAACCCAGATGCCCAGGTTGTTTGTCCAGAGATTCCAATACCCAGGTGTTTGAGGTGGGAGCTAGGATTCATGTGTACCAGAACACTATCATGTAAATAGCATTTCAGGATAGTGTAATATACTTGCAGGTTTGGCAACAACTGCCCTAAATGAAAAGGAAGTAAATATATATTCCAGTCACATAAGGGTTCGTAGTCTTGAAGCAGTGCAATGCAAAATCTCAATGTCTTTGAAGTGTCAAATGTATCTTAAAACTAGCCTCCAATTGATTGTTTTATTGAAAAATATTGAAAATCTATCCTAGTTTTACCCTAAAATTTCATTATTGAATATATTTCTTTTCCAGAATTATGTGCGCTATTTCCTTGTAGCTTTGTATATCCTGTGGTGCGCCACTGGGATACATGTACTTCAGGTTGAGAAACACAGGGCTTGATAATCTCAGAGATGATTTCTAATTCAAACACTTACTCAGCAATATTTGGAGCTGGATCATATTACCCAGCTTTAAATGTGTGGTTTCCACCCTCTGAATATTGCATACAAAGTAACACTTGCATTGCCCATGCCTACACAGCAAAACAAGGCATTAAGAAATTCTTTTAAGTTGTGTCTAATTAACTCTGAGCTGCTAGCAGATAACGTAATACCGATTTTTTTTTATATTAGATATCATACTTTTAAGAACTAACTCTGTAGAAATAGATAATTCTCTGGAAGCATTGGCAGCTATGATGGAATCCAAAAGTGTGTTCAGTCTCTCCCCATCTCACTCTACTCCTCTCTGGAAGAATATTCTGCCTTTGCAGACTGATGTTCAAAGTTTTGTAATGTAGAATTAAGTGAATAATCTGATAAAGATAAAACTAAAAAGGATAAAGAGAGGAGGAAAGGTTTAATAGAATTCTAGGTTCACTAATATACAACGGAAAAAAAAGAGAAAAGCCACACATTCTCTAAGAGCATTGATGTAACATTGCATATAAGAGGCTTGGAAGGAGAAAAAGTCATGAGTAGGGTCATAGGAACTGAGTCTTCTTTAGTATCTCTTGAGAAACATACAAAATTTATAATATTTTAAAATTAATTTTGACTCTGGATTGTATTTCCATGTTAGTTACTTGGGGGCATAGACTCAGCCATGTGATAAGTGATTTTTTTAAGGGTTTCACGGCCTTTTAAGCTTCAGTGTATTAAAATGAAAATAATGTAATTCAAGGTCAGTGGGACAGATTCTGAGGGTGTAGAGGGATTTGCAGTTGTAACTCTAGGGAGTACACAGCTCTGAAGATAAGCTCTGGTTCTATGTGGGAGATTTTTGCTTTTTTCCCTACTTGAGCTAGGACCTCTGGATTCACAGTAAGATCAGCAGTTTGTGTGAGGCCAGCATACTATGTCAGCCAAGCAAGCAGAGACCACTAGGAGTTCTTAAAAGTATGCTATCATGCCACCTCTCTTGAGGTGGCAACTGACTACTGTTATTGAAGGTTTCATGGCTGATAGGCTTGCAAAGACCAAAAAAGCAGAACAGAAAAATCTGACATTTGGGCCATCTATGGTTGCCAATCATGGATTCTGCCACGCATTTTCTTAAAGAAAATATTTGGTTTCCTCTAACAAGTCCATGTTTTTATCAGCCCTAAACTTGCATTACTTTTATACTCTGCTGAAAATTGTCATTTGTGTTGTTTGACAGATGAAGCAAAAATTGTAATAGTGTCTGATATGGTTCTAAATGTATTAGAGAAAATATTTAAGGCAATTATATTAAAAATTGCTATGGATTGAATTGTGCTGTCCACCCCATTCATATGTTGAAGCCCTCTCCCAATGCGATGGTATTTAGAGAAAATCCTTTGAGAGATAGTTTAAATGAAGTCATCAGGATGGGGCCCTCAAGGTGAAATTAGTGCCCTTGTAAGAAAAGACCAGCGTGTGTGCTTGCTCACTCTCTCTCTTCCTTCTTTCTCTGACCTCCCCTTATTTCACCTTCTTTCTCTCTCTCTTCATCTCTTCTCCTCCCTCTCCCACTTCCTCTCACCCTTCTCTTTTTTCTCTCTGCCATGTGAAAACACATTATGAAGGTGGCCTTCTGCAAGCCACCAAGATAGTCCTTACCAGAACAAGACCATGCTGGCACCCTAATCCCAGATTGCCAGCCTCAATAACTGAGAAATATGTTTCTATTGTTTAAGCCACCCAGTCTGGGGTATTTTGTTATGGAAGCCCTAGCTGACTAAGACATACACGCAAGAGGGAAAAGGACATAAAAAGAAGATTTTCAGTTAGCCAAGTTAAATGATGATTCAAGTAGACTATTAAATTATTTATATATAATACCCGTGGTAACCACTAAAACTATACAAAGAAATATACTAAAAAACGCTAGCTATAAATCAAACTGGAATTCTAAAAATATTCAAGTAACCCATAGAAAAATAGGAAAAAGAAGAGAAACCAATGATAAACCAAAAAATGGCAAACTTAAGCCCTGTTACATCAATAGCAACATTAAATGAAATGATCTAAACACACCAATTAAAAGAGATTGACAGAGTGGATTAGAAAACATGACCCCTCAATATGCTGTCTACAAAAAAAGGCACTCTAAGTATAATAAAGGCAATTTGATAGTAAACAAATGAAAAAGAAATATTATTTAAATAAATCAAGGAAGTAGTGACTATATTAATATCCAATAAAGTAGATTTTATCCTAGAGAAAATTACCAGAGATAGAAAGGGAGATTATATACCATAAATAGGTCAACATGTCAAGAAGATACAACAATCCAAATATATATGCACTGAACAACAAAGCTGCAAAATACACGAAGCAAAATCAGAACTGAAAGGAAAAATAGACAAATCCATAATTATGGCTGAAGACTTTAACATCTCTCAGCAATTGATAAAACAGCTAGATAGAAAATCAGTAAGGATATAGAAGGATCCAACACCATCAGTCAGCATGATCTAATCGATACTTATTGAACACTCTAACCAACAAAAATAGAATACAAACTCTTTTCAAGTGCCCACAGAACGTATACCAGGAGAGAACATATATTGGGCCACAAAACAAATCAGTAAATTTAAATGAACTGAAAGAATCTCAGTGAAATCAAACTAGAAATTATTAACCAAAAGATAAGAACATCATCTTCAAACACTTAGAAACTAAACAGCATGTATCTAAGTATTTTGTATCTAAATAATTCATGGGTCAAAGAGGAAGTCTTGAGAAATTAAAAACATAGAGATAAATTAAAATAAAATATATCAAAATGTGTTAGGCATAGCTAATGTAGGGCAGAGACGAACTGTTAAAGCACTAAATACATAGAAGAAAGGAAAACTTTCATATCAATTATCTAAGCTCCCACCTCAGGATCCTAGAAAATAAACAGCAAAATAAACCCAAACCAAGAAGAAAGAGGGAAATAATAAAGATAGGAGCAAAAATGAATGAAATTGAAAACAAAGAACCTATTTCATGATGACCACTGGAAAAAATGGTAATCATATCATCATTGTCTATCCAAGGCTAAAGTGTTTGGTCTCATCCTCCTTTAGAAAATATTTTTGAGAATTTATTCAAATATATGATTATTTTTGTTTATAAACTATATATGAATATATGTCTACAAATACGCTCTGCGCATGCTAAGAATAAACACAATTTTGAATACATAAAAATAGAAAAAATTAATAAAAGATACTATCATTCTTTTTCAATGTCTTGTCTTGGCCCCTCAGTTTGGAGACTACTAATTGAACATCATCACCAAAGGGCTGCCCACTTTTTTTTTTTAATGTCTAGTTAGCCACCGTTTTTCATTAGTTATGTATAACACCTAGTGCTCATCACAGCACATGCCCTCCTTAATACCCATCATGCTGTTATCCCCTCCTCCACCCTTCCCCTCTGAAACCCTCAGTTTGTTTCCTGGGGTTCATAGTCTCTCATGGTTCATCTCCCTTTCTAACTTCTCACCCTTTGGATTTCCCTCCCTTCCTATGGTCCTCCATGTTATTGCTTATATTCTACATATGAATGAAACCATTTGATAATTGTCTTTCTCTGCTTGACTTACTTCACTTAGCATAATCCCCTCCAGTTCCATCCATGTTGATGCAAATGGTGGGTATTCATCATTTCTGATGGCTGAATAATATTCCATTGTATATATGGACCACATCTTCTTTATCCATTCATCTGTTGAAGGGCATCATGGCTCCTTCCACAGTTTGGCTATTATGGATTTGCTGCTATGAACATTGGGGTGCACGTGCCCCTTCTTTTCACTATGTATCTTTGGGGTAAATACCTAGTAGTGCAATTGCTGGGTCATAGGGTAACTCTATTCTTAACATCTTGAGGAACCTCCATACTGTTTTCCAGAGTGGCTGTACCAGCTTCCATTCCCACCAGTGTAAGAGGGTTCCCCTTTCTCCACATCTTCACCAAAATTTGTTGTTTCCTGTTTTGTTAATTTTTGCCATTCTAACTGGCATAAGGTGGTATCACATTGTGGTTTTGATTTGTATTTCCCTGATGGCTAATGATGTTGACCATTTTTTCATTATCAAACCCTGTGTTTCATTTTTTCATGTGTCCATGTCTTCTGCCCATTTTTTGACTGGGTTGTTTTTTGAGTGTTGTTTGAGAAGTAATTTATAGGTCTTGGATATCAGCCCTTTATGTGTAATGTCATTTGCAAATATCTTCTCCCATTCAGTGGGCTGCTTCTTAGTTTTATTGACTGTTTGCTGTGCAGAAGCTTTTTATCTTGATGAAGTTCATTTTCGCTTTTGTTTCGCTTGCCTTTGCAGACATGTCTTGAAAGGAGTTCCTGTGGCCGCTATCGAAGAGATTACTGTTTATGTTCTCCTCTAGGATTTTGATGGATTTCTGTCTCATATTGAGGTCTTTCATCCATTTTGAGTTTATCTTTGTGTATGGTGTAAGGGAATGGTCCAATTTCATTCTTCTATATGTAGCTGTCCAATTTTCCAGCAGCACTTATTGAAGAGACTGTCTTTTTTCCATTGGATATTTTTTCCTGCTTTGTCAAAGATTAGTTGACCATAGAGTTGAGAGTCCATTTCTGGAGTCTTTTTTCTGTTCCATTGGTCTATGTGTCTGTTGTAGGGCCAATACCATGCTGTCTTGGTGATCAGGGCTACCCATTCTTTAAGGATCAGCTAGGGAACCATATTTTCCAGGAAGCTCTTGATTATCACCTCAGTCCCCAGGGAAAGCTCTTTTCCCTGAACACCTATGGTAATTCTGACTGTTCCTCTTATTTTATACATGCACCATCCTAATGATCAGGATAACCATATGCCTAACTTGCTTCCTGACCATGTTTTTTCTCAGATGTTAAAGTAAGGGTCATAAGTTGGCACTGCAAGGGCCAAATTCAGTCTACACTTGTAGTATGTCTGCCTAGAACAGTGTTTTGGATTATGTTTTATGTAATTGCCTTTAGACTAGGCATGCATGCTTGTTGGCTATAGCTTTTTCACTCCTAAATTTAGTAAGACTTCAGATGTTTTTGTTTTCCAATCCCCTGATGTAATTTGACTTTGACAACCCTCTGGGAGTATTTATACTTTATAGACCAATATACTAAACTACAAAGAATAGCAATCTAAGAATCAGAAGACCTGGGTTCTAAGATCGGGGTGCCAAACTGTGTCACCTGGAGCAAGTCCTATTGCTTCTCTAAAACACAGATTCTTCAGCTACAGAATGGGTAGCTGCCCAGTGCATCTCATGGGCCAAATGAGAAGAATGGTTAGAAACTGTAAAATGACTGCACAAATCTTAGCATTATTATCGGATGACCTCTTAGTTCACTTCCTACTGTGAAATATATTGTTCCCATGATTCTAGAAAAACCACTGGTAATTACAACTTCCATTTCCTAGCAAAGCCGTCAGCCCCATAGCTGTGAATATAAATGGATATGCTACTTAGAGTTACGAAGATAAAAATGTTAGAAATCCTTGACTGGTTTTCTGGTAAAATTGTAATTAAAGTACATGAAAGAAATGCATTGTGCATTATATGTTGGCATCTCAGGAAATTGTGTGATGGAGTTTGATGAGAGCCCATCTGCAAGATTAATTGTAAATTGGCCTGGATATGAACACTGTCATCAGGATTGAAAACTGTCAGAGAATATAATGGCAAAACTGACAAAGGGTGGCAGTGAGTGGCATGAGAGGCTGCAAAGAGTTCAATGTATCTACAGGAGGGCTTTCTGAGATCATAGTTCAGTCCAATCTCATTACCATCTTCATTAACTGCTCCAGAAAGGGGCTGTAGGTCTCCTTAGAGTAATTTGCAGAGTGTGCTTAGTTGGGAGGGGCTGTAAAATCACACTGAGAAATCAGACATGTTACAGTGGAATTTTAGGCAGACTTCAGAGTCTTCTGGAGACATGGGCATTTGAGATTGTGACCACTGACAATGCTTTTCCCTTCTGTCTACTGAACTTAAAACCACATTCTACATTCTTCCAATTTCTCTGAGGTCTACCTAGATCCCTTCCTAGATCCCTGTCCTCTAAATTCTGTAGATTTTTCCTATCTTATATTACTTATTTGGGCTTAAAGAAATGGAAAAAAATCTTATTCCTCCCTAAATTGTAAATTCCCTGAAGTAGAGGATAACCTATTAATCCTTCATAAACCTCACAGTATCTAGCATGTTGGCATACTCACATTACTTCAGAATTTGGATCTGATTTTTGGCCCTATCTTCATTATCCTCTCTTGAACATACGGCATCAGTCTCCTTACTGTCCCTTCAATCTCCTCTGTTCTCTTCACTGTGCCCCTCCATTCTTCTTTAACAAGTGGCTACAAATCTTCCTGACATGCTTACATGGTTATGCCATTCCTCTTGTCTGAAAATTGTGGTGGTTCTCCCTTGCCACTGGATCCTTTGTAAATACTTTAGCCTGGTTCCTAACACCCTGCTTGATCTGTTCCCGTCCTATTTTCCTGTCTTATTTTCTTCTATTTATCCTTATCAAATGGCTCATGCCAATTTTCTGCCCACCAAAACCACCCACATGGGCCTACCTCTTTCCTTTTGATTATACAGTTGCCTCTCCTCCAGTCCTATTTACATTCCCTAATTCCCCTATTGACGTATTCACCCTACTTTTCTGCCTTCCTGTTAGTACCTTTGGTTCATAGTAAGATAACTGCACACACTTGGGCTTCATCTTGACACTTCCCTCTCTCTCACCTCGCCCTCCCACATCTAATCCAAATCTTGTCATGATGAAGTAATACTGATTTTACCCCCCTGATAATCTCCTGAATTGGTCAATTTCTTCACCTCTTTTGTTCATGTCACAGCAATATCTCTCGGAGTATACAATATATTCCTAGTTTGTCTCCCTCCTAGCTTCTTTCTTGCTTTGCAATGCAATCTAATCAAGTCACTCCTATGCTCAAAACCCTGCAATTATTTTTGGTTACTCTAAAATCAAAATATATACTGTAGACTACCAAAGTCCTGCAAGGTTGGACAGTATATTAACAGTTTTATATTCTGTATCAGCTTATCCAAAGGTTACACTATTTCTCAATGCCCTAGTCACTCTGGCCTTCTTTCATATCTTTTAACATATCATTTTTCCTTGTCCTTTGGAGCATTTGACCACATAATGTCCACTATCTGGAATCTCTCTCCTTTCTCCATCTTGCTAACCTTAAGCCCATCCCCAGAGTCTGAGTTCAAGCATAAATTCTCCAGAAGAATTTTTCTTGAGGTCCCAGAAATGCCCTGCTGTGTATTCTCATAGCATCCTGTGCTGCTTCACTGTAAACCATCCACTGTGTAATTTGATGTTTATATACATAATTATTTGAATAATATCTATCTCCTATACTGTGGCTATATCACTTTATGAGAGCAATACCTTTCTGGGTTTTGTACACTCTTGTATTCTCATCTCTTAACACAATGGATTCAAATTTGATAGTCGTATACTTGCTGAAATACTTGAGAAAATGACTAGTTTCAAGTTTCTCTTCTCCCATCTATAAATGAAGACATTGTTGTATGGTTTAAGTGCATAATGTTAGTAAAGCTCTCAGCACCATACCTAGCACATAATACATTAATGATATTATTTTAATTTTAGTCATGTTTGTTTATTTTTTTATTAACATATAATGTATTATTTGCCCCAGGGTACATGTCTGTGAATCATCAGGCTTACACATTTCACAGCACTTACCATAGCACATACCCTCCCCAAATGTCCATAACCCAGCCACCCTATCCCCCCCCATACCCCCTAGCAACCCTCAGTTTGTTTCATGAGTTTAGGAGTCTCTTATATAGTCATGTTTGAAAACACTACCATGTTGTCTCTTGAGTATAGGCCATATTTCCTCCTTTAAACTGTAATTTTGTATAGTCCCTATGATAATTTGGGCAGAGAAAGCCACCAACAAAGGAATACTTATTTATCACTATCTTTATAAGTAAGCCACTTACAGACTCTGCCATCACTATCATCATGACTTTTCCATTTTACCTGCTACAGTGAATTTCCAGGCAAATAGATTATACAGTTTTATAAGTATTTCTGGAGCTAAAGAAAGGCAGACGTACATGATAGGAATGAAGGAAGTACTCAAGGAATACCAATAGGTCAACAAGACTATCGTGTGACTGGGCCTACCTATCATGTGACTAATGCCCTGCATTCCCCTGAAAATAATAATAAGTTCGAGGATGGTTGTGAGATCAGTACAGGCCAATGAGAAATAAAACCTTTCCCTGAGATTTATGGGAAGGTATACTTGATTTCCCCTCAAGGTTTGAAGTCAACAGTTTATAGGATCTGTTCATAGGGTCCAGAATCTATCCAGAAGAAAAACCAAAATATGAAAAAAGAAAAAAAAAGACCTAACACTGGTTTGCTTTGAAACAAGCTGTTCCTGATGTCACATTTCCCCCAGGACCGTTCAGCTACTAAAGACAATATATTTCCTTTAGAAATAGAAGATAGAATTGGGTTTTCTGTCAATTGCAATCAAAATAATCCTGAGAGATTCATGGCTTCAAAGAAAAGATGGAATTTAAGACAAATATTAGAGATCGTCAGGTGTATAAAGGAAAGATGTCCAAGCAATGGGAAAACAGGTCAAACACAAAAAGACCTGGAATAGCATTATGTGTTTGAACAAGTGTAAACAGAGGTTGATTCTTCAATGTAGAAGAAAAAGTGTTCAGTCTGTGAGCATGCCTGCTTTCTGAGAGCCAGAATCCCTCATGGTTCTTGCCATGGACTTTGCCCGTAGTCAACAAATGTTAGTTAAATTAATATACACGTCAATTAATGGAAATGTGAAAAGAAATACAGCAATGCCCAGAGGAAAGAATTCTAGGGGGATGGAGGGGGAAAAACTAATTTGTTCCCACACTGTATTAAGAGATTGGAGAGAAAGACTGACTCTAAAAGCTATCTACTGGATAGTGTAAAACTATTAGTGTCATAAAACATGCAAATTAAAATTCTGCTGTAGACGGATAACATTGCATTAACCATTCAGTGTTTATTCTGAGACTGACAATGATTCTAGTGCAAAGAATGGTAATTAATTGGTACTGCTGATCTTGTCACACCACCTTTTCCTCCTATGTCCAGGGGCTCTGTTAGAATGTCAGTATCCCAGAGTGGCAGGGACACTTAAGCTGCCTGGAGACCGCCATCACTATCAGTAACATAAACAAGCATAAGACATTGACTGTTGAAATGCTGTTCTCTCCTTCTAGAATATTCTTCCTTCTCTTCACCTCATTTACTCATACCTACCTTGAGATCTCCACTCAAACATCATTTTCTCAGTGGAGCCTTCCCTGATAAGGTAAAATCTTGCTATCTTTTGCTCACATAGCAATTTGTGTTTCTCATTGTTTGCATTATTCACAGTTGTAATTTTATCTGGTTAATGACCTGGATACATTTGGACTTTATCTCTGGGCAGTAACCTCTTTGAGAATAGGGACAATATCATACTTATTTACTTGCTTTTGTATTACTATCTAACATGGTGCTTCACAGTGGGTGGTCATAGTTTGTTCAGTGAACTAGTTAACCTGTATTAACTTCCTTGAAAATTTCCTCTCTCCATGTCTCTTCCTTTTAACCTTCTCGCCTGTCTCTTTCTCTCTCTTTTTCCCCATAGATTTAGAACATTGCTAGTAATTCAAGATAGAATTTTAGCAGAAGCAGAAAGAAAGAATGAACAGAACTTGGCTTCTAAAGGAGAAGACAAAAAATAAATTGATAAATGAACAAAGTAATTTCAAAGTGTGGTTCCTGCTGTGAAGAAAATCAGGTTGATGGTATGGACAGTGATGTGAGGGACTACTTCAGACAATATGGTCAGGGAAGGCCTCCCCAAATAAGTGACTTTTGAACTGAAATTGAATTAGAAGGAAAAAATCACTATTGGTGAAGAGTCTAGAAAGTGTATAATTCAACCAGAGAAAGCATAGGTGGTCTTTATTATCTACTTCTATGCCCAGAGACAGACAATTGGGGGGAAAAACAAAACAACATGCTATTCAATAGGTAGTAAAAGTCCTGGATTCCATTCGGTTCTGGAACTTGAACCAGATATTTTGCCTTTATGACTCTCAGTTTCTTCATCTATAAAATGTTGTGTCTGTCTCAAAAGTAAAGAGAATATTATTTCTTTGACATCTTTTCTGATTTTGATGTGCTATGTGTCTACTATATCTATACACTGGATGTGTTGGGAGGCACCAGTATTTTGACTTGATTTGATCTTTAGTCCTCCAAGATTTGGCCCAGTTTTCCTGTTAAATTTCCTATCCTGTCATTTCCCTCAAGACACCCTATGCACCAAACTAAAGCCTTGTTTCCTGTACATACCATACACATCCCTGCATTTATTGCCTTTGCTGTCTGAATAGAATGCTCTTTCTCTCATCTCTGGAAATGAAAGTCTTCTCTACCTTGATAAAACACTTTTGCACATGACCAGGAAGACTTCCCAGATCTTACTAGTAACATGTAACCTCTTACTTTTTAGACCTCTGTTGATGCTTGTGCCTTTCTTCCAGCACTTTCAGCATGCCTACCCCAATGCAGAATTATGTGGATTGAAGTTTTCTGCTTTTTTGTTTTGTTTTATAAATTAAGCTTTATTTGTTTTTTATTATATGCAACTAATGAATCGTTGAACACTACATCAAAAACTAATGATGTACTATCTGCTGGCTCACTGAAGTTTTCTGTTCTAATTGATTCTGAGTGCCTTAAAATCAGCGGTCACCTGCCCTATCACCTTACCCAAAACAGACACCAAATCAAAATATAAAAATGGAGACTTGTGTTATAAGACTTGTGGGCAAAGAGCAAATTAACAAGGATTGACCAATGGGTTTCTTCTTTAATTTTATTCTTTTTATTATTGAAGTATAGTTGACATACATTATATTAATTTCAGTTGTACAATATAGTGATTTGACTATCCCTATAAGTTATTCAGTGCTTATCATGAGAACTCTAGTCACCATCTGTCACCATAAAGTGTTATTATAATATTATTGATAATATTCCCTATGCTGTAATTTTCATCTTATGACTTATTTTATAACTGGAAGTTTGTACCTCCTAATCTCCTTTATTTCACCTGCCCCCCCAACCCCCCCTCTGTATTTAGGAGTCTGGTTTTTGGAGGCTTTTTGTTGTTGTTCATTTGTTTTGTTTTTTAGATGCCACATATAAGTTAAATCATATGGTATTTGTCTTTGCCCGCTTGACTTATTTCATTTGGCACAGTATGCTCTAGATCCATCCATGTTGTCACAAATAGGTTTCTTGAATGACTAGCTGTGACTAATTGACAGCAGGATTTATTTTCAATTAGTAATGTCTTCATTGTGAGAGGGAAGGGAGGGGTGAATTGGAGGAAATCAGAGGGGTGATGAACCATGAGAGACTGTGGACTCTGAGCAACAGACTGAGGGTTTTGTAGGGGCGGTGGTGGGGGATTGAGTGAGCCTGGTGGTGAGTATTGAGGGGGGCACATATGGCATGGAGCACTGGGTGTGGTACATAAACAATGAATCTTGTAACACTGAAAAAATAAAAGTATTTGGGGAAAAAAAAGAAAAAAGAAATGAAATAATCTTCTGTATATTAATTTTGTAACCTACAACTTTACCAAATTCATTTTTAGTTTTCATAGCTTTTTGTTTGTTTGATTGCTGTGCTTAGGACTTCTAGTACTTTCTTGAATTAAAGTGGTGAGAGTGGAAATCCTTGTCTTATTCTTTATCTTAGTAGGAAAGTTTTCAGTTTTTCACCACGAAATATAATGTTAGCTGTGGATTTTTCATATATGGACTTTACCATGTTGAGATATGCTTCCTCTAAACATATTTTGTTGAGAGTTTTTACCAATGCTTTTCATTCTTCTGTTGAGATGATCGTATGGTTTTTATCTTTCGTATTGTTAACATGATATATCACATTGATTTGAAAATACTGAGCCACTCTTGCATCATTGAAATAAATCCCACTTTATCATGGTGGAAAAAAAAAATTCGTAATGTCTTCCCTGGGTGTGGGAGAAAAGAGTAGCAGTACATATTCCTTGAATTCGACATCTGTGATTTAAGTTATAGAGGTTTGCCCAGATGAGGGGTAAGGAATAAAACAGACATCCAACATCTTGAATGTGAAGCAAAGACTACTCTGCTTATTTCCTGGATAATAAGAGACTTCCTGGGAATATCAGTTGCTTTGAATTTTTGCATGACAAACAGAGTGCCATACTTATGATTGTGACCTCCCACCAAAGTTTTGTTGATATTATTGATTGGCAAGGTCTAGTTCTTGTAAGCATCATTTTGAGGAGGGCACATATTGCATGGAGCACTGGGTGTGGTACATAAACAATGAATCTTGTAACACTGAAAAAATAAAATAAAAGTATTTGGGAAAAAAAAATGATTACTAGAGCAAATGGAGTCACTTTATAGTGATAAGCCTTTTAATTCACTTGGAAGTTATCATTTTTTATTCATATTCAACGAATAACAATTTCAAAATATGTAAAACAAAAATCCAACAGAATTGCAAGAGAAATAAAAAATTACACAATCAAAAAAAAAAACAAATCAACATATTTTGAGGACCTACTGTGTATAGGATATTGTGCTATCTCTCGAAGACAAAGGTGTTCTGTTCTTTCAAATTACCATTTCTGATCATACTTGTGCCTGTGACAGCAATGGAACCATTGCATTCTTTATCAAAAAGTAGTCTTAAAAGTATATAAATTGGTTGGTGATTATACAAAAACCTTCTCCTTGCCAGCTGTGAAAATTAAGCCATTAGAGAGAGTTACTCACACCTCTGCCTCCTAGTAAAAGCAGATGTCCTCAAGATGGAATAACCACTATGCCAGCATAAATGCAGTAGCCCTTCCTTCAGATAGCCTTTGGACTTCTATTATTTCATCTACTTTTATAATCAATACATTATGAGGTAGAAAAGACCAAATCTAGTCATATTACAGAGAAGGAAGTTGAGGCATACTGCTGTCCAGGTTTTCACCCAGGATCTTTCCCCAAGGAAGTATCAGGCTGAAATTAGATCCCAGATAACCTATTCCTTGTGATTTTTCCTTCTACATAAAATGATGTAAACCTGTATCTTTGATGGTCTCACTTTCAGATGTTGATTAGGTCAACTCTTTGTAGCATCTTTTGAAAAGGAAAAAATATTGAGGGAGTAACAGAGATGTGAGAAGGATAAATGATGGGAAAGAGAGTGGGGCACCAAAGAGGATCAAAGGAATACAAGAAATGAATCCCATAGTAAGGCCTGCTGCTCATGAGAGGTGCCAGGTAACATACTAGCATGTCATAGTTAGAAGGACAGAAGCTGTGCTGTAGATTGCTAGAAACATACAAACAGCCCATTGTCAGATGGGGAACTCATTTACTTCTCTCTAGAAATACACCCTTCACCAATTTTTAAATTAAACATCTTATTTTGAGATAATCATAGATTCACAATCAGGTTTTAAAAAGAATACAGAAAGATTTTATGTACTATTTAATCAGTTTGCCCCAATGGTAACACCTTGGAAAGGTGGATAGTAGAATATCACAAACTGAATATTGACATTTTTACATTCAAGATACAGAATATGTCTGCCACTTCAAGGATCATGTTCCCCTTTTACAGCCCACTTCCCACTTGATTTCCATCCTTGTCCCATCTTTAACCCCTGAACCCACCAATTTGTGGTCCATTTCTGTAATTTTTCATTATAAGAATTCTATATGAGTGAAATCACACAGTATGTTACACTTTAGGACTGACTTTTTTCACTCAGAATAAATCTCTAAAGATTCATCTAGGTTATCACATGGTCACATAAATCAGTAATTCCCTGTACTTTTTTTTTTTTTTCACTTTTTTTCTGTTGAGTAGTATTCCAAAGTATGGTTATATCACAGTTTAATCACTCACCTGGATCCTCACAAGCTTTCAGTTTCACTTTTTTTTTTCTTTTTAATCTTAGCCATTCTGCTAGGTGTGTAGTGATGTTTCATTATGATTTTAATTTGGATTTCCTGAAAGGCTAATGATACTAAACATTTTTCCATATGCTTGTCATCTGTTTATCCTCCTCTGTGAAATGTCTATTCTTATCTTTTGCCCATTTTCTAATTTGATTATTTGATGTTTTTTATGTTACATTTAAGAGGATTTTTTTATATTTTATAGATAGTAGTCATTTGCCAGATACAAGTTTTGTAAATACTTTCTCCTACTCTGTATCTGTATTTTGATGTCCATGTGCTAATTGGTAGTAGGTGGAAATGCAGCTGATATTTACCTTAAACCCTCTGACCTTCCTTGTTGGACCTACTTACATGTTCTAGGTTTTGGGGAGGGCAAGGTTTGGTGGATTCTTTGAAATTTTGTTTATAGGCAATCATGTCACCTGTAAATATTGACAGTTTCATTTCTTCCTTTCTCATCTATATGTCCTTTATTTTCTTTCCTTTCCTTGTCTGTTGCACTGGGTAGAACTTCCAGTGTTATGCTGAATTAGTGTGATGAGAGCCAATGTCCCTACGTCTTCCTGATTTTGGGGAAAAAGCATTCATTCAGTCTTTTATCAGTAAGAGATGCATTAGCTGTAGGTTTTGTTTTGTTTTATTTTTTGTAGAGTTCCTTATCAAGTTGAGGAAGATCGCTTCTATTCTTGGGTTTCTGAGAGATTGCTATTTTTTTTTTTAAATCATGAACGGATGCCGAATTTTGTCAAATGCTTTTTCTGGACTGATACAATTGTATATTTTCCATCTTTAACCTGTTAATATGGTAGGTTACATTAATAGATTTTTAAAATTTTTATTTAAATTCCAGTTAGTTAACATACAGTGTAATATTAATTTCAGATGTACAGTATAATGATTCAACCAGTGCTCATCACAGCAAGAGCATTCCTTAATCCCCATCACCTTTTTAACCCATTCCCCCATCTACCTCTCCTCTGGTAAATATCAGTTGGTTCTCTATAGGTAAGACTCTTCTTTCTTGGTTTGCCTCTCTCTCTCTCTCTCATTTTCCCTTTGCTCCTTTGTTTTGTTTCTTAAATTCCACTCATGTGGAATTTAAAATCATATTTTATTTCTTCTCAGACTGACTTATTTTGCTTGGCATAATATTCTCTGACTTATTTTGCTTAGTATAATATTCTCTAGCTCCCTTGATGTTTTTGCAAATGGCAAGATTTCATTCTCTTTTATGGCTGAATAATATTCCAATTTGTGTGTGTGTGTGTGTGTGTGTGTGTGTGTATCTTTATCCATTCATCCATTGATGGAAAATTGGGCTGTTCCCATAGTTTGGCAATTATAGATAATGCTGCTATAATAAACATCGAGGTGTGTGCATCCCTTTGAATTAGTATTTTGTATTCCTTGGGTAAATACTTAATAGTGCAATTGCTGGATCACAGGGTAGTTCTATTTTTAACTTTTTGAGAAACCTCTATACTGTTTTCCAGAGCGGCTGCACCAGTTTGCATTCTCACCAGCAGCGCAAGAGGGTTCCCCTTTCTCCACATCCTCACCAATACCTGTTGTTCCCTGTGCTATTGATTCTTCTATTCTGACAGGTGTGAGGTGATATTTCATTGCACTTTCAATTTACATTTCCCTGATAAGTAATTATGAGCATCTTTTCATGTATGTTTTGGCTATCTATGTCTTCTTGGAAAAAAATGTCTTTTCATGTCTTCTGCCCTTTTTTAAATTGAATCATTTGTTTTGGGCATGTTGAAATTTATGTCTATATATTTTGGATACTAACCCCTTATTATTTGCAAATATCTTCTCCCATACTATTGGTTGCCTTTTAGTCATTGATTGTTTCCTTTGCTGTGCAGAAGCTTTTTATTTTGATGTAATCCAATAGTTTATTTTTTATTTTTTTCCCCTTGCCTCAGGAGATACATCCAGAAACAAGTTGCTACAGCTGATATTAGAGAAATTACTGCTTGTGCTTTCTTCAAGGACTTTTATGATTTCAGGTCTCACATTTAGATCTTTAAACCATGTTGGGCTCATTTTTGTGTATGGTAAAAGAGTGATCCAGTTTTATTCTTTTGTATGTTGCTGTCCAGTTTCTCCAACACCATTTGTTGAAGACACTGTTTTTTTGCCATTGGATATTCTTTCCTGCTTTGTCAAAGATTAGTTAACCATATAGTTGTGGGTTCATTTCTGCATTTTCTGTTCTGTTCTATTTATCTATGTGTCTGTTTTCATGCTGGTACCATACTCTTTTGATTACCACAGCTTTGTAATATAACTTGAAGTCTGAAAGTGTGATGCCTCCGGCTTTGCTTTTCTTTTTCAAGGTTGCTTTGGCTATGCAGGTTCTTTTTTGTTTCCATACAAATACTAGGATTGTTTGTTCTAGCCCTGTGAGAAATGCTGTTGGTGCTTTGATAGGGATTGCACTGAATGTGTAGATTGCTTTGCGGAGTATAGATATTTTAACAATATTTGTTCTTCCAATTCATGAGCATGGAATGTCTTTCTTTGTGTCCTCTTCAATTTCTTTCTTCAGCGTTTTATAGTTTTCAGAATACAGGTCTTCCACTTCTTTGGTTAGGTTTACTTCTAGGTATTTTGTTATTTTGAGTGCAATTATAAAAGGGATTGATACCTTAATTTCTCTTTCTGCTGCTTGATTATTGGTGTATAGAAATGTAACAGATTTCCATATGTTGATTTTGTATCTGGTGATTTTACTGAATTTGTTGATCACTTCTAGCAGTTTTTTCGTGGAGTCTTTTGGGTTTTCTATATATAAAATCATGTCACCTGCAAATAGTGAAAGTTTTAGTACTTCCTTACTGATCTGGATGCCTTTTATTTCTTTTTCTTGTCTGATTGCTGTGGCTAGGACTTCTAGAACTATGTTAAATAAAAGTGGTGAGAGTAGACATCCCTGTCTTGTTCCTGACTTTAGAGGAAAAGCTCTGAGTTGTTCCACATTCAGGATATTACATATGCGTTTATCATATATGGTCTTTATTATGTTGAGATATGTTCTCTCTACACAGTTCTCTTTTTTAATGATATCTTTATCTGGTTTTGATACCAGGGTAATGGTGGCCTCATAGAATGAATTTGAAAATTTTCCTTCCTTTTCTATTTTTTTGGAATAGTTTGAGAAGAATGGGTATTCAGTTTTCTTTAAATGTTTGACAGAATTTGCTTGTGAAGCCATCTAGTCCTGGCTTTTTGTTTGTTGGAAATTTTTTGATTACTGATTCAATTTCTCTGCTGGTTTCAGTCTGTTCAGATTTTCTATTCCTGCTTTAGTTTTTGTAATCTATATGTTTCTAGGAATTTTCCATTTCTTTTAGGTTGTCCAATTTTTTGCCATATAGTTTTTCATAATATTCTCTTATAATTATTTGTATTTCTGTAGTGTTGGTTGTTATTTCTCCTCTCTCATTTGTGATTTTATTTATATGGGTCCTGTCTCTCTTCTTTTTGATAAGTCTTGCTAGAGGTTTATCAATTTTATTAACTTTTTCAAAGAACCAGTCCTGGTTTCATTGGTCTGTTCTATTGTTTTTATAATTTCTGTGTCATTTGTTTATGCTCTAATCCTTATTATTTCCTTCCCTCTGTTGGTTTGGGATTTGGTTTGTTCTTCTTTTTCTAGCTCCTTTAAGTGTAAGGTTAGGTTGTCTGGTTTTCTTGCTTCTTGTAGTAGGCCTGTATTGCTATATACTTCCCTCGTAGAACCACTTTTGCTGCATCCCAAAAGTTTTGGACCGTTGTGTTTTCATTTTCATTTATTTCCATGTATTTTTTTTTCTTCTTTTATTTCCTGGTTAACCCATTCATTGTTTAGTAGCATGTTATTTAAATTCCATGTATTTGTGGTCTTTCCAGATTTTTAGTTATCATTGACTTCTAGTTTCATAGTGTGGTGGTCAGAAAAGGTATATGGTATGACTTCAGTCTTCTTGAATTTGTTGAGGCCTGTTTTGTGCCCTAATAGGTGATCTGTTGTGAAGAATGTTCCATGTGCACTTGAAAAGAATATATATTCTGCTGCTTTAGAATGAAATGATCTTAATATATCTATTAAGTCCATCTGGTCCACTGTGTCTTTCAGTGCCCTCGTTTCCTTGTTGATTTTCTTTTTAAATGATTCGTGCATTGATGTATGTGGGATATTAAAGTGCCCTACTACTATTGTATCATTACCAATTAGTTCCTTTATATTTGTTATTAATTGTTTTATGTATTTGGGTGCTCTCATGTTGGGTGTATAAGGATTTACAATTCTTAGATCTTCATGTTGGATTATTCCCTGTATTATTATATAATGTCTTTTTTTTTTTGCTCTTGTTACAGTCTCTGTTTTAAAGTCTAGTTTGCCTGATGTAAGTATTGCTACTCTGGTTTTCTTTTGACATCTATTTCCATGATAAGTGTTTCTCCATCCCTTCACTTTCAATCTGCAGGTGATTTTAGGTCTAAAATCAGTCTCTTGTAGGCAGCATATAGATGGATCTTGTTTGTTTTTTTTTTTAATCTATTCTGTCATCTTATATATTTTGATTGGAGATTTTGTCCATTTACATTCAAAGTAATTATTGATAGATATGTATTTATTGCCATTTTATTACTTGCTTTGTGGTTGTTTCCGGAGATTTTCTCTGATCCTTTCTTGTTTTTCTCTTTCATGTTTTGCTGATTTTCTTTGGTGATACATTGGGATTTCTTTCTTGTTATTCTTTGCATATTTATTAGTAGCTTTTGATTTGTGGTTACCATTAGGTTTGTATATAATATCTTCTGCATAAAACAGCCTCTATTAAGTTGTTGGCCATTTAAATTTGAACCCATTTTTACTCCTTTCCTCTCCATGTCTTAGGTATATGGTGTCATATTTTATACCCTTTTATTTTGTAAATTCTTTGATTTTTTTACAGAAATACTCATTTTTATTGCGTTTGTGTTTTTATTGTAACTTTTGATCTTTCTTTTCCACTGAAAGCATCCCCTTCAATATTTCTTGCAGAGCTGGTTTAGTAGTCACAAAGCCCTTTATTTTTTGTTTGTCTGGGAAACTCTTTATCTCTCCAATTCTGAATGATAGCCTTGCTGGATAGAGTATTCTTAGCTGCAGATTTTTCCCATTCAGCACATTGAATATATCATAACATTCCCTTCTGGCTTGCCAGCTTTTGGTTGAGAAATCTCCAGCTAGCCTTATAGGTTTTCCCTTATAATTTAAGGACTACTTTTGTTTTGCTGCTTTTAAGATTTTTTTCTTCATCACTTTATTTCACAAACTTAATTATAATATGTCTTGGTGTTGACCTGCTTTTGTTGATTTTGATGGGAGTTCTCTGTGCCTCCTGGATCTGCATGTCTGTTTCCTCCCCACAGATTAGGGAATTTTTCAGCTATTAATTCTTAAAGTGGATTTTCTGCCCCCTTTTCTCTCTCTTCTTCTTCTGGGATACCTACAATATAAATGTTACTATGTTTGATGAAGTCTCAGAGTTCCCTAAGTCTATCCTCGTTTTGTGTTAATTCTTCTCTCTCTTGGTCAGCTTCATTGTTTTCCATTACTTTGTCTTCTGTATATTAATTCATTCCTCTGTTTCTACCAGCCTGGTGTTGATTGCATCAAGTATGTTTCTAATCTCATTTATTGCGCTCTTAATCTCTGATTAATTCTTTTTTAATTCTTTTATCTCTCTGATAAGGATCTCACTGATGTCTTTCATTCTTTTGTCAAGCCCAGTGAGTATCCTTATGATCACTGCTTTAAAGTCTGCATAAGGCACGTTACTTATATCAGTTTCACTTAGATCTCTGGCTGTGATCTTATCTTGTTCTTTCATTTGGGATAAATTCCTCTGTCTTCTGGTTTTGTCTAAGTCTCTGCCTGCTTCTCTGTGTTAGAAAGGCCAATTATGTTTCCTGCTCCTGAAAGAAATGGCCTCATGAAGAAGAGGTCATGTAGTTCCCAGGATCTGGTGCTTCAGGAAGTGTCTTCAGTGTGTGCTGCATGCACTATGCTGTTGTATTCTGGCTGGTTTATCCTTCAAGCCATTCATCTGTAAAGATCCTCCTTGCGTGCTGTGGGTAGTGTTTGTTCCCTGGCCTGAATGTGGTAAATTTAACCTAGGTGTGCTTTAGCCTGCTTGTGAAATGAGACCTGTCACTACCTCCACCAGAACCAAGGACCTGCTAAACTCTCTGGTTGGGAGACATGGTATGGGCAAGGGCTTATGTTGGTCTTCTGGAGGAGGGCCTGCCACACTGGCATGAGACAAATGTGGCTGAGAAAGGCAGTTCCCCCATTGCACCATAGTTCCACCATGGGAGTGTGGGGCTTGGTGTAAGCAAGTTGGGCAGCCAGTGTTTGTACTGTGCTGCTTCCTACAGGTGACTCTGTATTTATGCTGAGGGATATAGGAGGGAAATGGCCCCATCCAGCTCCTTGGTTCCCGGAGAGATGTCTCTGTGAATGGTTCCTCTCAGAGACATGCTCCAAGAAGAGAGAATAATCTCCCCATTGTGTGACCCAGGTGCTCTTCAGTTTGCTATTTCCATGATATCTGCCCCCCCCGGTTGTTTGCCTGCCTTCTCTCCAGGAGTAGTGCGATGCACTCCAGGCTGTATCCCAGCCAAACCTGTTGACCTTCAAAACTCCAGGCTTTAAGCCCCACTGGTTGCATGAACTCACAAAATTCAGCCCCTCTTACTTTCCAAGCTAATTACTGTGGGGAAACTTTCCTTGTGCATTACCCTGTGTGCTCCTCTCTCCCTGGCTCTCCTTCCCTCCCTCCCTTCTCTACAACCATGCCTCCCTGGCCTCTGCAGCACCTGTGATATATTTCTCCCCTAAACTACATCTCTGCACTTCCTTCTTCAGTGTGGCCCTTTCTCTACTTTATTTGTGGAGTTTGTTCTACCAGTCTTCAGGTTGATTTCTGGAATATTTAGGATTATTTGATAGTTTTCTAGTTGTATTTGTGGGACAGAGTGAGCCTAGGGTCCTCCTACTCTACCGCCAACTTCTTCTAAACTCACTTTGATAGATTTTTGAATACTGGACCAGCGTTGCATCCTTCAGATACACTCACCTGACCATGGTGTATAATTCTTTTTTATATATTGTTGAATTTGTTGCTAATTATGATAATAATTTTTGTGTCCATATTCATGAAAGATACTGGTCTATATTTGCTTTCTTTGTACTGTTATTGACCTGTTTGGTATCAGGGTGATACTAGCTTCATAAAGGAATTGAAAGTGTTTCCGCCTCTTCCATTCTAGAAGAGGTTGTGTAGAATTAGTATTCTTTTTTTAAAATTTAGTAGAATTCTCCAAGACAATCTGAGCGTAGAGATTACTTCATTGTGAGTTTTTAAATTATGAATTCAATTTCCGTGATAGTTACAAGGCTATTCAAATTCTTTATTTCATATTGACAGTGTTATGGTAGCTTCAAGGAATTGATCTATTTCATCCAAGTTCTCAAAATTATATGTCTAGAGCATTCACTTATCTTTTTTGTTTGCATGGCCTGTAATAATATCCTCTGCGTCATGACTGATATTAGGAATTTGTGTGTTCTCTATTTTTGTGTTTGTGAATCTTGCTAGAGGTTTGTCAATTTTGCTGATCTTTTCAAAGAGCTAGCTCTTTATATCATTGATTTTTCTGTTTTTTAAATTTTCATTCTCTTTGACTTCTGCCCTCATATTATTACCTTCTTTTTGCTTTGTACCATTTATTCACCTATTGAAGGACATCTTGGTTGCTTCCAAGTCCTGGCAATTATGAATATAAAGCTGCTATAAACATCTCTGTATAGTTTTTTTGTATGGAGGTAAGTTTTCAGCTCCTTTGGGTAAATACCAAAGAATGTGATTACTAGACTGTATGGTAAGAGTATGTTTAGTTTTGTAAGAAACCACCAGTCTTCCAAAGTGGCTGTAATGTTTTGCATTCCCACCAGCAATGAACGAGAGGTCCTCTTGCTCCTCATCCTCTCCAGCATCTGATTTACTCAATGTTTTGGATATTGACAATCCTAATAGGTGTGAATAATATCTCATTGTTATTTTAATTTGTGTTTTCCTGATGACATATGATGTGGGGCATCTTTTCATATGCTTATTTGCCCTCCGTATATCTTCTTTGATAAAATATTTTGTATTTTTTATTTTCATTGAGTTCAATAATTTTTTCTTTCTCTTGTGACTTCCTTTTTGACTCATGATTTATTTAGAAGTATGTTGCTTAGTTTCCACATGTTTGGAAATATTGCTGTTCTATTTTATTATTGATTTATAGTTTGATTCCATTGTACATTGTACAGAGAAAACACTGTAATTGCAATTCTTTTTAGGAGTCTGATGACATGAATGTTAGATCTTTTGTTATAGACATAAAAGTCCCCAAGGCTCTATTTATTTTGTCTGTTTTCTCTCTGTTTTCCAGATTGGGTGATTTCTGTTGTTCTCTCTTGCAGCTCACTGATTCTTTCTTCTTTCCCCCACATTTTGTTTTGAACCCATTCAGTGCCTTTCTTTTGGTTACACTATGTGAAGTTCTCCTTACATTTTGATATTCTTATAAAATGTCTTCATTGTGACTATATTTTCATTTGATTCAAGTGCATTCTTAATTACTTGGTAAAACATATTTATGATGGCTGCTCTAAAACCTCTTTCAGACAAAACTTCACCATAAAAACAGAAGTAGAGAAAAGCACATACCTACTGCAAAAGGTCCTGCTCAAGTCTTTCATGAAGAAATAAAATAAAACCTTTGACAAATAAGTCTAGCCTCTGTGTCATCTCAACATTGGCATCTATTAATTATCTCTTTTATTCAGTTTGAGGTCTTCCTGGTCCTGGATGTGATGAGTGATTTTTAATTGAAACCTGGATATTCGGGGCGTTATGTGGTACATCTTTGCACCTTATTTATACCTTCTGTTTTAGTTGATTTTTCTGGCAGTAGTCTGGTGGGGCACATGAGGGAGCATTCTATCTTATTATTGTCAGGTACTAGTAGAAGTCCTGGTTTCCCACTTGACCTTCACATACACTTTCATTTTCACCTCAGGGTGGGAGCTTCTCATTACTGCTAGGCATTGCTGGGACTTCTAGTTCCCGGAAGACCTCCACTTTGACCTCCCTGAGAGAAGTAAGAATCCTCTTTACTGCTCCTCAGTGTCCCCACTGACCCAATGGTGGAGGAGTGGACTTTTTACCATTGGGTTCTATGGAAGTCCTGACTTTCCATTAGGTCTCCTATTATACCACTCACAGGGAATGTGTCTCTTTACTGCTGTGTTGGGATGGTAGTCCAGGCTCCCCTTGTGATTTCCTCTGACATTGTCAGAGTGGGGGCTTGTTACTTCCCAGCATAGATTAAAGTCTTGTATCCACTTTGGCCTTCTCAGACACCATCCGGGCAGAGTTGGGTAAGGTTGGGCTCCTTATTAAAGCCTGGTGAGGGTAGAGGTGTAGGCTCCTCACCTAGTCTTTGTTGGTGTGAGTACAGGGGAGGCTATAGATTTTTCTGTGGTATTTGGCTGCTGTAGAACAATTATTGGCTAAAAGTTTTCTGTTGTATCAGGCTGCCCGTTTTCCTTTAACAGACTTTTATTGTGTCTTTGTTACTGTTATGCCCACTGGCATTTCTCAATTATTGGCATCTTAGGGTATGTAAGGCAACAAGAAAGCAGGAGAACTCATTGTTCAGGGTATTGTTCAATGAAGTGGCACTCATTGTTAGTCTGTCACCTTCTCCTTACCCTTCAGAGTTGTCTTATGTTTGTTTTATACGTAACATCCAGGGTTTTTATTTGTACTTAGCAGGAGAAATAGGGGAAAGTATATCTATTCTGTCCTCCCAAAAGCGAAGTCTACTATCCTACTTTTAATGATAGACGTGTGCTTAGAAGCATACCTGATGTCAAATGGTTTATATAGACAGACATTTTTTAATATGTATAGAACACTTGAGGTTTCAGAGAAATGAACAAAAGGCCAGAGAAGAAAAAGATAATCCAGTTTTCAGTGACTGGCAGGTAATCAGATACAGTTGTAATGTAAGGCGGGCATAGTAAGGACTAAGGAGAAGCAGCTGGAGATCAGGATCTTGAGCAGTTTGAATTTCTTCTGTACCACTGGGGAGCCATTGCGGCCTATTGTTCAGACCAGAGCATGGCTCAAGGGCACTTTCAGGGTGGTACCCCTTAACATCCTCACTTGAGCTAGATGAGCTAGGGACAGGTAGAGATTTCCTAGAGGGGCAGGTAGGGACAGAAATATCAAACTTAATGGATTACATGGGTCATCGAAACACTTAACAACTGGAATATGGTTGTACATGGTCAAAATGGAGTTTGTCTGGGACTGGTTTGTGTGCCAGACAAAAAATGCCCACAGTGATTTACACAAAAGCTAGCAATACCCTCCTGCTGATTACCATGTATACCTGTGATCTCTACAGTTTATTTCATAATGATAAATTATGCAATTAGACTTCCATCACTATAGCTATAAACACTGCAGAAAAACTGATTGCGGTTTTGTATTCCCTTGGTGCATTTGCAGAATCAATTATGCCATATTTTCAATGTGACAAACTACTGGAGAGATTGCACATGATTTTTTTTTCTTCTTCATTTTTCTGTTGTAATTTGACAAGTAATTATCACTCCAGGCAAGACATACTGTTCCTGAGAAGAACCATTTGGGGAAATTGGAGACCAGAGTGAGAAGTCCTTTTTCAGGTTCTCCTCTACTCACTGTCCTTTAAACTATGTCTCAGTCACCTTCTGAGTCACCTCCAGATTGAGCAAAGTGTAGATTATTTTGTTGTGGAGACTAAGCTGTGAAAGGAGTCAAAGAATTTAGAACCGAGGTTTTCTTCTAAATCTTAAATGTGTTTTTATAACTTATTTAATCTTTGCATTGAAGGTGCCTCGTTGCGCAGTAGGTAGCGCGTCAGTCTCATAATCTTTGCATTGAACCATTTTTAAATGAAATCTCATTTGAACCTCAATGAAGAAGACAAGTAAGTGCTCTGGCTGAAATAGGAGAGGAGTGCCTGGATGTCTGCCTGCCTCCGATACCTTCTTCTTCTATTGAGGGAACCCCAGAGATAGTTCTTCAGAACTATCTGGTCTGATTGGAAACCTTACAGTTCTATGTGACTTGGTTCCATTCTTTGATATTACAGATGGAAAAGTCCATTTATTCATTTGTTCCACAAATATTTATTGATTACCCACACCGCCAATCACTGTACTAAGAACTGTAAGAGTAACAAAATATAAGGTAAGGGACTCACAGGGACTATTGCTCCTTAGTCTGCAACCCTGCCTAGAACAACACAACCCTTTTAGTAACCATTCTAGCTATACAAACATCAGGGCACTGATTCTGCCCAATATTTCCCCTTTCCTCTCACATTTAGGCGGGTGGTGACTTCCTGTTCTCTGCTTTCCCAATAAGTCCCCAAGACAAAATATGTGTACCATATTCCTTTTAAGCAAGCTTAGTTGTACCATAATAGTAATTAAAGGAGGAATTTCTTCCAGGAAAGCATGAGTAAAGTCCTGTTTATAAAACATGACTGTGTCCTTCACACAGTTGGAATGGTATGTACTTTCTGGGCCCAACAGTTGATAAGCGGTTTCTACTACCTCCAACCTTCTCTTATTCTAGATGTTTATTTCCTTTGAAGAAAGACAAATGTCTCTAATCCACAAACTATATTCCTTGTCTCATCTGTCTAGTTTGGGAAAGAATAGAAGTAGGGTTCTCAGATTTAGGAAAAAATACAGAATACCCAGTTACATATTTTTTTAAAGATTGAGGTATAATTGACATTTAACATTACATTACTTTCAGGTGTACAACAAAATGATTCAGTATTTGTTTACATTGCAAAATGACCCCCACAAAAAGTCTAGGTAACCTCTGTTACCATATATAGTTAATTTTTTTTATTGTGATAAGAACTTTTAAGATCTACTCACTTAGCAATGTTCAAACAAGCAATACAGTATTATTCATTTTTTATCTGGTTAAAATTTAAATTTGAATTAAAGATAAACAACAAATACTCTTTAAATTGTATGGCACACACTAAAAACTTATTTAAAATACCATTTTTACTATAAATATTATTGCATGGGTATACTTAAACTAAAGTGTTATTTGTTATCTGAAATTTAAAGTTGACTGTCATATATACTCTCTGTATATTAGATATATAGCGAGATCTGTCTATGTATCCATCTACTGTGTGTTTATGTGTGTTCTGCCCCACAGAACTGTCCTGCTATTAGTCAGGACGGGAAAAATTGATACATTGCTCACAGCATTTCAGGATTGTTGAGGGGTAAAAACAGCTATGGAAATGCAAGCTGTTATTATGCAGTTATGTTTCCTGGCCCATTGGAAAAAAATACCATGCTTAATTTAAAAGTTATTTGCATTGCTTATAGGACAGCACAGATATATTCTCAGTCTGTCAAGCTCTTTTTCAAATGCTATGGGTTCTGCGCAGCTTAAATGAATTTTGCCAGCCATGTTCCCATATTGAGAAACCCAAGACATATGTTTCTGATTCATTTACACCAAACCAATCAAATTGTTGTGTTTTTTTTTCTTTTTTTTTTTCTTTCTAAACTCATAGATGTTTGCAAGGTTTCAGGAAATATTTTATTTTGATGTTCTAGAGTTACTTGTTATTAACTGAGATACTGGTGATAATTCCTCCACCTCCTTCTTTTCTCTAGTTTAATTACTGATCAAGCAGGAGGTAGAATTATAAAGCGGCGGCCCTCTGAGCTGGATTAGTTCCATTTGGAAAACTGAATGGATGTTAACAGCATCAGCCTTTTGGAAAATCCAGATTTCAAAGAGCACTAGTAATCTGAAACTTTTATGAGTAAGGTATCCAACAAGTTGAGCCCCTTAATAACTAACACTGATTTATAGCAAAGATATATCTGAAGCTTTTAGCATTTAGTTTGAGGCCTACAGAAAAAAACAAAAAACAAAAACCAGAAATCCAATTTATTCTAGGTATCAAAGTGCTAAGGAGCACTCCATCTGTCCCTTTGCTTGATTGTCAATTTTAAATAACCACAAACAACAGAAAGAAATAGAACTCCATTTGTACCATTACAGCAGATTCAAACCATGGTGCGAAAGTCCCAGAGTAATGACTAATAAATGCTGTGAAAACACGCTGTTACAGCTTGACAAAGACCTGTGAGACGGGCATCAGTATTACTTTTGTCTTTTTCACAAATGTAGCAATAACTAATAGAAAATTTTTCTGTAACTCACATGGATGAGTATTCCCAGAATGTGATACAAAGTTGATTTAAAAAAACCAATTTGAGGGATTGACTGTCTGATCTACCCAGTTAATCTCAACACTTTTTTATACCTTATGTATAACCTTTACTCACAAATGGCTATCAAAGAAAAGAATTGGTAGCTGAATTTCAGGTTGTTGTCCATTCATGAGTAAATGATTGTTCTGTGATTGGATTTAGGGGCTCAAATGCTGCCTGAGGTTATAGAATTAATTCCACACCTAATTTACTTTCCAGACACAGTGGTGGGAATTCCAGTGAAAAGTAAAGCTAAAAGCAGGTGGGCTGTGGTTTTTAAATATCCAGTCTTCCTTTTTTAAGCTCCCAAAGACTGTTATTTGTCATGTTCCGTGAGTGATTAATCTACATTGTACTTTAATTACTTATGGGCATTTCTTATTTGTCTGCTAGACTGTGACCTGACTCAGAGCAATGTCACTCCACAGTGTCTGATTCTACTTTGTTTTCTTTTCATCTTGTATACAGTGTCTTTGCCATATTGAGTCCTCAGTAGATATCATTCATGATTAAGGATTGGGGATCTTTCTATAGACATGGATTAAAAAGGGTTGACTGGCTTTATGTGGTCAGTCTATAGGACTATCAGGACCATCTGCTCAAGTTAATAAATCTATTTTAATATGAAAGATTGCAGTCTACAGAGGTAAGCAGACACCAAGCCAATTGGGGTTTTTTTTGTAAGATTTTATTCATTTGTCAGAGAAGCAGGCAGAGGGAGAAGCAGGCTCTCTGCTTAGCAAGGAGCCTGATGCAGGACTTGATCCCAGCACCCTGGGATCACAACCCAAGCGGAAGGCAGACACTTCCACTGAAGTGAATTGAGCCACCCACCATTGGTGTCCCCCAAGCCAATCTTGATTTACCATTATGTCATCCAATAGGAAGAGTTCTAATTAGAGGACCTGCATATTTGTCCCATCTCCACTATGCACTATTAGTACTCTCTGTGAGGAATTAGGGAAATTGCTCAACTCCTGGAATTGACCTCCTTTAGCACTCACTCGCCCTGTTTCCTCTTAAGAGTTTTTACAAAGATACAGCTAAGAGAACCTTGTACTTCTCAGAATCTTTCCTGTAGGGAAACTCTGGGGAATGTGCAAAGATGGGTTGACAGTGAAGTTACCTGCAACACTGTAGCAGCAAAAAGTCAGAGGCACCCTAAATATTCATCAGTTGAAGCATTGCTACCTCATCCATAAAATTAAATACTACACAACTATTAATGATGCAGATCTATATATTGATAAGAATTTCCATGATACATTTTTTAATGAAAAAAAAGAGAAATTTGAAAACTGTGGTATAGCTTGTAGTTCCAGTTTTAGTTAAAAAAAATAGAAAAAAATAGAGATGAGAGTTTATGAGTAGATGAATGGTTAAACTGAGACTTGTAGGACACGCAATGGGTGTGGTTGGTTTTGGACAGGAATAATAAAATGGATAATAAGAATAAGTGATACTTATGGAGCTCTAAATATGTGCCAGGCACTATTCTGAATTTTACGTTCATAAATAATCTCTATCACAACTCTTACAAAGTCACTACTATTATTTCTACTTTGCAGATGAGAAAACTGAGGTATAGAGAAGTGAAATAACATGGCTAAGGTTATAACAGAAAATCATATAAGAGCTGGAAACAGGATCTGGATCCATGTAGTCTGACTATGTAGACACAGTCTGCCCTTGGCTGCGACATCATATGGGGGCAAACTGGGCATGTACTTCAGGAACATATTCTTTCCATTTCATATACTTCTGTGTGGTTTGTATATCTTCATCAGACACATATTACTTTATAACTCTAATACAATGCATTTCCCAAACTAGATTATATACACGAAAACCTTTTGTTTTATAGCCTGTCACTTGGTGTACTTATATAAATTCAAAGCACTAAGAGATGCTCATTATATTAAAAAATATAAAGTTGTTTCACACATCAACATCTCTACACAATCTTTGCTGGGGTAAGGGAAGTTGAAAATAAGACAGTCACATCCCCAGCTTTTACTTGTATTTTCTCCATAATGTGACTCGTGATTGCTTTGCAGATGGGGTCTGATTATCAAATTGTGCATCCTCCTAAACCCACTCATGTCAATTGCACATCAGACAATAACTAGCAAGTGGTGTCAGCACCCCATCGTCAGAGCTACTGTCGGCATTTGGCCAAGAATAAGAATGACAAGTATATACATTTCCAGCTTTGCAATCAACATGGAAATTAGTCAGCTTATAGATGCTGAGTGGTCTTATAGAGAGGGCCCCAGCTGCAGACAAAATGCCAAACTGAAGGATGATAAACAGAGCAGAGGCATTTAGCAGCTTTTCTTTTCAGCTGTTTGCCGCCTGAGAGCCTTGGCAGTAGGGAGGGGCTGGCAGGAATTACTGAATTATTTCAGATCTGGAGGGGATCTTCAATGCTTATTGTTTTCCTGTGAGGAACCTGGGGCTCAGGAAGGGACTAATGGGAGTTACCCAGCACAATGGAAGAGAAAGGGGGCATAGTGTCAGCCCTTGGCTTTTCCTGTATCATCGAATCATAGATGTATTCATTCATGCATGGATGTTTGGGGGCATTTATTTATTAAACAAAATTGTCTATTGAATGGCAATAGTCCATTGTCTTCACTGCAGCCAGAGTCATCTTTTAAAAATGGAAGCTAGATATATTTCTTTTCTTCTTCAAACACTCCAATATCCTCACATTGCCCTTGGAATAAAATACCAATGCTTTACCAAGACCTATGAGGCCTAATAGGAGGACTCTTTTTTTTTTTTTTAAGATTTTATTTATTTATTTGAGAGGGAATGCATATATGCACGCGAGAGAGAGAGAGCGCGCGCACGTACACATAGGAGCAGGGGAAGAGGGAGAAGCAGACCCCCTGCTGAGCAGGAAGCCCAATGCAGGGCTCAATCCCAGGACCCCGGGATCATGACCCAAGCTGAAGGCAGATGCTTAACTGACGGAGCCACCCAGGCACCCAATAGTCTAGACTCTTAATGCCTCTGTCAACTGTCTCCCATCACTCAGCTCCCCCAGCATCACTATCACCACTGTGGGTGAAGAAAGATAATTTCTTCTCTCCCCTTCTAGGTTCTTGGCTGAGACCCCTGTAATAAAAGGTATATGAGCAGAAGAAAAACAAATGAGTATAATAGTGTCTACCTCCTGTATACATGAGAGATACCCAGAAAAACTGAGTAATTCTCCTAAAATGCTCTCAGTTACCACCTTAAATACCATCCCTACCTAAAGGCAAAGTGTGGGAGGTAGATGTCCTGGGAGGTGATTAGGCAGAGCATAGTGAACAAGGGTAAGGTTTTATACCGTCTCTGCTCTCTCCATTGATGAGCTTCTAGGGTTTAATCATCTCCCTTTTCCTGATACATCAAAGGAGACACTCTTAGAAATGGAGATTTTTCCTTATAAATGTAAAGGTCTCTTACAAAAGGGTAACTTCTGTTTGGTTTTCAGAACTTCTTTTATGCCTGCTGTTTCTTAAAAATAATCAGCTTATAATATTCTTTATGCCAAGGAGGCATATTTTGGGGTGACAAGTTCTCCCCTTCACATCCCTCCACAGCCATGCATCAGGTAATGTGTCCGGAGATCAGACTAAGCCCTAGCTTGCCTTAGGTCTTTGTATTTGTTTTTCCCTCCACCTAGAATGTTCTTGCTGGCTCTCATTGGCTTGCTCTTTCTCATGGTTCAGCCTTAGTATAAAACTTAACCTTCTCAGAGAGGCCTGCCTGCTGACTGTCTAAATTACCTCTCCCATTGGTTACTCTTTTCCCACTTGTATTCTCCTCCTGGCACTTTATTTACTGCCTTCTGTGGCTATCTTTATCTGTTAACTTGTCGGTCATTTGTCTCGTCTGTAGTCCTATTCCCTGCTGTGCCTGACCCAAATCAGCCCTCAGCAAATGTTGGTGGAGTGAGTGATCCCACTAAAGATGAGATGCCGGGTCTTAGGCATCAAGGCCAGACTGGTACATATAACAGATCTCTGGCCTGCGGCCTTGATAATCTAGGAAGACTGACAGAGGAAAAAGTAAACAAATACCAAAACGTTGCCATATATTTATCCATATTTGCATAGGAAAATAAGAACATCACTTTATAGTAAACTGATATTTTTTAGTACCTGGATACAATTATATGAGAACATATATCTACTTGTAATGAATGTGTTTGGATTTGAAACAAGCAAGACAATATCTAACTCAGTATAATCAACACTTGTTCTTATAGTTGCTGTTTCGAAATTGGGACTTACGTACACATTTAGAATCACAGTGACTGTCACAGATATAAAAGCAGACTGATACATGTATGGCATATTAGCAACCAAAACAATAAAAACAGCAGTGCTGTTAATTGCATGGTTTACTGAAATGATGAATGATCCTGGGTAAAGTCCTGAATTAAACAAAATATAATTTTCTCTTGATTTATCATGTTATATTCCTAGAAAATTCAGTACAGGAAGCCATGCAAAAAGTAATAATAATTTTTTCATATTGTAGGGGCAGAAAATTTTTCTTTTTACTCTTCTATGTTCTTTGGCTGGTCTAATAATTGACATAAAACAGATAAACAAGAAAAAAAGTGTTTAATTTCATATGTAAGAGAGCCCCGTAAAAATATGAGACCCAAGGGCAAGTGAGGGCAGTTAAGGCTTATGTGCCATCCTGAGCTAAGGAATGGGATAGGGGGCTGTAGCCTCAAAGGAGAAGAAGGTAATTTACAGGACATAAGAAAAAGAGATGTTTGGTAAATAGATGTTTGCCCTGCCCTACAGATTGATCTTAAGAGTATCTGGTAATAGCTTTCTTTCTGGCCCAGACCTTCTATCTAAATTCTTTTAGGTAGTTAAAGGAAAGGTAAAAGCTTTTCTTGAATCTGCTGGGTTTTGATTGCCCTCAGCTCAAATTAATCCACATGCCAAAATGGCACATTTTGTGGTGTACTATTCCACTTCCTTTCAATATGTAAAGTGGAGTTAGGTTCTAGGCTCAAATGGCTCAAATGAATATAAACTGTTTTGGAACTTCCTAAGGATCTGACATAATGTTCAAGAGTTTGGGGATGGGAGGAAGGACAATTATTAGTATGATTCTGGTGCACTGCAGGATTTCTGACGTTTCTGACCTCACCCATTAAGTACTAGTATCACCAGTCAGCTGTTGTGACAAGAAGTTGTCCCAAGGGTAGTACAAACTTGGGGGTGGTGTTACCCTTGTTAAGAATCACTAATTAAACAATGAATCTTGGAACACTGAAAAAATAAAATAAAAAAAAAGAATCACTAATTAAATTAGACCATATATTTGATAGCCTCTAGGATGCTAAGCATGCTTTAAAAAAAAAAGTTATATTTTAAGATGATGAGTTTACAATGCTGATAATAATGCTAGAGCATTTGAGAAATAGAGCCAAAATCATACTCAGTACTTTGGACAGATTGCAGAATGAAGCTTATTGTGACCCATGCACACTCTTCTCTTCCCCATCTTGGCCTCTACCACTGTGCAACAGAGCCTGTGTGGGCTGCATATGGCAGACAGAGCTTGGCTCCTTGTAATTAGCACATTTGGAAAACTGTTTTCCTCTACTGGACAATCTTCTGCAAATCATAATAAAATGCAGGGCACTTACTCATGTCATCCAAACATTAGAAATACATGATGAGAGACTGAGAAATACAGATATAAGTTTATCTGAAGGTGAAGTATTTTTGTTAAACATTATAAAATATTACCCAAACCTGAATACATATGCAGGAAGGAACAAAGGAGGTTATGGAAAATTAAAATCCACAAAATCAGCCTAGAATTTGAATCTATTTCAATTAATGAACGAATATTTATTAAATACTCAGTATGTATATTTCTCTATATTATTCATTCTTACAATTTTAATCTTTTTTTTTCTTTGTTAAACTCTCCCAGAGAGAAACCAAGCTTTCCCATTCTTTTACAATTCCTATTATGCCTAGCATAATACTTGACACAGAAGAGAATCACATTATTTCCTTGGAACAGGGATTCTCAAGTACATCAGAGTCACCTGGAAGGCAGAGTTTCTGATTTATTAGGTCTGGGGTAAGGACTGAGAATTTGCATTTTTAAAAAAGTTCCCACGTGACACTGCTACTGCTGATCCAAGAGCCATGTTTTAAGAATCCTTGGTTTAAAGCATAATATTGTGAAGAGTTCAGGCTCTAGAACCAGAGGGGCATAGGTTGAAATCCTAGCTATACTGCCCATAAACTCTATCTTCTTGGGCCGTTTATATGATCTTTCAGAGCCTCAGCCTCTCTTCATTTAATTAATGGGGAAAATAATATCTATTTCACCCCTTGTGTGGCTAAGATTAAATAATGAATAGAAAGCACCCAGTATATGATTCATTAAATAATGAATAACTAGCACCCAGTATGTGATCATCAGATATCAGCTGTTTTTGTGGAACTTTCTCCAATAAGAAAAGGCATGGGGTTACTTGGAATTAATGTGGAATGTATATGATGGTATTATAACAGAGGAATTTCAGAAAAAACATTTCAGCTTTGGGTTTAAAGATTTTCATCTGGCTCAACCTGAATTGGGGAGGTCATTCAGAGGATTTTGATGTGAGGGGGAAAAAAAAAGTCTAGTACCCATTAGAGTTGGTAATTAAAATATTGCTGAAGCATTGACTGTATTTATATGAAAACAGCTCAATTTGCCTACAGCAGAAAGTTGCTGTCTGGGAAGAAATGTAATGTTCAAACAGCTTGTAATCAAAACACCTACCCCACACCTGGGAAAAGCATCTTGGTAATGTGTGAGTAGGACAACGATGGAAATTAACAAACACTTTTTACAGTGGCAGTAATAAGAGTAATTTTAAAAAGCTACTTTTCTCCCAGGTGATGAATTCTTTGTTTTATTGTCACCGAGCACAGGAAGTAGCGAGGTTTGAGAATGTAGCTTGTCTCCTCATGAAGGTAAGGGAATTGCACCCTTTAGGGGATGGCCTGTACTACTTGAGTATGACATGCTCCGTGAATTATCCAGGCAGTCCTGGAAGGGAAAATCTGAATGATGGTCTTTTGTGGCTGGAGAAAAATGCAATGGTAATCCATTCTCCCCATGCCATTTTCTGATGTTTGAATTCCTTCTAATGATTCCTTTCCAAGCTGCCAGGTTATTCTTCAACACCTATACGTATAGGGAACTCATCTCCAAAGGAAGTGTGGTTTGACCTTGACCAGAATTTACAGTGAAAAATTTCTTCTTTACATTGAGCTGAAAGCTCAATCGTTTTTTCCACATATACAAAATAAGATACAGGGTCTCACCTAACTCTTCTATTCTCTTGGCAAGCATTTCCATGTCTAAGGGAGCTATAGCAAGTTATTACTCTAAGAATTCAGATATAGGACAACTTAAGAATTTGGCCCTGGAATAAATTTCTCTTTAGTTAATTACAAATCCAGAGACAGTAAGAGCCTAGACAAATGCCACCCAGATGTGATTAATATTTATTTCCCACGTATTGTTTTCATTTTCCCTCTGACCTTTTTATTAGGTTTCCACTGGGCTCTGGAATGTTGGCTATAGCATTCTTAGAGAGATCCACATTAAATAGAGGCATTCATCTATTTGTTTACCAAAGAAATAGGTATTTCTGAGCACAACCTGCATGCAGAAGATTATGTTGAGGGCACTGAGTCCATAAAGATAACAACAAAACCCAGGAGATAATTAGTTTCTATTTATATATTAACTTAGTATCATTAGAAGTGTCTCTCTTGAGCTTCTTTTTTGTTCAGTGGGATTGAGGTGACTATTGATGTCTGCCATAGGTAAAGTAGTGGAAAGGGCCCCCATCCTAATTTTGGAGCATGTGTTTGTGGGTTGTATTCTAGGCCCACAGGGAGTACATGAACACATACCAAATGAGTCCTAGAGATATGAAATGCTGCTGGAGGAGGGAAGAGGTCACAGTGGGCTAGGAATGCTTTTTCAAAGAAATGTGTGTTGACTATGGATGGTCAGAAAGAAGGATAACATTCCAGCCAAGAAGAGAAGCAGAAACAAAAGTACAGAGAAAGGAATATTCATATTGTATTTGAGGATAAAGATGAAATCAGTAGACTCCTGGAAAAATGGACAAGGAGAGATTTAATAATAATGAGCAATAGCAAAATAAAGTCAGGAAGTTCAGAAAGACTTCTGTGTAGTTTTAGTGTCTGTGAGAACAAACAATAAGATATATAGGTTCTTGTCATTTGGCCAGTGACTTTAAGCAAGAGGGACAAAGGCCAACCTTAGATCAGTTGATTTGGCTAAATAACAATCCAGTATATGCAAGTTCACATTTTTAAGTAGAGAAAACAGTTTATTCTGCACAAAGAAAATGAATAGAATTTCATGGTTGTTTTTAGAGCATCAGTGTGAGAGTATCCCCTAAAATAAATGTGCATATAAATGAAAGCATGCTGAAATTTTTGGGAAAAAATGTTGTATAAAGTTCAAGTTTAATTGCAAGACAGAGAGCAAGTTTGGAATTTTTCTCAGTAGGGATAATACTGACACCAAGGGAGCAAATAATGATTCTTAGAGGGAGAAGCAAAAGATTTTACTCTTTAGGTATAAAATACAAATATATATACAGTATATAATTATAAACATATATATTATATACATACACACAATATATCTGTGATAATAAAATTTCATGGGGCAGCAATTAGGGGGAAAAAAGGAAACCTCTAAAAGACTCCTAGGGGAATGATAATGAAGAAAATCTTGAGAAACAGTGTTCTAAAGGAAGGCCAGCTGGTCAGCCAGAAGAGGATCTGGCCCTGAAAGTTCAGAATACTTATTTTTGTTAGTAAACAGTTTAGACCCAGCTCTCAGAAGTACTGTTTTTATTAATTAAGATCATAGAAACTGATAGACACCAGAAAGCCTATGGTGTTTCTCATTGTGAATTTTTAAAATGTCATATGAACTGGAATATCGATATTAGCTTGTCTAGCTTGTCTGGCCTTCTTCCTATAAAAAAGCTACATGGGAAACCCAAAAATAAGTATGAACCAGAAAAAGTGAAAGTTACTTACTTGATTTCAAATGTGAGATGGTGTCATTTAGCAGAGCCTCGTACGGCTAATCTCCATATTAGGAATAAACCTGCCATGGGCACTGGGTGCTCCCTTGAATGAGCCGAAAAAACTAATTTCCCCTCAGGGTTCTGTTACTCTTTGCCACTGGGTCACTATTTTCCCATGCTTCTGTGGTTGATCTCTTCTGGTTGATACATTACTCCTTCATATAGGTTTATTGATACCAGTGTCACGTCTGGTTGTCAGTAAGAACTCTTTAAGGTGACTTTCCATACCTCTAATCCAACCTGGTTTTCATTGTTTAATTCTTAGCACGGTATTTGTATCTGGGTCAGAAGAGCACCTCACAGTGTTCCTGTATGACTCTCGCGGCAATGACAGACCTTCAGAACCTGCTTGGGTAACACGGCCAAAGGGTCTTCATGTTCCAAAGTTGGTTTATGCACTACATACAGATTAGAGGGCTCTACCCACACCCACTGAATCAGAATTTCTGAAGGTAGGCCTGAGGAATCCGCATTTTTCATATGCACTGGATGGTTCTAATGTCTGTTGAAGTTTGAGTCATTGTTTTAAAAGGAATGCTTTGAGGCATCTCTTTAAAAAAAGCAAAATTTGGGACATCTGGGTGGCTCAGTCGGTTAAATGTCTGCCTTCAGCTCCGGTCATGATCCCAGGGTCCTGAGATGGAGTCCCACATCAGGCTTCTTGCTCAGTGGGGAGTCTGCTTCTCCCTCTGCCTGCCACTCCCCCTGCTTGTGCTCTCTATCTCTCCCTCTGATACATACATACATACATACATACATAGCTAGCAAGATTTTTCTATCGCAGAAAGACCGATCAGACCTTCTTTCTTAGGTCATTGTCAAACCAGTGACCCTTGCATGAGCTGCCTTTCTGTATTTAATATAAGCACTTCGTTGCATTATTCTAAACCCTCAAAAATCACTAGCAAACTTTTAGGACAAAAGGTTTGCACTCTCAAAATCTGTCATTTCATTTTACTCCCAAATATATAAATGTCTCTGAATGAATGTATTCTTTAGATAGATGTTGTAGACTTCTTTAAACTACATAATTTTTTAAGGAAAATTATTTTGGAATTCTGGAAAGACTTCTGGAGTAGGGTCTGAAGTTCGGAGTTAAAACCCTGGCTCTGTAATTTGCATGTCGTCTGTCTGTAAGCAATTAACTTGGCATCTCTGGGCTGTAGTCACCTAATTAGTTAAAGCAAAATAAGAACTTTCCTAGTTATATGACAGGACATTTGGATAATCACAAGAGAGAATAGTTGTTAAGGCACCATGAAAAAATTAAGAATTCATAAGAATGCAAGATATTATTAAAAGCCAATTCTCAATTGTAGACATGCTTGTGACAGGTAAAAATTTTTTCCCATTCTAGTCTAAGCTAATGGTGATGGGCTTGAGGAATTTTGAGTTGAAGACAATTTCAAGGCGGAGAGATTAGATGTTATAAATAATCACTGGAAGGGAATGTATGTGTCTGAATGTGAAATGACACCCCTGAATTTCCCAGGAACCAAGAGTGACATTTAAGCAATTGAAAACATCAGCGGAACGAATCGACTCACGGAACGCAAATTTATGTCAAGCAGGAAATAGAAGTATGGTGCTGCCTCTGAAAAAGGAGAGAGGCTTCACAAGAACGTTAATAACATGTCTATCACGTGGCCTTCTCTACCAAAGGGAGAAAATTGTTTCCTTATAAATTAACTCCGGATACAATATCCTGCTTACTCTTAAGCACATCTGTGCTTGTGCCAGATGCCTCTTTAAGTCTTCGGTGTTTCATGTGTCTCCTCTAAGTTCAGACCCTCTGGTGTAGGACTGAAGGCTTTCCAAAATCTAATCCTATATCACATTCCAAACTCATCCTCCCATGGTATCTCTTCACTCAGTCTAAATGCCTCCACACAGTCTGCTTTGTATCTCCCAGATAAATCTATACTTTTCCAGTCTCCACCCTCTACCTCTAGCACCAGCTTCTAATTCTTTCTAATGCACACACAAGTTGAATATCTGCAACCCACCAAGGCCAAATTAAAGAATCTCTGCTCCGAGTTGCAAATCCACCTTAAAATGAGTGAACTTACATAGTCATAATACTGCAAAGACCAGACTTTGCATTCACTTAAGATACAGCTGGATCTAGCCACTCAAATTAGGTCATCAGGAATCTGTATGTTTCTACCTCTTGACTCTGATTTCTTTTGTACTGAATAGATTTTTAATCAAGGTTTTCTTTTGAAGTAGCTATAATGGCTTCCAGTAGCTCCAAGAATATGTTCTACTAACTTAACAACTCTACTAAAATGAGAAAATCTTTTTACTAATATATATTTTTTAAAAAGTCCTGGGTAGAGCTCTCAAGACTGCCACTGGATCATGTACCCATTTCTGAGGTAATTGAAGTGGCTAGGAATGTGGTACTCTAATCAATTGGGCGAGGTCATATGTGGACCTTGTTCTTGGGACTGGGTGTATAGGAACTGAGAGTGATGGAGTTTGACTCCTGAAAGGAAAAGAGGGCTGTCACTAACAGAAGAAAAGGGAACGGATGCTGGGATGCACAGATGTGAGGGGTTTTTTTTTAAAGATTTCATTTATTTATTTGAGAGAGTGTGTGAGAGAGAGAGCACAAGCAGGGGGAGCTGCAGAGGGAGAGGGAGAAACAAGCTTCCAGGCTGAACAGGGAGCCTAATATGGGGGCTCGATCCCAGGACCCTGAAATCATGAGCCATATGCAGATGCTTAAGTGACTGAGCCACCCAGGCACCCCTGTGAGATTCTACTCCAACCATTTCTTCTAGCTGAAATTAATATCTTACCCTATTAAAATTGCTACAGCACTCAACAGCTTTCTATCTTGCCTTACAGTTACCTGTGCACACATCTCATTTCTCTACTAACCTTTAAGATCTTCAAGACAAAGAGGATATTCCTACACATAATTCTATTTTCTACACTGCCCTCACGGATGCTTTGTTTTGCTTTGTTTATTTTCTACTCACTATGGAATTAAAAACAGGGCAGTTAACCTTCTTGGTTATCCTATTTCTTGAAAAAGGTATTGTAATACATCATTTCTAAGCTCCCTTACAGTGTCAAAATCATTTGAGTGTACTATATAATCAAGTGGTTGAGTGAATGACTGAATATAGCGTAGAGGAAATGCAGAAACTGTCATACCTAGGATTTGCTTGGGAATGCTTCAGGAATGACAATTACTGACTGAGTTACACACCCAAAACCAGTAACCCAGAATGTTCAATTTAAAAGATGATTTGATTATTTTTTTCTCGCTCTGGTTTTCTACACGTGTAATGCATAGTATTAGGAATTGTTTTCCAGTTTGCCACTTTCACATAGGAGGAAGGGAAGGCTCAGTGTTGCATGGGAAGGAAGTGAATTAGAGCTTGTTTTGCTAGCTCATGAGAGATGACAAGCCTTAACACAATTAGGTTATTAAACCCAGAGAACCTGAGTAAAAATGAAGACGAGAGACGTAAATAACTGGAAATGAATAAATTATATGATAATGGCCACTAACCTTAAATGAGTACTTGTAAAATGTTACGCACTATACTGAGTGATTATATTATTTGTCTTATTTCATTTTACAGTGAATCCTATAACCTAGGTCTGTTATTTCCATTTATAAAAGGGAAAATAAGAACTAAGGCTCAGAAATTAAATGTCTTGCCAGAGGTGACTTAGCAATAAAGGAATGATCTTAATCCCAAGTGGTTCTGTTCTGAATCCAGAACCCAAACATTCACATCACCATACTCTATTGTTTTCAGTGATACCCTGATCATTGTGCATTATTTCTTTCCAGAGGTTCTTAAACATAAGTGGTTTTCCCCTTTTGTTCAGGACAGAAAAAATTTACCTTTTGCCCCTTAAGTATTTTATCTATGAAGGGTCAGACCAATCCTAATCATTCGTGTGACTTGTTAAGGGGTACAATGTAACCAGAATGGCCAGTGAGCCTGTCTGCACATGTCACTAGGGGATTTTATAGAATCCTAGAATTTCATGGATGCAAGGAATTTTTTCCTTTTCATACCAGCCCTTCTCTCCCCCTCTTTTAACCTGATGCTTTGTCTGCTCTCATTTTAACACAGAGTTGTAGAAGTTAAAAGCAGTATGTGATATAGCCTGACCTTGGCACCCAAAGGCAAGGGAATTGTTTGCCCAGAGGGAATAGGGTATGCTGTGGTTGGGTCTGTGTGCCACAGAGGGGTGAGGATCTAATTTGGAAAGCCAGGGCATCTGAATTTACAATGGCTCTTCCGCAGAGTAGAGGGCAAAGACAGGGCCCCATCCTAGTACCTGGTACCAGCCATTTCTGTGTTCAGGTTATTACACGGATTACTATAAAACCAAACAAGGGAATTAGGTACATATGTGCGAGTGAATGAGAGAGAGAGAGAGAGAGAGAGAGAGAGAGAGAGAGAGAGTGTGTGTGTGTGTGTGTGTGTGTGGTATATGCACTGAAATAAGAGCATCATCAATCAGGTCATGGTAGCCAAATCACAGGGGATACTCAGATTGCACGTAGGATTGAGGGAAGACACCCTGAAGATCGTCAATACAAATTTTGCTAAACCATGAACTAATTCTAATAGTTCATTATAAATGGTTTCATCATCAGTCTCGCTATGACTTTCTTGATGCAAATCTAGGTTTCTCTGAGATGACCGCAGATTATATGAATCATGGCATAGAGTATAACCTGAGACCAGAGCACACCTCTCTTCCCTGTCATCTCTCTTTGACCAGATTTCTTAAGCCTATGGTAGTTTCCCAACATGTTCCACATCAGCTCCTAAGTACCTGCGAGATGAAGAGAAAGTCCGTTGACACCCACTCTTTCTTATGGCCCTGGTAACCAGAGGTATAATCAAGCTGCCTCTGTGCAATTCTAGACATCTCAGACACATCTTACCTGATCCTTCAGTTTCCCATCCCGTTACACCCTGTGGCTTCTGATAGCTCTGCTTCAAATGTGAGAAAGCCTTGACCTTTTTATATTCAGAATTCCAGAGTGGTGGAAAAAATAAGCATAATGGGACAAAGCATCTTGTCATGTAGATTCCCTTTATATTTGCCCTAAATTCATTGCTGCTGGTTCTTATTAAGATGACAGGGAAATCGGCAGATTCAGTTACTATTTGATGATGCCATCCTCACCAGACCTGGTCAAGTCAGCTGTCACTTCATTAGCCACGAATTGGACAGTCTTCACAAAGTGGTTCTTAATTCATTAGTGCTAAGTGGAATGATTGATTTACAAGTATTAATGATTTGCCACTTTTATCAAAGGGTCATTGGAGAGGGGCATCTTATTGAGGATATCTAAGTTCTACTGATCCTAGTGGCCAGTTTATTTAATGAACATTTAACTCTAATTTGGTTACTTTATCTTCTTAACTTTAAGGAAACATTTTAATAATTGTTCAAAGAAAAGTATTTTGCTTGAAAAGGGAGTAATATGTGTATTACATATAATTATATGTAAACTTATGCAATAATATGTATGTATATGCAATAATTACAGATATTAATACATTAACTATGTATTTTATATAATATACATCATAATGTTTATATATTATGTAACTATACTACACATTTTATATTTTATATATTCTTTTCCTAGGATAATATATGGTATATATTAGAAATATATAGATAAGTAACATTCTAGTTTAAAGATTTATTTATTTTAGAGAGAGAGAGAGCAAGTGTGCACGAGTCAGGGGAGGGACAGAGAGAGAGAATTTTCAAGCAAACTCCCCACTGAGCACAGAGCACTGGATCCCAAGACCCATGAGATCATGACCTGAGCTGAAGGCAAAAGTAGGATCCTCAACTGACTGAGCCATCCAGCCACCCTAAGACACATCCTAGTTTAATTAAATAATACAGTACATAGAGGAAGCAGGTCTAGATCATTTATATCCATACATATGGTACTTAGGTTTCCTTTCTACTTTTCTCACTAGGATGTAGTCAGTACATGGGGCTAACAGAAAGTTGCCCCCTAAAGATGCTTCTCAACTGACAGGAAATGATTTCTGAATATCCCAGATGCATCCCAGGTGCCCTAGGTTTAACTTCATCCTTTCAATGAGCTGTAACGGTTTCATGACTTTGAGTGTAATGAAGAGAAATTATGTCCAAATAATGACACCATACTCAGTCTGAAAAACAAATGAGCTGTCCCAAGCAAGATTAATCTGCATTTCTATAAAAGTGGCAAGCAGAGATGTTTGATACTGTGTCTCAAAAATATCCAGGAAAGAAGATGATTTATACTATGAGGATCATGAAGTATGGACATAGAGATATTTGATTTATTCATTCATTCCCTTGGCAAACACTGACAGTGCAGTATATTTTGTGCCATGCACTGTGCTGAACTCTTGAGACAGTAAACAAGAAAAAAAAGAAAACTTTTTTATACCTTTACCAAGCTAACAACTTAATAGGGAAGGCAATCAATAAATGTATAGCTAAGTCATTAATTACAAAATGTGACAAGTACAAAGAGGGAAATAAACAGGGATATATGACTTCCATTTAAGCTGGGACTAAAGCCTTAGGGAGCCAGTCATGAATAGAGCTGGGGAAAACATTCTAGAAAAAGAGGGGGGACAAAACCAGTCAGTTTAAAGACCCTAAATAAAAACTTAGTAATAAGCAAATATAGCCAGAGGGCAGAGGAGGATAGGGATGGTTAGAAAAGGAACTTGGAGAGGTAAGTAGGGTCAGATCACATAGAGCCTTACAGACCACTCTATGGTGTTCCTATATTAATCTAAGTTCAAAGAGCTCTTCCTGTATAATTCCTGTGCCAATTCTTTTTGCTTTGTTTTCTTGGGCTGGATGCTTCAGTACAATGTTGAGAAGTAACAGTAGAGGCCATCCTTGTCTTTTTGTTAAGTTTCAGGGATGTTTCCAAAATGTAGTCAATATATTTGTCCTAGTTTTCTCATAAGTATCCTTTGTCAGAATAAAAAAAAAAAATCTGTATTTAAATGTTAATTTTCTTCATAAAAAGTGTTGGATTCTATTGAATGCTTATTCTGCATCTATTGAAATGATCATATCTTGCCCTCTATCTGCTAAAGTGGTGTGTTTCACAGTAGAGTTTCTGATTTTAAACAATCTTTCTATTTCTCAGATAGTCCTTTCTTACTCACTATTCACTATATATATAAAATTTTTTTTTACTATGCCACTAAATTTAATTTGCTATTATTTCTTTTGCTTTAGTGATCTGGGTTCCTAGCAGATATTGATCTGTAATTTTGTTTTCCTATACTATTCTTTCCTTGTTTGGAATTAAGACTATATTAGGCACATGCAATCAGTTGAGCAGTTCACTTTCTTCTATTTTTTGAAATGTTAGTCAAAGTTGACAGAAAAACTATGCAGGTTTGGGATCTGTGTGGAGGGACACTGCTATACATACTCGGTTTTGCAATGCTTATTTGTTCATATAGGTTTTAGTTATAGTTTTCTAGACAATCTAGTTTTTTAAGTTTTTACAATAACTTTTTCAAAATTGGTAATAAACTTAATCATCAATGATTTTTTTTAAAGATTCTGCTCTAGCTCATGGTGCTAGTAAACGCTCTCTCCAAAAATAATACCAGTCTGTAGCATTCATCAATTTTTGGTGTGAAAACTATGATAGATTTCAAGCTCTCAGTATGGCATCAGCGAACATAGAATTGGCACATAATCAGCTGTCTGTTATGCACAACTCTAACATACCTGCCGGTTAAACTTTTCCTCTTTTTCCTTTCTGATTTTATTTGTGCCTTTTCCTTCCTCTCTCTCATTTGTAAATCATTCCTGTTAAAGATTTTTGTATTTTATTAGACAACTTTAAAAGAATGTATTTCTAATTTTGTTGATCTTTTCTTTTGTTCCTTTGCTTTCTGTCTTACCAATTTCAACTATTAGGTCTTAAATATAACCTTGGTTCTGTGTTCTTCAGCTTTTCTTTTAAGTCTCGACAGATTCAAAAGCATCTATTTTCAATCCTGTTTTAGTAACAGTGAATTTAAAGGTATGAATTTTTAGGTACTGTTTGCAGCTACATGATATACATTTTCATTCAGGTACTCTATTTCAATTATAACAATCTAGTAATTTGTACTATGTTTCACTTCGAGTGTCTAAAATGTGTTTGTTTGCTACTTGATAAATAGGGGCTATCTTTTCATGAACATGTAGGTCAAAGAAGATTACATCATATTTGAAATCTGAAACTTAATTTTTGCGAGTTCATGTTCAATGGCTCATGCATACCTGAATATATTCTTTAAAATCATTTCTACCTTATAAAATATTTAATTCCTATATTTATAACATAGATATTTAATTACTATTTATTTTGATGAAAAATATTTTAAAACATCCCTGAGGCACTCCTCCCCCAAAACAATCATTTATGCACCTCTCAATAAACACAATTCATTAAAGAGTTAAATGTAATTATCAAAAAGCTAGAGTGATGTCTTCAAGTAAATTACTCCATAATACGTCTGTCTTTCATAATCTGCCGTTTGGTGTTCTTTTAATTTTTAAATACTATTCACTTAGAACTTTGCTAGCGGAGTAAATGTATGCCGTTCATTGTTTCTGTAATTGAACTTTAATAAAAAAAACACTAAAGACAAAACAATGCACGTGATACACATTGTGTTATCACTGCTACCAACTAACAAACTAGTAATAAAAATGCAAAGATGATTATATGGTAGTTCTCATTTGATGCCGCTCAGAATATATTTAGAATTCAAATTCATCTCAGTAAGAGGAAATAGGGCATTAAGTGGAATTTCTTCTAAAAGATTAATTCTTATAATCCTAACAGAATATCTTACACTATTACTTTATCAGATATAAATATGTGGATTCAGACATATTAGATGTCTATTTTAGTTTGTCTAGTATTCTTTTTTTTAATTTAAATTCAATTAGCCAACATATAGTACAACATTAGTTTCAGATGTAGTGTTCAATGATTCATCAGTTGTGTATATCCTTATAGCCCTGGTAATTTTTTCTGGTCTGTTTCATCCCTTGCTTTCCCGTAGAAATGCTTTTAAATCTCCCAACAGGATTGCAGATTTGCCGATTTGTTTTTGTGCTTTTCAGTTTTTACTTAACATACTTTAACACATGGGATGGCATAAACAGTAAAGTTAATGGGTTTTATATCTTCTTGGTGAATTATCCTTTTTATTACAATGTAATGTTCCTCTTATTCCTGTTAGAGATCTGCTGTGTAGTCTGTTATTTCACTTTTTAATATTGCCTATTTCTGTCCAGTTTTCCCAACACCATTTATTGGAAAGACTGTCTTCCATTGGATATTCTTCCCTGCTTTGTCAAAGATTGACTATATAGTTGTGGGTTCATTTCTGGATTTTCTATTTTGTTCTATTGATCTACATGTCTATTTTTGTGCCAGGACCATACCGTTTTGATCACTACAGCTTTGTAGTATAACTTGAAGTCCAGAATCGTGATGCCTTCAGCTTTGCTTTTCTTTTTGATGGTTGCTTGGCTCTTTGAAACCATTAAAATCCTAGAGGAGAACACAGGGAGTAACCTCTTTGACATAGGCCATAGCAACTTCTTACTAGATAAGTCTCCTAAGGCAAGAGAAAAAGAAGCAAAAATAAACTCTTGGGACTTGAACAAAATAAAAAGCTTCTGCACAGCAAAGGAAAAATTCAACAAAACTAAAAGGCAACATATGGAAGGGGAGAAGATATTTGCAAATGACATACCTGATAAAGAGTTAGTATCCAAAATATATAAAGAATTTATAAAACTTGATGCTCAAAAAACAAGTAATTTAGTTAAAAAATGGGCAGAAGATATGAACAGACATTTTCCCAAAGAAGACATACAGATGGCCAACAGACACATGAAAAATACTCAACATTACTCATCATCAGGAACATAGAAATCAAAACTACAATGACATATCACTTCACACCTGTCAGAAAGGCTAAAATCAACAGCACAAAACATGGGTATTGGCAAGGATGTGGAGAAAGGGGAATCCTCTTGCAATGTTGGTGGAAATGCAAACTGGTATTGTAGCCACTGTGAAGAACAGTATGGAGATTCCTCAAAAAGTTAAAAATAGAATTACCCTATAATCCAGCAATTGCTCTACTAGGTATTTACCCAAAGAAAACAAAAATACTAATTCAAAGGGATACATGCACCCCGATGCTGATAGCAGCATTATCTACAAATAGCCAAACTTTGAAAACAGCCAAAGTGTCCATTGACTTATGAAGGAAGGATGTGTATGAGGCGGGTGTGTGTGTGTGTGTGTGTGTGTGTGTGTGTGTGTGTGTGTGTAATGGAATATTATTTAGCCATAAACAAGAACGAAATCTTGACATTTGCAATGACATGGATGGAGCCAAATAGTATTATGCTAAGTGAAATAAGTCAGAGAAAGACAAATACTATATGATTTCACTCATGTGGAATTTAAGAAACAAACAAGCATAGGGAAAAAAAAGAGAGGGAGAGGCAAACCAAGAAACAGTCTCTTAACTTTAGAGAACAAACTGATGGTTACCGGAGGAGAGAGAGGTACATGGGGCAGGGATGGGTTAAATAGGTGATGGGGATGAAGGACTGCTCTTGTGATGAGCCCTGGGGTTATATGGAAGTTCTGAAGTCACTATATTGTACACCTGAAATTAATATTATACTGTTATGTTAACTAACTGGAATTTATATAAAAACTTTAAAAAATATCTTGCTACCTAGCTCATTTTCATTCCAATGTCATTTCAGGAGTGTTTTAGAAGTATTTCTTATATATGGGTTGTCACTTTCTTTTCTTTTTTTTTTTTTTTAATTTTTTAATTAACACATAATGTATTATTTGCCCCAGGGTACATGTCTGTGGATCCTCAGGCTTACACATTTCATAGCACTTACCATAGCACATACCCTCCTCAATGTCCATAACCCAGCCACCCTATCCCTACCCGCCCCTACCGTCACTTTTTTTTTGACCTCAGCCGGCAATAATTGTCTTTTAATCAGTACAATGTGATAACATTTATTATTATTATTGAGGTCATTGGACTTATTTCTCTCATAGTTACCATCATTTTAATGTGTTTCTTTTCCTCTCCTCTGTATTTTATTGCTTTGGTAGAAAATTTAATAGTTTATTATGTAAAAAGTCTATAGTTGTTCAGAATTTCTATTCTTTTCCACACCAAGAAAAGACCTTTAGCATACTTTACCCATTGCATCTTGGTTTTTGTTTTGTTTTGTTTTAAACAAATAAAAATACTTATATTAATCAGATCATTAACACCACTTGATGAAACAGAAAAATAAGTTATAAAACCTCAGTGGTATGACAAAACCAAATGTTTATTTTTGTTTGTTTGTTTCTTTTCATGCAAAATTCAGGTCAGCCAGCTTCACTTTGAGCTGCAACTTGGAGACATTTAAGCTTGCATCTTGCAAGAGGTCACCACACATCTTAGATTCACAATTGTAGTTTGGAATCATTATGTCTCCCATAATATCAGGGCTATGTCAGATCAAGCAAAGCTAGTGGACAGAGTGGCACAGCTTCTGAGAGTGAGTCTACATCTTTGTTTGCTGCCTCCCTGGGTCCATAACTCTGTTAAAGATTAGTTAAAGACTGAGAACCTTTATTGGAATGTGATGGGTGGGGGGAACTCCCTTTTAGGATTAGAAGTGACTTATCCCAGGCTCTGACTATAAGCTGTGAGACTTCCTCCAGGCCACTAACATCAAGGGGTTGAGTTCCCTATTCCCACTACATGCTTTACTTCCTGACCCAGAGAATCTATGCTGTAAGGCCATTCTGAATCTGGTCTACAGAACAGAGACTATTTTAATGATAAACTCACCATAGCATAGATTTCTGATTGCTTCTATTTTATACTGTTAGGGAGGAAAATTTTCACCACAATTTAGAGTTATTCTGGCTAGTAAATTAGGTAAATACAGGGAATCTACATGAATACAAGAGATTTAAAAAACAGAAAAAATGAGATCTGTAAGTCATTCTGGATTAAGGAGAAGGGTATAGAAGTCTGGGGCTTCAAAGGGAAGGAAGGCAATTCACAAGAGGAACGGCAAGAGTAAATATTAAAAAAACAGTTTCCTGGGCCATTCAGAAACAATGGGGTCTAGAAAGGCCTTTGATCAAAGAGGCTTTGCTGTCTACCATAGGCCTCCCTGTCTACCACACTCAGTAGTTCATATCATACTATAATCATCTGTGGTGATAGTTCTCTTCCTTTCGAAGATCTTCTATTTAAATACTTTTAAGCAGTTAGAAGACCAAAAAAAAAAAAAAAAAGGAAGAAGGAGGAGGAGGAGAAAAACGTCTTGAGTATTTTGTTTCTTAAAAATAATCAGCTGGAGCGCCTGGGTGGCTCAGTTGGTTGAATGACTGGCTCTTGTTTCAGCTCAGGTCATGATCCTGGGGTTGCGAAATCAAGCCCTGCATTGGGCTCCATGCTCAGCACAGAGTCTGCTTGGGATTCTCTCTCTCCCTTTCCCTCACCCTCTGTTCCTGCAGCAACCCCCCAAATAAATAAATAAAATCTTTAAAAAGAATCAGTCTAAAATAATCTATTGCCAAAGAGACCTATTTTGGGGTGGCAAATTTTGCTTTCCTATAGTGTCTACCGCCTCTTGTTTCATTTTTTCACTTTAGGGTTAGTGATTTAATACATTGATAAAATTTACTTATTTATATACATTTTAGCATCATAAATATGCACTGATATAAATTTTAAAGTCTATTTCAGATCATTCCATAAGATTAATTTCATGTGTCCCCTCTCACACAGGGACATTTTAGTCCCTGTTACTTTTACACAGGAGCTGAACTCCAGACACCACTGTCTGTGGCAGGCCCAGAGCAGCCCATGATTCTCATTCTTTTCTTGTTTTATGTTCCTAATCCATTTCTGTTTATCTTGTTTTGCAGCTCTGCTGTGTTCATAAATATTTCATGCATCATTGCCATATGTTTGTAGTAGAATGAACAAGTTAAAACAAAAAAGTATTACCTGGACCAGAAGTATCAGTCTAATATATTTTTATTATTCTAAGCAAATTGGAGATTTAAAGAACTTCCCCTCAAATTTCTTTGATTTGTTTTTAGTTTTAATATTTATTTTTCACTTTAAAATAGCATTAGTTTTTTTTTCTATGTTTAACATATGGCCACATGGATTAAAATAAATTTGTGATGTATTTTTCTCAACCTTGTTGTTCCTAGGTGCTCAGAGATCCATAAATACACAGTACAATGTGCATTTTGGAACAAAATGTTCCTAAATCTCATGAACAACACACACTAACGTAGTCTGCTTCAGCTCAGGTAGGAGTGTTATGAAATAGTTTGTCTTCAGTGGAGAGTAGAGAAAACCTCAGGTGGAGAGCCCTTGAAGATTATTCCCATTACTCAGAGTTTTTTTGTGGATGGTAGTGGTGTATCTCACTCTCAAACATATTTCCTTCCTCTTCTATCATTGCAGATGAGGTAAAAATGGTCTACTCTCTGGTCACCAGAGATTTTATGTTGAAATGGTTCATTTCTTCCTGACATGAACTAAGCAACACAAGAAAAATCACCAAAAGCTTAAGGCTTAAGTTATCTACCAATCACTTAGTCACTAAATACTTATTGAATCCCCACTATGTTCTAGGTACTGGCAATATAACAGTGAACAAAATATACCAAAAAATGCTTGCCTATATAGAGATGGAAGCAAATAAGTAACTAATGTATAGGATAGGTTCTACAGATGATAAATACTATGTTAAAAAATAAAGCAGGGAAGGAATGCTTAAAATGGCCATTTTAAATAGCATGGTAATTAAAAATGTGAGAGCTCTACAAAACATAAAAAGGTATGGGAGCAACTCATGTGAATGACTTGAGGGACAGCAGTGGGCATGTGGGGCTAAAGATGAGAGTACTTGGAGAAGGGATGGAAAGAAAGGAGTTCAG
>CM052895.1:94996755-95023076 GCA_028534135.1 Potos flavus
ATATATATATATATAAAAATATATCAGACTGGTGAATAGAACAGAGCCGCACACTTGATTTTGGGTTTATTTTGGTCTATTAAAAGAAACTACCTTCCAAAATTTTAAAGAAAGAAAAACTTATATATACACAAAAATAAGGGTAAACACAATGAAGGGATGGAATATGATTGTAAAGATGAAAATTAGAAAAGATTCTAAAAAAGGAATTGATAAGAAGTTGGTTAAAAAAAAAAAAAGAGGAAAGAATGTGATCAGGCTAGAGACTAGAACAAAGCCATGTGCTAAAGAATCATGGGGAAAAAGCCATGAATTCTATGTGCTGCATTCCTCTAGCTCTGGAGTTCCACAGTTCTCAGTGATGGGTGAACTTGGTCTTGGCTGGATGTTCTTACTGATCTTCTGGGGGAGGGGCCTGTTGCCGTGATTCTCAAATGTCTTTGCCTGAGGCGGAATTGCACTGCCCTTCCCAGGGGCCATGCTAAGTAATCTGCTCGGCTTTGCTCTCGGGAGCTTTTGTTCCCTGAATGCTTTCTGTACAGCTTTGGAGGATAGGAATGAAATGGCGCCCCCCCAGTCTCCGCCCCCTAGGAGCCAAGAGCGCGAGGCCCCACTCTTCAACGCGCCCTCAGAGAAAATCAGTCAATCCCTCCCATCTCCCTGGTCTCCGGCTGCATTCCATGCTCACCCAGCCTGTGGCCTAGCATTTCTATCTCTGGTGCACAGCCCTGGTTGGAGTCTCCAAACCCCTCAGATTCCTGCAATGTGCTCCGCACTGCTCCTCCCAGAGGAGGAAGGAGGGAGTCTCGCCAGATCTGCCACTTGTGGGATCCCTGCTCAAAGAGCAGCTGCCTCATATCATGGTTTATGGTAACCCCGAGCTAAGAGCCCACTCCTTGGCTGCATCTATACAGCTGGCTTCCCTGCTCTGATACCTGGGAGCTCTGCCACACTCAGGCACCCCCGGTCTTTCCGTGACCCCAAGGGTCCTGAGACCACACTGTCTCCATGAGGTCTCCACCCCCTGCTTAGCCTCTGGAGCAACATCCCTAAGTGGAGCAGACTTCTGAAAGTTCTGATGTTTTGCTCCACTGCTCTACTGCTTGCCAGGAGCCAGCCCCTCCTCTGCAGTCTCTCTTCCCATATATCACTTCGGATTCACTTCTTCACATGTCCTACCGTCCAGAAAATGGTCAATTTTCTGTTCCTAGAATTGCTGTTCTTCTTCTCTTCGATCTCTTGTTGAGTTTGTAGGTGTTCAGAATAGTTTAATAACTATCTAGCTGAATTCCTGGGACCTGATGATATTTAGGTCTCCTACTCCTCCACCATCTTGCTCCTAGATTACCCATGTATATTTTCACCCAGAAATCCACCTCTAGGAATCTATCCTAGGGTTTCAAACCACTTCTAGGAATCTATTCTACCATTATTCTAGCCAAAAATATGAAAAAAAAAAAAAAGATTCACCATGCTGTGAGTTACAGTACTATGCAATTATAAGACCTGGAAACCATCTGTATGTCTATCAGTAGGAGACTGGTTGAATAAACTATTATACTTTTACCCTTTAGAGTCCTAGAAGATGGAATGAGGCATAGCTCTATAAACTATCATAGCATGCCCTTCAGGATATACTTGGTATAAAAGCACGGTAGAGAAAAATATGTTACCACTTACCCAAGAGAAGAGGGAAATACAAATATAAATGCATATTGGCTGTTAATTTTAAAAATGGAAAAATTATCACCAAATAAGTAGAAATCATTAACTATACAGGAAGAGAGGTATGAAGGCAGAATTGTTTATAGATTTGACTTTGGAGACACATAATTGCATAATAATAAAAAGTCAGTAAAAAGCCATGCTGAAAATCTATAACAAGATGAAACAAATGAACCTGTGTATCACATTGGAGGCATAACCAGGAGAGATGAACTATTCCAAGTGGCATTATATACAACATAATTTGACACTCTGTTCCCAGCAGGATATACCCTAGGAACAAAATTACCTGCAAAAAGACTTATACTGTTCTAAGCAATTAAATTTTTGGTGGTCATGGTGGTATTTTTGTTCTAAAACTGTTAGTTATGTGCTATTATTACAAAGAATAATCATGCTAGTGCCATGAAAACCAGGATTTTCATTATAAAAGAAAAGATATAAAAGAAAGATGGAAAAATTAAGTAATAATAATCCCGTGTTCTTAAATTTGAATTTGAAGCATGAGCTCAAAATATATTATATCTTAAAAACAAAGCTCTGTCCAAGAAAAGGTGTAAAAACAGTGACCAACCATAGGGAAGTGGGTACTATTATTACCTAGACTGGTTTTCAAATACTACTTTTCAAAAAGAAGCTAGAATTTTTCAGAGAAAAGTCTAGTTCTAGATCTGGCACAGTAAACATACATGCTGAACTGGGACTATCTTGTCATACCTTAAAGCAAGAAAATTATCACAGATTACTACTAGAATTTACCACCAAAGATGGAAAAATTTGAATATTAAGCAGGTTTATAACTTCAGTACTTGAGACACAAATATATATATATATAATATATACATATAATATACATATTATATATATTATATACATATAATATACATATTATATATATTATATATTCATAATGATACTTTGAATCACTCATCATTATTTTTGACAATTTATAAATTAAAGGGAAGTATTCATCATGTATCCTTTTCCCCCTTAAAACTGTACCTCAGGGACCAAGTAGTTAATGGTTAAAAAAAAAAAATAAAAACCAGAAGTTTTTCAACTAATAAATAAATATAGAATGACTGAATTTGGCCATTGTTTTGTAACTCCTAATGAACTAATGGATCTAGGCCATGATTACTCATGGCTGCTAACACCACAGAGAGACAATCTCCCAAAATACTGATATCACCCATGAGGTATTTTTGCCAAAAAATCAATGCATAATCTGATCAAGCCTCTAATCTATCTAATTACAGAAAATACAAGAGACAGAAGAACATATTAAATACCATAAGTATTCAATCAGCAAAGTTCAAGTCACAGGAAATTCTATAGAACAAAATGTCTAGTTTTTCCAACAAATCAATTTCAAAAATTAAATGTTTGTGGAATCTATAAAGAAAAAAGACTTGAGACCCATCAACCAATTATAATGCATGGGCCTTATTTAGATTGTAATACAAATCCTATCTGCATACCTGCATATATATGCATATACATATATATAATATCTAATTATATATAAATTGTGTTTAATTTTAAATCATTTTCATTAACTATAATTATATTATTTACATATATTTAAACATAAATATATAACATATATTTATATGTTTTATATTTGTCAGAGAAATTCAAACACTGAATAGATTTGACATTAAGATACTGTTTAAGTATGAAAATGAGTTTGTGGTTAAGTATGTTAAAGGAGTCTTTTTATTTAAGAAGTAAAAACTATGAAGCATCCAACTCTTGGTTTCAGCTCAGATCATGATGTTACAGGGATCCTGTTCCCTTGGGCTGGCGCGGTTCTTGGTCACGCCACTTTAAAGAATGAAGTGGTAGGCCAGAGGAAGAGTGGTGGGCAACAAAGCAGTGTACTGAGCGGTAATACAAAGCTCCCAGAGAGGGTGGGGACCTGAGAGAGTTGACCTTTAGGTGTTCAGTTCTAGGGTGTTTTATAAGCTCTTTTACAGAACTGTTTTCAGTAACCGGAGTGTGGACCCCCTGCAGACTGACTAAGGTGTACCAATCAGGGTTTTGATAATGTACCCATCTACCTATCAGGTTATTGTTCACGTGCTGTGCTGATGGTCTTTTGGGCTGACATTTGGATACTAATTGCCTCAACTTATGATCATGACCAGTGTTTTATGGTTGCTTTGTCTCAAGATGTTTTGCAAAAGTCACTTCTGCAGAGGCTACTAGACAGGATGGTATTGTGGTCTTGTCTAAGCTGTAAAAGAGAATTCTACTGTGGTTTTGTCTTAGCTATCCTAGCTCCCTGTTTTGTTTTGTTTTTTGCTGTTGTTGTTGGGGACCCTCGACCTGACTATCCAAGGGTCCTACTGACTCCTAACGGTGATCTCAGGGTTGTAATATCGTGCCCACATGGGGCTCAGTGCTCAGCAGGGAGACTGCTAGAGATTCTCTCTCCTCTCTCCGCCCCGCCCCTGGCTTGCACACACTTGCTTTCTCTCTCTCCTTCTATCAAATAAATGAATCTTCAAAAATAAGTAAATGAAATACAACAAAAACTGAAATCTTTAGAGGAAAGAACCTGACATCTTTGATTTGCTTCCAAATAAGCCAGGTAGTAGGGAGGTACAGGTAAGTTGATAGTTGTTGAAGCTGTGTGGTACATGGAAGTTCATTATACTATTTCTATTTTTTTTTCTTTTTTTTACGATTTTAGTTTTTCATAATAGTAGAAAAAGAAAAGCAAGCCTGTGTGGATCGGCCCTACTGTCTTGCACCCCACTCTTTCCTGGTTCTCTGTGCCTGTGCTTGAACCACCTAGCCGCCTTTATTGTATGTATTCTTTCTGAGCACCTTTCCTGCCCAAGGTTTTTCTGTGCTGTTCTTTCTGCATGGAGTTTACTTCCTTACTCCTGTGTGCATTCCTGACTTCCACACCATCCTTAAGACTGGTTCATTTTTTACTTCCTAAAGGAATTCCTCTGACGCTCCCTGCTCTAGCCTCTTGTAGTACCAGCTACCTCTCTTTTCTAGTAATTGTCACACTTTTACATTAATTTACATGATGATTTGTTTTTTACTCTCAGCCCCAGCAAGCCCTTAAGTGCCTAAGAATAGAAGCCACGGTCATTTTACTTAACATAGCATCCTGGTACCTATCTCAGTACACAGTACTCTTGTTAAAGAAAAAACTTGGACAGCCTACTGGTTAAAAGTGACAAAACAGATTTTATTCAGTACTAGTGCAGTAGCATAGAGAGAGTTCAGGTAAACTGAGCTCAATTCCGATCTTTACAGAGGCTACTGGGCACTTGAAAGGGAAAATGAAGTAGTACGGAGGGGAATGAACAAGGCTCATGCAGAGTAAGGCAAATAGAAAATTACAACAAGCAGGTATGGATTGGTCAGTGTGATTAGGCCATCTGTGTGTGCTAACTGGTGCTTGTCTAAGTCAGTCTCCTACCTTCCTAGAGAGCCTGGGAGATAGGGGTCCTATCTTTCCTCATGATTGTATTTCAAGAGAATGGCTCCCAGGTCCTTGAAAAAGACATTCCTTGTTGTAAAAGTTACAATACATCAGAGACAGAGAAAGGATTTATAATGGTAAGTTCTCTGAAGTAAATGCTTTAAGAAAAAGGGTCTATAGGCAGGGGTTGACTAGAAAACCCAATAAATTTTTTTGGCAGCATTGAGCTTTCTCAGGCAGGCATTTAAGGGGGCTGGAGCAATCTTCCTGTGGACAACCCTTGAGCTGATTAGAAACCATATTAGTGTTTGTTCTGGTCTCTTAATGCAGAGGAGGGGTAGGGGGCGTGGGATCATTCTTGCTTAGAGTTGCAAGTCCTATAGACATAGGTTGAGGCTTAGTGGAGAAGAGGGCTTAGAGGAGCCTGTCTAGACTGTGGTCTTTGTTACTCTATAAATACTTGCTGAATGTTACACCCTATCTGTGGGGGAGAAAGAAAGTATTCAGGAAATAAGAAGCAAGAGGTATTCCCATTACAGTTAAAAAGAGCTCAAGTTTCAATAAGAATAGAGGAGAAAAAGTGCTTATTCTGGGTAGAAAAAGCTGGAGCAAGATTCTCTGATGTTATCCTTTATGATATAATAATGAAAAATAATTAATAAAAAGCTTCCTAATATTATTAGATGTAAGTCTCCTTCCAGGCCCAAGAATAGCTGGGATTTTAAGTGGAGAAGAGAAAGATGTAATTCTGTGTGTCAGTTTCTGCTTTGGAGTTTAAAGAGAGCAGGGGTGCCTGGCTGGCTCAGTCAGTAGAGCATGTGATTCTTGAATCAGGGTTGTGAGTTCAAGCCCCACATTGGGCATGGAGCCTACTTTAAATAAAGAAATAAAACAGTAAAAATAAACAGATCCTTAGAATATATTTAATAAATTAATAAATGCAAGAGAGCATTTGTATGGCATTATGAGTATGAATGTCTAAGTACAACGTTACCAATAACCAAGTGGAGAGATGACTATAATTTGCAGCAGGGTGAAGTGACTTCTAAATAGAAACTGGAGGTGGATTCTTAAGTGCTTTATGAATCTGACAGGTAAGGAAATCAGATCAGCAAGCTCTGAATTGCAGAGCTCAGTGGTTATTTTTGCCTTTTTTTTTTTTTTTGAAAACTCTAAAATATTTCTTTATTAACTGGAGTTTAAGGAATGTGCCTTCTCAAAAATTTCAAATTCAGAGCACAAAGCATTGCTAATTACAGAAATAAGGAATCCATGCAGCTTCCTATCTTCTTAATTATTTTACGTTTTCTTCCTTTGCAAAACACAAACACTATTCAGTTGCCTGCTGAGATGTAATTCCTCTTTCACAGAAGAAACCAAACTGTCAGCTACAGCTAGCTGGGATCCATAAGTCTTCCCAGGTTAATACTGAGAAAGGAAGCTTGCCATAAAAATTAAGGCAGATGTGTTTGAATTGGGAGAAGGTGGTATTCTTATTCTTTTGCTTTAAGTGGAGCACTCTAGACCCAAAAGATGAACTCTGCTGTGGAATGGTGGTGCGGAACAAACTGTAGAAACTTGGAATTCCTAACGAAATACATGAACATTTCTAATTTCTTTCCAAACAAAGTCACTCACAGAGTACTACCATCAGGAGCAAGATGTGAAATTTATAGCATTCCTGAATAGTTTAGAAGTAAGATGTCCTGAGAAGCATTTTGTGGGTGTAAACACTATCAACATTTATGCCAGTCTTCCAGGCCATTTCTATCCCCACTTTTATTTTTTTTTTAACAAAAAATTTCTGCAGATGGTAGTTCATTTTATGAGTATAGTTTATTTTGGTGGTTCTCAAACTTTAAGCAAAGGTTATCCATAGAAACTTCTTTAAAATGCAGATTTCTGGACTTCTTTGCTAGCAAATTTAGGTTTTAGGTGGTCCAGATTGGGTCCCAGAGTCCATATTTTTAACTAAGCATCCAGGTAGTTCTGACACACATGCTCTATAAGCCACAATTTGAAAAACACTGATGAAATAAAATCTGTCACAGTATATGGCTAGAAACTCTTGAGCTGCATTTATAATATAATTACTCTAACAACAAAGCTAAATGTCAGACATAAAGTTGATATTCGATATCTACTTGTTGATGATTAATAGCTTTCCAAGTGAATTTTAATAAAACTATAAAGTGGTGTTATTTTAACTAGATTACATCTGATTGTGATTATCACCCCCTATTGCAAGAAAACAAGCTTCGTACTGGTGTCCCACACTACTGTCGGGTTCACTGTTGGGCAGCTTGGTGTGGGCTCGGATGATAATGTTCTTACAGGTAAGAGCATGGGTTTCAGATAGGTTTTCACAATCCCTGTGTATCGACTCTCTGTGTACCTTTGAGACTTCCTCCTCCTTTAAGTAGGAATGATAATGTCAATGCCTACTTTCTAGGATTATGTGATGTTTAGATTTTTTTTTTAAAGTTTCAATAAGCGTAGAAGAGAAATACATAGTGGATTTCCTGTAATAAGGTAGGCATTTGAATGAAGAGAGAAAAAATAACTCCATTTCTTGGTCCTCATAAGGTTGATTTTATTGTCAAGAGAAAAGCAATGACATTTTGCAGAATCTGGTTCTTATATAAACTCAGAAAAGCTGAGAGTTGAAGATTTCAGTTTGGGTCTTGGGGAATTTTTTAGACATATTGCCTTGAAAATCATGAGAAACAGTGGTTGTCTTACCTAGTGGCTGTGGCTACACACCCTTTGTCTTTCTCTGACTTACTTCACTTAGCATAATGTCATTGAGGTCCATCTATATTGTTGCAAATGGCGCTATTTTTCTTCTCTCTAGTAGCTGAATAATATTCCATTGTGTGTATGTATGTATGTGTGTACATATATCACACTTTCTTAATCCATACATCCAATGATGGATGCTTCAGTTGTTGTTTATATGTCTTGGCTTTTATAAAAAAAAATACTATAGCGACCATAGGGATACATATATGTTTTCAACTGAGTGTTTTTGTTTTCTTCAGATAACTACCCAGAAGTGGAATTGCTAGCTGATATGGTAGTTTTACTTCTAAATTTTTGAGACATCTCCGTAGAGGAAGCATGAATTACCATCTCCACCAAGAGTGCACAGTAGCTCCCTTTTCTTCACATCCTTGCCAGCACTGGTTTTGTTTTGTTTTGTTTTGTTTTTCTTTTCTTTTCTTTTTGAGAATAACCATTCTAACAGGTATAAGGTGATATCTTGTTGTGGGTCTGATTTTCAGTTCCTTTTTTAAAAATATTATTTCATAGATTTTGTTTATTTTTTTTTCATTTCCTTGATGATTATTGATGTTGAACACCTTTTTATGTACCTGTTGGCCATCTGTATCTCTTCTTTGAAAAAATATCTAAACAGTTACTCTGCCCTATTTAAATGATTTTTTTTTTTTTTTTTTTGCTATTGAGTTGTATGAATTCTTTATATATTTTGGATCCTAATCCCTTTTCAGATTTATGATTTGCAAATATTTTCTTCCATTCAGTAGATAACTCTTTGCATGATGTTAATAGGGTTTTTTGTGCTCTAAAGAAGCTTTTATTTTGATATAGTCCACTTGCTTATTTTTGCTTTTGTTGCTTTTCTTCTGGTGTCAAATCTCCCCAAAAATTATCATCAAGACCAATCTCAATGAGCTTACTGCCTGTTTTCTTCTAGGAGTTTTATGGTTTCAAATACTACATTCAAGTCTTTAATCCATTTTGAGTTAATTTTTAAATATACTGTAAGAGAGTGCTCCAGTTCTCTCAACACCATTTATTAATGAGACTTTTCTTTCCCCACTGATATTCTTGGCTTCTTTGTCATAAATTAAGTGAACATATATGTGTGGTTTTCTTTCTGGAATTTTTATTCTGTTCCATGTTCCATGTTTTTATAACAGTATCAGACTATTTTGAGTACTATAGCTTTGTAATATAGTTTGAAATCAGGGAGTGTGATGGCCGCAAGCTTTGTTTTTCTTTCTAAAGATTGCTTTAGCGTTTTTTGAGATTCCATATATATTTTAGGATTGTTTGTTCTATATCTGTGAAAAATGCCATTGGAATTTTGATAGGAACTGCAATGAATCTGTAAGTTACCTTGGGTAGTATGGACATTTAAATAGTATTCTTCAAATCCATCATAGAATATCTTTCCCTTATTGGTGTCTTCTTCAGTGTTTTCAATTAATACCTTATAGTTTTAGATGTACAGGTCTTTTACCTCCTTGGTTAAATTTATACCCAGATATGTATTTTTTTGATGCAATTGTGAGATTGTTCTCCCAATTGGTCTCTCTGATAGATTGTTACTAGTGTACAGAAATACAACAGATTTGTTTATATTGATTTTATATCCTGTAACTTACTGAATTTATTGATTAGTTACATTTTTGGGGAGGACTGGAGTCTTTAGAGTTTTCTACCTATAATATGTCATCTGCAAATAATGACTATTTTACTTTCTCCTTTTCAATTTGGATGCCTCTTTGTACCTAATTGTTCTGGTCAGGACTGCCAGTATTATACTGAGTAAAAGTGAGGAGAGTGGGATTCTTGCTTTGTTCTTGATCTTAGAGGACAAGCTTCCAGCTTTTCATAAATGAATGATGTTAGCTATGGGCTTATCATTTATGGCTTTTATTATATTGAGGTACATTCCCTCTCTACTCATTTTGTAGAGAGTTTTTATCATAAATAATGTTGAATTCTGTCAAACTCTTTTTCTCTGTCTATTGAGATCATTTTATCCTTGGTTTTGTTAATGTGATATATCATGTTGATTGATTTTCAGATGTTGAACCATCTTTGCATCCCTGGAGTTAATCTTGCTTGATCAATGTATGGTACTTGTACAGTTGAATTTGGTTTGCTAATATTTTGTTAAACATTTTGTTTCTAAGTTTATCAGGAATATTGACTTATAATTTTCTAGTGGCATCCTTGTCTCTTTTTGTTAGCACGGTAATGCTGGCCTCATAAAAATAATTTTGGAAGTATTTACTCCTTTTCTATTTTTTGTTAGAGTTTGAGAGAATTGGTAATATTTCTTCTTTGAATGTTTGGTAGTATTTACCAGTGAAGCGGTCTGGTCCTGGAATTTGTTTGCTAGGAGCTTTTCAATTACTGATTTAATCTCCTTACTAGTTATCAGTTTGTTCTGATTTTCTTTGCATGTTTCTAGAAACTTACCCATTTCTTCTAGATTGTGAAATTTATTGACTTGTAATTATTCATGGTAGTCTTTTATGATCCTTTGCATTTCTGTTGTATCAATTGTAATCTACCCTTTCATTTCTAATGTTGAGTCCTATCTCTTTTATCCTTGGCGAGTCTCACTAAAGGTGTATCGATTTTGTTTAAGAACTGGCTCTTTAAAAAGGTAGTTTCGTTGCTCTTTTCTATTGTCTTTTTAGTCTCTGTTTCATTTATTTCCCCTCTGATCTTTGTTATTTCCTTCCTTCTACTAACTTTGGGTCTCATTTGTTCTTCCTCTTTTAGTTCCTTTAGGTATAAAGTTAGGTTGTTTGAAATTGTTCTTGTTTGGAAAGTTACATAGTAGTGATAAATATTCTAATACATATAGTCCTGTGTGACCACTACCATAAATCTTACTGGCCACAAGAGCCAGACAATCTAGAATCATTAGTCGAAAACGCTGGTGCCAGGCTTGTGTACGATCCCCTTTCCAGGAGAACAGAATCAACCAGCCTAGAGTGTAACTCAGTAAGCCCTTAGAGATGTCCAAAACCAGAAGCCTTCCCCTCAGGCCTAAGCTCCAGGACAAGCAGATAAGCCTCTTTCATAGAAAAATGAAAGAGGACTTCATATGCTTTCTGTGTAGTATCCTGGGGGTGACACCTGGCCTAGAACTGTCTCTCCCTTGGTTACAGTCCCGTGGGACCCAGCAACACAAGCCCTGCTGGCCAACAGAGCATAAGTGATAAGGGGCATCCCCTGGGCAGCAGCCACAAACCCGGATCACCAGACATGTGTACAAGCTTTCCCCGGGACATACTTCACCCTGGAGTGCAGCAAAAGGAAGGTGCAAAGAGAGTGCCCACTCTCTGAGGTTTCTGGAGAAAATTACAGTGAGCCCTTAGATGTGTATTTGGAAACCTGCCCTTCATTCTGTAAATATAAAGATAAGCTAAACAGAGAAGGACTGCGTCTTTTTCCTCTTCGTGTGCCCAGGAGGTGGTAGCCATGTAAGAACTGTTTCCCCATTGGTGACAGTCCTAAGGGACCCGTGAGCATAAACCCCACTGGTCGCAAGAGCCAGGTGATCCAGTGATGTCCCCTGGTGGCAGCCACAAAAATGGAGGCACCACACAAGATATAAATTCCTTCCTGGGAGATACCAGTGAGCTGGAGCAAGGCAGAAAGAGAACACAAACATGGTATCACTGGCCTTCATCCCTGGAGTGCATTTCGGTAGGCACCTAGACACGTGCCAGACCAGAAAACTGCCCCTCAGGCTGAAGTTTCAGGACAAGAAAATAGGCGTTGTTCACAGAAAGACTGAGAGTGTGTTTTAGTCTGCTGTCTGTCTAGTACCCTGCGGGTGGTGAATGGCAGAGAACTCTCTGTTACAGTCCCCTGAGACACAGAAATGCAAGCCCATTGGCCACCAGAGCCAGGCAGCCATGGGGTGTCTCCTGTGGCAGCAGACGTATGAAAGCTCTCCTTCAGGAGATACTGGCTCTCTGGAGAGCAGCAGAGAGTGCAAAGATGGTGTCGGCCCCCTGAGGTCTCTGGAGAGGATTACAGTGGGCTCTTAGCTGTGTGTTTAATTAGATGCCTGCCCCCCTCCCAAGTCAATACTTTAAAATAAGTAAATAAGCCACTTTCATATTAGGTCTGGGCACCTCTCCATTGGCTGCCTCTGCTCAGGCTCCTGTGGAGAGTGAGTCCACACATGAGCCCTTCGAGGGCTGTTGCCATGTTTGCTAGCATTTGGGGTTCGTGGATATAAGAGCCCCCTTGGTCTTCAAAGCCAGATGTTTTGGGAGCTCATCTCCAGGGTGCAGTGCCTGGTGTTGGGTTCAAATCCTTTACTCCCCAGGGAGAAGCTCTAGATTTTGAGTTTCCTCCTTGGGGATTTCCATACCAAGAGTGGGATTTATGGCAAGATTGTGTCTTAGCCTCTCCCTCCCACCTTGATGTGGGTTTTTTCTTATTTACCCAATGTGTAGGAGTGGCTCAGAAAGTTTTTAGATTTTTTTTTTCTCAGAGGAAACGGTTCCATATGTAGCTGTAGATTCAGTGTGTTCTTCGGAGGAGGTAAGTTTAAGATCTTCCTACATTGCCATCTTGAACTGGAATAATTTTTTTTCTTTCTTTCTTATGGTTTCCATCTGGCTGCTGAAAATCTTGATGTGTGTATGTTTCTTGTCCAACTTTTCTACTAGAACCCTAAACCTGTTAATTATAGTTATTTTATATTTCCTGATAGTTTCAACATTTGGTACTCATTTGAATTTGGTTTTATTGATTCTGTCTTGATAGTGCATTTTTTTTTCTTTCCTTTTTTGGTGCCTTGGAAATCATCTACAGAACAGAAGAAACCGAAGAAAATAGTATGCCCCCAAACAAATATGCTTCTTTTTATTGCTAGATTTTTGATATTTATTCACTCTTGTTAGGAGTTGAGGCACTTTTGAGTTTTGTTTTGCTATAATTACTCTGTACATATGACATCATCTGCTTTGTATTTCTCTAGCCCTACCTTGTATTTAGGGTAGGATTTAACTTGTAATAAGATTTTTCCAAATATTCCTGTTATACTTTCAGCTTTAGATTTTCTCTGTGAATTTACACCTCAGAGAGTAGATCTCCCCAGGTTTTTGCCCCTGTCCCAGAAGCACACTCTTGTTAGTTGGCTGCTGTATGGCTTGGTGGCAGGATTCAGAGGTGGGATTCTATTGTTCTTAGCCACGTTCTAAGTCCCTACTTGTTGAAAGTGTGCCTTTCTCAGTGAACTTGCTCCTACCCCTGCAGCAGTCTGGGCCTGGATAGTTTTTCTGCCCTGCCTCAAGTAGAGCTCCCCACCTCCTCATTGTCTTCCTTCAGTCATAATGGGTCTACTGAGTGTTTTGCTACTCTTTGCTCAGTGGTTTAAGGCTTTTTTCCCCTTGGGACAAAAGTTTCAGGGAAGGTTTTATCATAGAGGAGATGGCTGCTCTCTTCCTTCAGGCCTGCAGCCCATGGGAGGCTTTCTTCAATTCCTTCCCCTAAGTACCCTAAGGAGGGGCATGAAGAAAAGTCTGTAAATGGCTGCACGTTCCCTCTGTGTCTGCATTCTAGGGATTTCTAAATTCTAACAATAGTCAATTTAGCCCTAGCCATTAGCTAGAAATTTTAGCCAAAATCTCACAACTTACATGATGGCTCCCATCTTCCTGTGCTTTCCCCTAGGAAAGCTAGTGTGTACTTCTTAGAGGGGCTTATCTTTCCTTAGATTTCAGACTAGTTTGTTGCCCTGCAACCACAGTTCTCTGATCGGTTCATGAAAATTAGGCTTTCATAAATCGTCACTTTCTCTTCTTGTTCAGGTGAGAGCAACACTTTGTAGTTTTTGCTATCCTGAGTAGAAGCCAGAAATCCACTTTAACTTCTTAACTGTATGTTCAGGGTTTTTCTAAGTAACATAATCTTAATCTGAAACATTATAAATCCCTTAATTAAAAACAATTATATCTGATTAAAATTTCGCTGTAGCAACTGGGTCCAGTCTTCACAAATGAAACTAGGAGTTTTTCCTATTTTGCATGTGTCTCATGACTGAGGCCTCTAAAAGCAGTTCTCATTTTAATCTTCACTGAATGTTGTATTAAAAAATCTTGCTAAAATTTTATCTGTTGCTTATCTAATGCTCAAGACTTTGACAAATAACAGAATTCTAAATCTCCTGGAGAAATCATGTCTTCAGCGGCATTTCTTTTCACTGATCATAATGTCCCTCCAACATTTTAAGATATTCCAGTTTAATTTCCATTTCAAAAATTCTCTCTGATCTTTACTATAAGACCTTAACAACCTGACAATTCTGAGATTTAATTAGTGAGACCAAAGCTGCTTCATGTAAACTAGAAATTCACAGTGATTAATTAAAATGGTCAGCCCTTCCAGATTAGCTCAAACATCTACCTCAAAAAAATTACCAATTGTACAAATCTTTTTTTTTTTCCTGTCTGGTACACTTAGGGAGATGTTGAGAAGGAAAATTTTCAAAGATGGATACTGTTCACTGCATATATCCTTGGCATTGTACAGTGGCATTTGCCAACCATAGTTAAAGTAAGATGTAGACCCAGAAAAATCAAAAATCATATTTTAATCAAATTCGTCATTTAAGATTTTAATCTACCTATATTGTAATAAACCATTCTGAGGTTTGAATAATTTAATTGTAGTCACTTTTTAAGAGTTGGCATGTGTTGACTAGGTACTAGATACCAGGCATTCTGCTAAGAACACTATATGTACAATTTTATCTAATTTTCATAACATCACAGTAAGATAGATAATATTTATCTCCATTTTACAGAAGAACAAATGAGGGCTTAAGGAAGATGAGAAACATTCTGGGGTCCCCAAGGCTAGAGAGGGGAGGAGCTCTTTTTCTCCACATTCCACTGTTAACTAAACATAATCTTGTGCCCGTAACATCATTTCTATATAATACATCCATAGCACCATAGTGTCAAAGGGAAGAGCCCTGTACTGAGATTTGTCCTACTTGGCTTCCAAAGCTGATTATGGAACTACCTGTGGACCCCTGGTCAAACCACTACCCTCTCCTAGCCTCAGAAACTTAGCTCTGTTGTGAAGAATTGGATCAGCTAGTTCTTTCAGATGCCCTTAATTCAGGAACTGGCCTTAAAATTAGGGAGAAGTTGGGAGCAACCTGTATAAACTAAGTATATACTAGGCTATGAATGATCATCCCTAGATGTGTCAGGGACATTAACATTTTAAATGATCAAAGAGCAAATGCCCTAGGAACCAAAGAGCAAATGCCCTAGGAACCAAATGACAACCCTAGGCAACAAAAGCCATTAGAGAACCAGGAATGATGCCATCTCTAATTTCTTCTGTAGTGCCTATCTTTCTTACTCTTTACCAGCCTTTCTTTTTCATTTGTTCATTCTATTTATTCAGCTAAATATTCTGCCACCCATATTGCTAAAATCGAGGAGATACAATAGATCACTTTAAAATATAAGAACCCAAAATTAAAAACAAACCCAGGGAAGGAATGGGAGGGAAGATCTTTCTGTGAGTCCAGATGAAGAGATATATTTCAGTAAACTTTTGTATGGGCAACCACAGTATTGCTCATTTCCTAGCACCTGTTTTCACCCTGATGTCCAAATGACAGTAAAATGGTCAATTTTGTACTTCTCCCCAATACATAGTGAATATAGTAGACATATTGTAGTATTTTTTGGCATCATCATCAGCAGACTGGAAAGCTTGGATAGAGCAGAAAAGTTGTGAATAACCCAGTTTTAAGACAAAGATGCTTTCCTCATGATAAATACTTGTAAGTATTTTAGGGTAAATTTACCGCTCCAATTGTCTCTTGATTAAACCCCATTTTTAGCAGAATCATTTCTATAGTAAGTAAAAGAGAAATAATATATGGTATTTGAGAGTTTAAGCTTAGGCATAAGACAGACCTGGATTTAAAGTTACACTGTCCTTTACGAGCTGTGTCCTTGAGTTTATTTAGTTTACTTAAGGTTCAATTCTCTTCTCTGTAAAATGATGGAGGCAGGATGGTGTTAAAAAAAAAACACACACACACAATACAACTGAGTACATTTAAAATATCTTATGGGCTTTATTCAATGATTCATGAATCAGGGAGCATCTGCTCTAGCAGACAAGAAGGAACTCCAATGAGCTGTGCAAAATGGAGGACTTTTATAGGCAGGAGGGAGAAGGAATAGGAAATTACACTAAGCAAAAAGAGTGAATTTGTTATTGCAAGGTTATTTTCCTTTAGGAAATGGTAGGGGTCTATCAGGCAGATTATCTAATTCTGATCAGACTATTCCTGGTTGACTGGTTCAGGATAGTATTTCTGGAAAAACTGAAACTGTAATTAAGTCACTAAATCTCAGTTTGGTGACATGGGGCTCATTAAAAGTGACTCCATTTTGGGCCTGTTGTCTTGTTTTTAACCAATGTATAATTAATGCCAATGGCACTTCATAGACTGTGAGGGACAAGTGGGATTTTGTATTTAAAGCAGTTTCTGTTTAACAATATTTACAATTTGGCCTTTTAAAGTTGGCTTTGGTGATTTTTAAAGAGGCTCAATTTTTTTCCTCCCAGTATAATAATTTATTTAAAAACTTTAAGCCCTAGAGCTTGACGCATTAACTAATCTAAATACTTTCCCTTAAAGATCAGAAGAGCCACATGATACTTCTTTGACATCACAAAATTAATGGCGATTCCTAGACTACATTTTACTTTACTTCCTTTACAGATCAATGCTCACCTTTCCTTTTCCCCATCTAGTAATGAAAAAGTTGCATCCAAAAATATGGCTTTGTATGTTTATGTACCAATTAAATGTATTAGTCCTGGGAGTAGAGCTAAGTTCACGTACTGGCTCACCCACTTCCTTATGTGACCTTAGGGAAGTTATTTTACCACTCTGTGCCTCAGTTTCTTCTTCTGTAAAATAATGAATAAAAGACTAATAAGGCAAAATCTCTAGCCAAAAAATTTGTAGGCTCTACAAAGAGAAAGATAGATGGTAAATAGTTGTTATGATGTGACATTGGATGGAGGATGGCCTGGCTGCTATGAGAGCAGGTGCATGACAGGTTGGAAGAGTACCATTTTAAGTGCAAAGGTAGTGGATCCTACTGCTGAAGCGGGAAGATTGTCTCCTCCATCTACTGCCCGTGTAACCTTGGTAGAGTACTTGAACTTTCTATGCCCCATGTCCTCATCTGGAAAATGGGAATCCTTAGAGTATCTACTCCATGGAATCGCTATGAGGATTAAATAAGTCAAAGCACTGAGAACTGAGGCAGCACTTAGCAATAAATAACAGCTATTATAAATTGGATTTTATTCATCCATATGTCCTCTTATTTAAAATAAGAAAAAAGTGTATACTACTTTCCCAAAGTACGTGGAACACCTTTGACTCCTACCTCTTACCAAAACCTCAAAATTATATAGCCCACTAGACATCTACTTGCATGTATTGCATTAGAGTTTAGATGCTCCAAATTAAACTTGTCTTATATTTAAGATCTGTCTCTCCTATAGATGCATATAGGTATAGCTATATATAGATATATAGAGATATTTTACCTCAGTCAATGGTACCCAAGGTAGAAACACAGGAACCTTTCTAGACTTTTCCTTCCTCTTGACCCTCATATTCCACATCTAAACAGCCTCTGGATTCTGCCACTTTCACCTCCTAAGTATCACATTCATCTACCCGTATTCCAAAGAGTAAATCCTATGATGGTAGGAATCCTAGCTCTTTCATGGATTCTCAGTGATTGTTACTCTTAGAGCTGGAAATAGCAATGAACCAGACCTACTGGCTACTAGCCATCGGAACTTACAGTTTAAGGAAGGAGACAGATACTTAACAAATAATTGAAGGCATTTCTCACTTAAGTGTAAGTTGTGGTAAGTCCTGTGGAGGAAAATGCAGTAAGAACATACAAAAAGGGTATCATTTAAATATGGAAAACTCGAGCCTCAGATTGGGCCAAAGAGCTTTAGTGGCAGAGTCTGGACCAAACCAAAAGTCTTCTGAACTTAACCCAGTTAGCCTTCTCTTATCCAGACCAAAGCATATCCTTTGCCACAAAGAACACAGCTGGCAGAGGTCTTCTGAAAGAGCATGTTCCCATCATTGCAGCCGCAGCTCAATCCAATTGCTATCCTCGAAATCGGAGGGTGAGTTAAAATGGACATGGTGGCACTTAGTGTCTGTGGGATCCATTTCTTTCCCTTCTCATTGTCACTAACCTAATTCAAGGTAGCATTATTTCTGACCCAAGTATCATCACAGCTTTCTCCTTATAGCTTCACATCCTCTCTAAAGACCCCACGCTGTTCACACTGTCTTTTTATTTTTCAATGAAACTTGACTGTGTTCCTTCTTTGCCTAAAGCCCTTCAGTGGCTTAAGACAAAATCTAAAATCCTTAACGATACTGGCATGCTCTTGCATCTGAGGTTCTGCTCTTATATCTGCCTCTCTCCAGCTTTCTCCTTGTTCTTCAGCAAGAGGACTGTTTACCTTCTTCCACTGGCTTTAGAATTGTACATACACTGTTGTTTTACCTGCGAAGCTCTTGTACAAGTATCCTTACTTTAAGCCTGAATCTTTGGCCTTCATCTTACACACGTACTATTTCTCCACAGTGGCCTTTCTTGCTACCCTCTCTCCTATTGTCACCGCACACAGACACACACCAATCATTCTCAACTTCAGTATGCAAAAGTATGATTTAAGGAGTTTGTTAAGAATGTCGCTTCTCAAAGCCAATCCCCGGAGTATCTGGGGGTGGATCCAAGCATTTTTTTTTTTTAATTTTTACTAACAAATATCCCCAAGGGTTACTGACCAGGTAGCTTTCAGACCACACTCTGAGAAGCCCTGGATGATGTTAACTTCTCTTGGTATATGACTACTGAGTACATTTGTTAGCTTCTCCATGAAAACCTACATTGCTCTTTTAATTACTTGTTTTAAATCTGTAGTTCCTGCTCATTTGTTTGCTGTATTGCTAGGACAGGGACCTTGTCTGTGTCGTTTGGCCATAATCCATAGCAGAGTCGATACCCACAAAATAATTTTTGAATTGATGACAATGCCTTACTTTTGTAGAACACTTAATAATTTATGAAGAGCAATACATGTAAATCAGGAAGCAGGGTCTTGAGAATAGATATGTACCCATGGCATGGAGGCAACCATGCTTGAAACCATGGGAGGCCACGGACTTCAGAATGGTGGCTGGTCTGATTGTTCAGGCTCCTTTATTCTAGCTGCCTCCATTCTGGTCTCTTCCTTCTCCTCCTCTGCATGCTCTGGTGACATGTAAGCCTTAATTGAAGAGTGGGGTTCCTGCCACATTCCATTTGCTCTGCTGATCAGCTGCCAAAAGAGAAAGCACCAGGGACAAACTGCTGTCACCAGCAAAAAAACAAGAGGCTCTTGGCGATCCAAGCACTTCACTGCAGCTCTGTGTTTGGAGGGGTCAGTGTTTGAGGGGAAAGGGTAGTTGATGAGAAAACTGAATCAGCATTCCGAAGGCCTCCATTCTGTTTGCACAGAAATATTTAGCAGGGGCAGGACTGAAAAGGACACAAAAAAACTCCAGACTGCCTCAGGTCACCAAGAAGCTGTGATTGTCCCAGTTCACACAGTCCCCATAATGTGGTTAAAAAATGTAAAAGTTTCAGAAGATCTGTGTTAAAATCCTGAATAAACGAAGGTATATAGAAATGGTTAGTTAGCACTATCAAAAAATGAAACTTCCTGAGCCTGTCCCTACCAATTGTGATCCGATAGATCTTGGATCTGTTGTAGGTCCTCATACAACACCTTGAAATATTGGTGTTTTGACATGTACAAGTTCAGTACTCTTTCTGAGCCTTCTTTCCTCAACTACAGCGTCCAGCCTGACCTACTTCATAGGGTTGCTTTAAGAGAGAGTGAATTTTGTGAAAGCCATAAGGAACTATAAATATATAGAGATTCTATTATTAAAATCATTGATAATAGTGTTAATAATCATTTCCAGGAAATCTTTGAATAGTAATACATGGTTTCTGGCAACCCATAATAAAGTAATCTAAATAAATAGCTAGCAATTGGAATTTAAGGATCTACTTAATTTATGAGGAACAGGACATATCTTGATTTTTGTTCTGTCCCCAGTGCCCCACATGCAGTAGATGTTAAAAAAAAAATACTGTTAAGTAGGAAAAGAAATGGTATCTCTCTGATGGCTAGTAGATGACTTGCCAGCCCCTCAGCTGCCCCCCTGAGGCCTGTTCACTTTTACTCTTGTCCCCAGAACTAGTCCTGAATGTGCAAAGCATCAGAGACCTCTTGGAACACTGAATTCACTGACTCAGGGCCCCTCTTTACTGAGCACCAGCCTCCTGCTCAGCGCTGTCCTGGGCCTGCGAGGTCACATGTGCTCTGGATTTGTCTTTTGGAAACACAAGATAAAGCCACATTTTGGGGACAGAGGAGCATTTCCTTAAAAACTCTTCCCTTGCAAATGCCTTGCTCTGTTAAAGAAAGGAGCTGTGGAATCCCTAGCTAAGTGGCAGAGATAACCTCAGAAGTTTTGGGGAGGTTATCAATCTCCCTTTCCCCAAGTCATCCTTTTGTGCTTACCTGTATTCTGGTACTTGATTAGTCAGAGCATAACAAAAGTTCCCAACCCTGCCTTGTGTTCATAAGGCAACATGCCAGGAAAAAACAAAGAACAGGTGGGCTGTTCCAGTCCACAGGGACAGAGCTAGGAGACTTACTGTAGCAAGGGTGGCTAAATTGCCATGGTAACAAGCAAGCTGATCACTTAGGCACCATCACCCATTCTATGTCCACAGCCTTTAGAGGACAAAGGGAACACAGGTCCTTCCTCAGAGCCTTGGTATTAATGCAGTAGCTATTTTCTTTACAAGGTGCCTAAATTTGTAGTCTGTTTAGTTTTGTTCTTCTCTTCCAGGCTTCTTTGAAATCTGAGGGAATCCCTGAAACTGCAGATTGCTCTTTGCCTTTTTAAGTTATGTAGAACTATTTATTAATTTGATATTTACTGAATTTAAAACTAATTAAAGACATAGTTTACCCTCAAGTCCTTACAGTCTAGAAGGAAAATAAAGCATGAGCAAAACCTACTATGATTTAAAAAAAAAAAAAAATGTGCCTGGAAAAGGTTCTGTAGACTCTTTGCGTTCACAGAGTTAATATTCATGATTTCAACAATCCAAAAGTTACTGCAGTGACCCATGGCATGATGGAATTTTGAGATGATTGAATACCCTATGGGTTAAGACTGGTAGATGGGAATGAATCACATCACTGGCAAATGAACCAAGCTAACTTCCCAATACCTGCACGCATCTTCATTGCTTTCTATTCATTGACATTTATACATCTATCAGTAAGCATCTGAAGTATTGAAAAATATTTTAATTCTGAAATTCTGACTTTTATGTGGAAGGTATAGATATGGTGGTATTTTTGAAGATGTCATGGGCTCTTTCAAATATTAAGGAATTATTTTAGTGAGAAAGGATGTTAGAAATCTAAGAAAGGAAGAGGTTTATTTGAGAGAGAAGGTGAATGCTTTGAGAGGTACTTTATAGAATAAATAGCACTGAAATTGGCTTTGAAGGGCTTGGACATATGACTTGGCAAGTGAATAAGTTTAATGGAAAGAAGGACATAAAAACATGAAGAGATTAAATCAACAATGAAATACCACTACACATCTATTAGAATGGCTAAAATTGTTTTAAATGTCAATATGAATGCTGATAAATACCTAGGATGATAGGAACTCTTATTTATTGCTGGTGGGAATGCAAAATGGTTCAGCCACTTGGAAAGATAGTTGGTCATTTTTTTTTTCCCAAAGTTGAGTACAATCACAATCCAAGGTATTGAATATTTAAAGCAGCTTTATTTGTAATTACTAATAAATCTAAGCAACCAAAATATCCTTCAATAGGTGAGTGGGTAAACTGTGGTACCTTTATACAGTGGAATAGTATTTATTGGTAAAAAGAGATGAGCTATTAAACCACAAAAAGATAAGGAGGAACCTTAAATGCATATTGCTAAGTAAAAGAAACCATATGAAAAGGACACATACTATATGAATCCAATTACATGACATTCTGGAAAAGGCAGAACTATAGAGATAGATCAGTGGTCGCTGGGGTTACAGGAGGAGAGGACAGAGTTGAAACAGAGAGGTGAAAAACAGGACTTTTTTAGAGCAGCGAAAATGTTCTGTGTGATACTGTAATTATGGATACATGACATTATGCATCTGTCAAAACTCATTGAACTTTACAGCATAAAACAGTGAACCGTAACATATGTAAATTTAAAAAAAATCATTTAGGATGTTTAGAGATCCCAGAAAGGAAAGCAGATTTTGACAAGAGAATCCAACTCTTCTATAAATGCATGAAACAACCTCACTGAAGAGAGTGGTACAAAAAGGCACTAACCTACGTAACTTAGGAAATGACTTGATTCTGTAAATCTAAAACCAAAGGGAACCACACATAGTGACTGCACTCTACTTGATCAAGTTGTGCCTCACCTGGGTCAGGAGTTAAAAATGCTCATATTTGTTATACACTAAACTGGGACTGAAAGATTAAATGGAAGGGAGATGGTGGGAGCCAGATTTACCACTGAAGTACTTTATAGATAAGCAACAGGGAAACTAGAATTACCCTTGTGGTGATGGATTAGAGCTGGAGACATCAGTTTGAACTAATACTTAGTTTAATTCAAATACATACCATTACATATAGAAATATTTGTAGAGCTATGTATATTCACGTTAATATAATAATTCCTTGCTCTGTCCCCTGAGACCAACAACCATATTTAGTACCCTGATCTCCATTTCAAATACCACTCTCCAGTAGAATTAATAGGGTTCCTTGGAGAAATGGTTGATTTTAGAACTGAGGCAGAAAGTACACAAGATGAGCCTGGAGTATTTTGTAGTGCCAAAAAGTGTTCAAAGAAAGTATTCAAAGACCAGAAAACCACATTGATTTAGGATATGTCAAAGGGACACAGAAGCCAACTGAAAGAGCTTTCAATTGACAAAGCAAAATGAATTCAACCAACAAAATATAGTATTAGATGATAACCCCAGATAAAAGGAAATACAGGCATGCCTCAGTGATAATTCAGGTTTGGTTACAGACAATAGCACTAAGGTAACTATTGCAATAAAGCAATATTTGTTTTCCCAGTGCATATAAGAGTTATGCTATACTGTATTGTAGTGTATTAAATGTATAGTAGCATTTCATATAAAGAAACAATGCATATACAGTAATTTAAGTTATTTTATTGCTAAAAAATATTAACCAACCATCTGAGCTTTCAATGAGCCCTAATCTTTCTGCTGATGAAAGGTTTTGCCTTGATGTTTATAGCTAACTGATCAGGGTGGTGGTTGAAAAAAGCTGAGGTGGTTGTGGCAATTTTTTAAAATGAGACAATAATTAAGACAATGAGACCAAATGAGGTTGTTTCATGCATTTATAGAAGACAAGGAGACAAAATGAGACATTAAATTTCCTGCATCAGTCACCTCTTCTTTCATGAACAATTTCTCTACAGTGTATGATGCTGTTTAACCGCACATTACCCATAGGAGCACTTCTTTCGAAATTGGAGTTAACCCTCTAAAACCCTGCTGCTGCTTTATCAACTAAGTCGATATGATATTCTTATTTATTTACTTTTGTTTATTAAAACTTTTTATTTTATCTTAGTTTCAGTTAACCTACAGTGTTATATTAGTTTCAGGTATACAATACAGCGATTGAGTAATTCTATACATTGCTCAGTGCTCATCATGATGACTGTACTCTTAATCCCCTTCACCTATTTCACCCCTTACCTCCCCTCTGGTAACCATCAGTTTGTCCTCTAAGAGTCTATTTTTTGGTTTATCTCATTTTTCCTTCCTTTGTTTGTATTGCTTCTTAAATTCCACATATGAGTGAGATTGTATGGTATTTGTCTTTCTCTGACTTAGCATTATACTCTTTAGTTCCATCCACGTTATTGAATATGGCAAGATTTCACTCATTTTATTGAGATATATAATGTATATCATATATAAACATATATATCACATTTTTTAATTAACATATAATGTATTATTTGTTTCAGGCATACAGGTCTGTGACTCATCAGTCTTAAACAGTTCATAGCACTCACCATAGCGCATACCCTCCCCAATGTCCATCACCCAGCCACCCCATCCCTCCTACCCCCCTCCCCTCCAGCAACCCTCAGTTTGTTTCCTGAGATGAAGAGTCTCTTACGGTTTGTCTCCCTCTGCGGTTTCATCTTGTTTCATTTTTCCCTCCCTTCCCCTATGATCCTCTCTCTTCTTTCTCAAATTCCTCATATCAATGAGATCATATGATTATTGTCTCTCTAATTGACTTATTTCATTTAGCATAATACACTCTAGTTCCATCCATGTCATTGCAAATGGCAAGATTTAGGGGTTTTTTTGATGGCTGCATAGTATTCCATTGTGTATATATACCACTTCTTCTTGATCCATTCATCTGTTGATGGACATCTAGGTTCTTTTCATAGTTTGGCTATTGTGGACATTGCTGCTATAAACATTGGGGTGCACGTGCCCCTTCAGATCACTACCTTTGTATCTTTAGGATAAATACCCAGTAGTGCGATTGCTGGGTCATAGAGTAGCTCTAGTTTCAACTTTTTGAGGAACCTCCATACTGTTTTCCAGAGTGGCTACACCAGCTTGCATTCCCACCAGCAGTGTAGGAGGGTTCTGCTTTCTTCACATCCTCGCCAATACCTGTCATTTCCTAACTTGTTAATTTTAGCCATTCTGATTGGTGTGAGGTGGTATCTCACTGTGGTTTTGATTTGTATTTCCCTGATGCCGAGTGATGTTGACACTTTTTAATGTGTCTGTTGGCCATCTGGATGTCATCTTTGCAGAAATGTCTGTTCATGTCTTCTGCCCATTTCTTGATTGGATTATTTGTTCTTTGGGTGTTGAGTTTGATGAGTTCTTTATAGATTTTGGATACGAGCCCTTTATCTGATATGCCATTTGCAAATATCTTCTCCTATTCGGTTCATTGTCTTTTGATTTTACTGACTGTTTCCTTTGCTGTACAAAAGCTTTTGATCTTGATGAAGTCCCAATAGTTCATTTTTACCCTTGCTTCCCTTCCCTTTGGCAAAGTTTCTAGGAAGAAGTTGCTGCCGCTGAGGTCGAAGAGGTTGCTGCCTGTGTTCTCCTCAAGGATTTTGATGGATTCCTGTCTCACATTGAAGTCTTTCATCCATTTTGAGTCTTATTTTTGTGTGTAGTGTAAGGAAATGGTCCAGTGTCATTCTTCTGCATGTGGGTGTCCCGTTTTCCCAACAGCATTTGTTGAAGAAATTATCTTTGTTCCATTGAACATTCTTTCCTGCTTTGTCAAAGATTAGTTGACCATAGAGTTGAGGGTCCATTTCTGGGCTCTCTGTTCTGTTCCATCGATCTATGTGTCTGTTTTTGTGTCAGTACCATACCGTCTTGATGAATACAACTTTGTAATAGAGCTTGAAGTTTGGAATTGTGATGCTGCCAACTTTGGTTTTCTTTTTCAACATTCCTCTGGCTATTCGGTGTCTTTTCTGGTTCCATATCAATTTTAGGATTATTTGTTCCATTTCTTTGAAAAAAGTTGATGGTACTTTCATAGGGATTGCATTAAATATGTAGATTTCTCTGGGTGGCATAGACATTTTCATGATATTTGTTCTTCCAATCCATGAGCATGGAACATTTTTCCCTTTCTTTGTGTCTTCCTAAATTTCTTTCATGAGTACTTTATAGTTTTCTGAGTATAGATTCTTTGCCTCTTTGGTTAGATTTATTCCTAGGTATCTTATGGTTTTGGGTGCAACTGTAAATAGGATCGACTCCTTAATTTCTCTTTCTTCTGTCTTGCTGTTGGTATATAGAAATGCAACCGATTTCTGTGCATTGATTTCATATCCTGACACTTTACTGAATTCCTGTACTAGTGCTAGCAGTTTTATAGTGGAGTCTCTTGGGTTTTCCACATAAAGTATCATATCATCTGCAAAGAGTGAGAGTTTGATTTCTTTGCAGATTCGGATGACTTTTCTTTCTTTTTGTTGTCTGATTGCTAAGGCTAGGACTTCTAGTGCTATGTTGAATAGCAGTGGTGATAGTGGACAGCTCTGCCGTGTTCCTGACCTTAGGGGAAGAGCTCTCAGTTTTTCCCCATTGAGAATGATATTCACTGTGGGTTTTTCA
>CM052895.1:95023576-95083324 GCA_028534135.1 Potos flavus
ATATATACATGCTGCCTTGTTTTATTATCTTGTACTAAACCAAAATGATAAGGGTAGTGAGGATAGAGATAGAAGTTCTGTCTCTGATATACCTCTTAGCACCTACTGGGTCAAGACTGCTTTCTTCTAGGCTTCTTAGGATATGACCTAATAGAGTGTCTTTAGTATTTTAACTGATGATTATGTTAGTTGAATCTGAAAGTGTCTCTAATAGAATGACTTTGAAGGCTACAATGAAGGGAGAGGACTTCATGCACTAGACAGTGAGGAGCTCATCGCAGCACTCCATTTCATTCATTCATGGGTGCATGCATCTTTCGTCATTGAGGCATTTAAGTTTTCTAGTTCAGCCGATGTATTAATAATCAACTTCTGCCAGGTGCAGCTCTAGATTTTATGGCTATACTAAGGAACTAAACAACTTTCTTATTCTCATCAAGCTCACCTAGTTTGGGGAGGCAGATAAAGCAATCAACTGAATTGGCTTTAAATGCTAGGATGAGAAGGCAGAGATGAGTGTGTTTTAGATCAGTTGGTCAGGGAAGTTCTCATGATAAGTGCGCATTTGACAAGAAACCTAAATAAAATGGAGAAACCATGGGGGTACCTAAGGGAAAAAAAGATTCCTGGCTGAGGGAACAGCAAGGGCAGAAGTCTTGAAGTGCTTGAGTCACTATTATGGTTGAGGAGCAGCAAAGGGGGCAGTGGAGTCAGATCAGAGTGCAGTGAGAGGACAGAGGGCAGGACAAAATTTCACTCAAACAAACATGGCACATGGTCATAGAGGGTCGTATAGGCCGTGGTGAGGACTTTGGCTTTTACTTTGAGGTATAAAGGCACTGGGGGATTTTCAGGAAAAGAATGATAGAATATATAAAGGGATATCAGTTGGCACTATGACTACAGCAATAATCCAGGCAAAACATAATGGTAACTTCAACAAGAGCAATATGGTGGAGGTAAAAAGAAGCAGTCAGAATGAACAAGGAACATATCTTAAACTTCTTTTGCCTCTTCTCTAGTCCTGGCACATTGTGTATGGTCATTCAGTACAACCTGAATAAAGGAATAAAATCTTGAAAAGAATAGATTCTTAAGGGGAAAAAAACGGGAGGACATGGAGGTTGGTTTGAAGGATGGTCAGGAAACCAGATGTAGGCACTGCCAGGCCTTATTCTTTTTTGAGCCCATCTGGCCAACCATTCGTAAATCCTGCAATCTGAGCCCAGCTCAGCCAGAACTCACTCTGCGTGTTCTGTAAAGCTGTGCCTACATGAGCGGCTGCCATCTCTAAGGCTAAGTGAAAGCAGCTTGGAAAAATTTTGTTTGAGAAATGTCAGCAGATACAATCCCCCCAGCACTTAGTGATTCACGATTGCTTGAAAATGCGGCTGAGAGAATGTATGATCCATTTCCTGTAAGTGTGATTCGTGAGGGTTATTTGGGGCAATCAACATGTTTTTCTGCAAGGCTTCCTTCTGAGGCACAACTCCAATTTTCTCTGATGAGAGTTTTTCTGAAGGCCCTTGGAACGTGATCTCTTATTATGTAGATAATCAGCAGAACCTGCTCATGCCTTAATACAAGCAACTGAGACCAAGAGCCATAACGGCTGAAATAAAATCATAGCTTTACTACGTAACCCATTAACTGATAGAAACTGCATCCTGAGGTCATAAATAGTTATTAGCCAGTTAATGACAACTATAGTCAAATCATTGCATTTACATCTGATGAATAAAAATGAGGCCTTCTAGAGCTTTTAGCACTCGGACAATTTACGGTAGTGTTTTAATGTTCTGAATAGAATTTCCAAAATTAAAAAGACCAATATTTTCCCTTACCTTGAAGAAACACAGTAAATGAATACAGGTAAAGAATTTCATAAGTTTTCCTAGACTATTCCACCTTGAATTAACAGCTGTCATCTTTATATTCCTTAAAGTGTTTTTATCTCATTGGAGATAGAATTGAGAGTAGAACCAAGTCTCCTGACCACACAACTGTGTGACTCTGAGTGCATCATTTCACACTTCCAAGCTTCAGCTTCTCCCCTGTTACTTACTTAAGGAAATTGGACTAGCTCACCCCCAAGCTCTTAGAGCTCTTCCAAGCTACGCACCCAAGACTTTATTCTGAATGACAGTAACATATCAGCATTTAGCCTTTGTATGTTCTCTCTTACGCTATTTTTTAAAAACCAGTTTTGTGGACGGTCCTACTTCCCTAAATGGTTTCTGAAGTTGAGAAATTTAAAAAACCCTGTTAAATCTAGAAGTAATCCTTCTCCTCCACTGGTAGACACAAATTAATCCACAATACATTGCTTTTGGTTGGTTTAACACCCAAGGATATGTGCTTTGAGCTTATTTTCCAGTTTGTTTAACTAAGGGCTTCTGCTTTAATTGGAGCTATTTGGACTAGGACATAATATTTGCTCAGGCAGGTTCCCTGATAAATATAGAAAACAAAATGTGATCCACAAATATCACTGAAAGGTACACATGTTTTGAAGGCAGTGGTTAAGAAAAAAATTATTTTTGACAACATTAGCTTTAGGAGTAGATGGTTAAACATTACATTAAGAGTGACTTTGCAACTTCTCTTTCCTCGTCAATATTTCTTTGCCCAAATTTGAACTTAAGTGCATAAGCAGAGTGCCTAGGTATGTAAGAGCTATATGACTGTGTGTTAAAGGTTTACATGTGTATCACAACTAATAGGCATTTATCAAGGTTCATTTATCACTTACTATGTGTCCAGGCCCCAAAAAGTGACAGATGACATAAGATGACAATGTGATCATTGCCGGTAAGAATTCTGAGGTTTAGTTGAAACTAAAAGACTAAGTAACTAGAGAAGAATAAAAGTACATATATCCAATACTTGCCTGTTGAGTTTTGACAATAAATGCTATCGGTGTTTTCTGAAGAGGGAGATGAGTTAGGGAGGCTTCCTAGGCCTTAAGGAACCTTCAAAGAGGCACGAGACTTGGAATAGGAAGAGGAGAGGAAAGTAAGGGCATCTAAAGGCAGGGAAGCCTCATCCCCAAATGTACACCTGAACATCTTTTAAAGAAGTGTTTCCTTACAAAACGGTTATAAATAATGACAATCCTTTCTCCAATTACTTCCTGCTCTACTTTCTAGAATGAAAAGAAACAAGGTTAGACCAAGGGCACCAGTTCTCATGGCCTGCTCATTTCAGGCCACCACAGTTGTAACCGTAAATGCCAGATGCTTGCTCCAGCATCACACCAACTCAGAATGACAACAGAGACCACTTTAGGAGCACTGACCATTTACTAAACATTTCCCCTTATTCTCTTCCCCTTCCTACTTAGACTTCTTCCACCTTACACTTCACCATGTTAGAACCAAAAGGACTTCTCAAGTAGGAAACACAATAAAAGGATTCAACTCTGCATCAATCAAAGCAAAGGGACACACAGAACACAATAATCCTTGTCTTCTTTCTTCCTAAGGTTATAACTTTGCCTCAAAGTTGGTGACCTAGAAGATTGTAGGGGATGAGGAGGTGAAAGAAGGGATAAGTACAGTGTTCTTTTTTAATGTAGGAAGATTCCTGTGTTACTGCTAATTTTACTACCTCAGAAGCCTTCCAATAGCTGTTTCCAGGGGCTGCCTAAAGTGTGGTATGTGAGACCCTCACACAGTGCTGTAATGTTTAGGGGTAGAAATGAGAAATCACATGTGTGGATCAAGCTAACCCTAACCCTAACCCTAATTACACAGATCAGGAAAGGTTAGTATCATACAATCTCTCTGAGTTTCACTGTGCCAAACGGACAGGTAGCTACCCAGTTCACAGGATGTCTATGATGATGATGCAAGAAAAGCACTTTCAGAGCCCCTGGCACACAATACTTCACTACATGTTAGCGGCGGGTATTGGCGTTGTGTGGGAAAATGTGAACAATATGGAATTTGGAATCACAAAACCCCTGCTTTGACTTCCAACCTTGTCAATTACTACATGGAATTGGGTTAGCAACTATGTGTGTGAACACAATTTTTTAAAAACTGGAAAATGGATGTAAGAATATCTTTTAGTCTTAACCTCATGGATTTGTGTAGAGGCTCAAATGAAATAATGAGCATAAATGTGCTCTGTAAACTGTGAAGTACTCTGAAATTGTACTCGCTTTGTCCTCCACCACACACCCGACTAAGACTAGGCCCACACAGCCTTGGCTACTTCTCTGTGAGCATTTCCTATTCCTTCTTTCTGGAAGGCTGCCACTGCCCAGGGCCCCAGGAACTTCTCTGTGAAATGGCTGATTAAAAGTGCCCAGTGATTTGCTTGGCAGACCGCCTGCAGTATTGTATTTGGAAGGCATGGAAATCTAATCAGATTTTCTGACTCATGAGATTGAGCAGCTGCATACATGATTTTTTGTTTTTTTTTGAGCATCTCTCTGGAGTAGCTGATGGGTCAGTGGTAAGATGGTGTCAGCCTGGCACCAAGAACAGGTGGGGGTGGTCAAGTGGAGCAGAGGAAAGAGCCATCAGTGGGAGAGCCAGGGAGCAAGGAAGGGCCTGATTGTGGCCTGCTGGCTGCTTTTACAATTTCCTGGGCTGTGTGATATTGACCTCTGAAAAGGGACTCCTTCTGGAGGAAGGGTCAAGAATCCACTCTGTTAGTAAGTTAGATATAATGGAATTTAAATCCTTTCTACACGGTAGGGATGAGGGAGTCAAAATGTAATACACATTTCAGCAGATAATCCAATTCATTCCAAAACCTGGCTCCTCTGGCCACCATAGCGAGTGGAGAGGCCATTTTCTGTTCTGAGAAGGAAGAGGGTCGACAGATGCAAATTGCTTTGTCAGTGCACTGCTTTGCAGGATCAGCTGCTTCGAAGTGATAGCAGGTTTCCCTCCATGTTAGCATATGTGTGGAAATAAATTTCCTAAGCTTGGCTTCAACCCCATGCATATCTTCAAATCAGGGGCTGCTGTCAGACTCAAATTTATAGCACAAGAGAGAATAGCTTCTAAAGCCTTAAGTTTTCTGTTTCTAAACTTTTTCTAGTTTTTAAGAAGGAGTTGCGTTCACAGTGTTGTATTGTGTGCTGGAACGCTGAGGCCACTCGGTTTACAACTGACCCACTTACATAACATTGGCAGTGGCTATGCCATTCTGAGTTTTGGTACTTTCCTCTCTATTATACCATGTCACTCAGAGACCAAGAGTCCTACAGAGGTATTCCGCATCCACTGTACAGTGGGAAGAGAAGAAAAATTTTAAACAGAACAGGAAGCCTCTGACTCCCACTAACGTCCAGCACCCACCCCCCTTTGTAATCACAGCAGCTCGGCTTCTCTCTGTTTACTGTATTGTGGCTCCTCACCAGCTTTCCTGTAAAAAAGGATTCCACTTCAGGGATGGATAAGGATCATTTTTTGATTTTGTTTTTGGTACCATCTATGGTGCTTTTTGTGTTTCGCCTGGGTCTAGCTCAGTCATGGAAGCATCATGGCAGACTGAAAAGAACACTGCACAGATAGGCCACTCAACTACTGGTCGTATTCCTGCCCCTGGTTATCAAGTGACCTTGAAGAAATCCCTTCCCCTTTCTCCACCTGACTCTCCCGCAGTGATCTCTGTTCATTCTTCTATGGCTGTTCTTAGATGCAGGACTATGACACAGACAAGAATGGCTGTGATTTATGTATAATTCCTAGTATATACTGTAAAACTATTCATGTCTGAAAAGTTTTATAAATCCCTGGTATTCCTTCACCACTCAGGGTGTGAGCTGTTGGATAAGATCAATTTTTTAAAACATTTTTTTAAATTAATAGCAGAGGCTGTTTTTTAATGGAATGTTACATGGAAATCCTTATCTCTAACATAAGGTGAAGCCACTGTATTTGGAAGGAAAGTTAGAGAATTCCAAGTCTTTACTATTTTTCTTCCCTTCTGATTCCCACAGTGACCCTTATGGGAAACAGGGGCCACCAGGAACATGTTTTAAAAATGACTGGTGGATGGTTTCCAGGGATACTTCTGGAGGTGATGCTCTATGAATCTATGAGGCCGTTCCCTGGGATCAGCCAAGCATAATGCCATAGGATGTCTATATTAATCAAGATCTTATGGAAGGTGTGGAGGTATGTCATTTGGGTCAGTCTTAAAAAAGAACTTGCTGTTCAGCTGCAAGAAATGCAGATAGCTGAGTAATAACCTCCAGTTATTAGTTTCTTCGGGATCTGACCCCCCTTTCCAGCTGAGGCCACATTCCTCCCAGGCATCCCCAGCCAACGATGGAGCATAATGGGGCTACTAGGATCTGGCTATGTCTGCTCAATGTGTGTCACTTCTTTGCTTTATGTTTCCTCATTGGGTTGGCCAAGACTTGTTAGATCTGCTTAATCTTACTTCTTCTACATTTTCTCCTTCATAAGCATTAATCTCACCACTTCAGTAAACCTCTTGCATTACTCTCTATATTACAAAGCCTTCAGATGATCAGGAGAACTAGTATGAAAGAATATCCTATATTAACTTATTGAAATAGAAATGAAAACTCCCTTTCTGCCATAAACAAATGAGGAAAATAAGATCAGAGTGAGAAAATAGGGGTGGGGGAGAGAAAAAGAGAATTCAGGTAATAATCATAATTAATGGTTGGTAAATATTTCTCTTTTTGTCTGTCTCTGCCTTAAAAGCTGTAAACTATAGATTCAGAAGTGAGACTGGCCAGTCAAGTGCCTGGCTTCTCCAGTTGATTGGCTAAAGTTATTATCTTCTTCTTGCCATCAGAATCACAGCTTGTTACCCAAGATCTGGGCCTACAGTTTGGCTTAGTACTTGGAAAAGAACAGTCTTTCTATTTCCAGGACTTTCCTCCCTTATTCCTGTACTGTAGAATCAGTAGTCAGTGAACTGATTCATGATCCTCCTTTGTTTCCTTTTACTTATACATCTATCCATCAAGAAAATATCCTTCTGAACTACAGTGTACATAGTGGTATATTAACCTACATGGGGATAGAACACTCATTTAGACATTAATCTTGCCCTCAAGGAACTTAAAGACAAAATAGACACCCACAAATTACATTCTGCATTTTATGATTGCTATAAATACCTGTAAGAAGTTCAGATGATGAGCCTGCCATTAGTACTCAGAGGAGAAAATTTAAAGAAAAATGTAATTCCAACTTTGTAGTATCAGGGATGACCTCAGGGGTGGGGAAAGTTACATTTGCAGTGGGGTTAAGAATTAACAAATTACCTGTAGAAAGCTTATAAATAAGCCAACATAATATAAATTGCTATGTGAGTCAATTTTCTTCTACTCCCTCTTCCAAGGTGGCAGCAAGGAGAAAAGCACAGATCACAGACCTGAGAAAAGATTCACTAGAACTTAAATCTATGTAACCAAAGCAGATGCAGATGCCAGAAAATGTCACCACTACACATCTTTATCCTCACAGTTTTATCCTTGTTAGTTACACAGGGTTATCCTCACAGACCATCAGCACAGCCTTCAGACCACTGAGTTATTTCGGTAATCTGTCACATATTATTTTTTTTCCAGGAAAAGAATGAGGGTAGGAAAAATGAAAGAACAAATCTGGAGAGTGAAGCATTCTGGAAGAGAGATGGATGTAAAATTGAAAAAGTAAAAAGAATTGTCAAAGTGGTACCCTCACTATGAGGTGAAAAGTTTAGTGGAGGAGTACCACTTGGATACGTTGTCCTGGGCTTTCCCATAATAAGCCAAACACAGATAAGGGTAATAGAAGATCCTGTCTCCATTGTCTGTTCTGAACGCCCCATGTAGGAATAGTTGGGGTTGGGAACAGAATGTGAGGAATGGAGAAGCTCCCTCTCTCAGTCTCCATAAAGAATTGAGAGAAAGGAGACTCAAGTGGGCCCCATATTATTCCTTCTAAAAATGAGCACCAGGAGTTCAAATGATCTTCCAAAGGCCACTTAAGAGACAGAATGAGTGGGTGAAAGGGTATGAAACTACTAAAGATGGGGCAGTATATAGAGAGAGATGAAGAGTGCGTTCAAAGCTATGGTAAATTCAGGCAGAAGAATGGACTAAATTACATCATAGTTTTTTTTCAGGGTAAAAGCTATTTTACTGGTATGGTTGCTAATTTGAGAGCTGAACATGAAGACATACCTCAAATTGAGATATTCATTTGCAGACCGAAAAACAAAAACTAAAAAACAAGAATCTCATATACTCTGGGCTCCTGATTTCCTTTCCCACTATTTCTATCTTTCCATGTGTTTTGAATCCTATGGCAGCCAATGGAGCTACAAACTCTCACTATAGGTAGAAAAATATTTTGGTTCTCTACACTATACATTAAATATCATCATTAATTTAACTTGTATCCACTTTGGGGAAATGTGCTCCTCTGTCAGCTATGGATTTCCTTCTAATATTGGGAAATGTGGCTCAGACTTAGCATTTGAATTGCCTAAGTTCAGCCCGGGTATACAATTTTGAAATGGGAAGTACAGCCCTAACCTCATAATTATGTAGAACAGAAGACTGGCTACATGCTATGGTTTTGAGAGGAATCTAGATTAGGATTCCTTTGCTCTCCAGCATGGAAAACTCACAGTGGGACAATCCTAGATGTACAGAGTCTGGAATACTGAAAGCAGAATTGGAGGTCATAATAGAACGTGCTACGTATACTCGCTAATTTCATTTTAGCTAGAGTCATAGGGAGTTGACCTGGAACATACACAGATGTCCAGTGTTGCTTCACTCCAACCTAGCCACAAATAATTAACCTCCTTCCTCAGTATTACTTTGCAGAAAAAGAGAAACATTAACTTCTAATTCTTGCTTCATGCTTTCCTGCCTCTGCTCATAACGTTTCCCTCTTTGTGGAGCACTTATAGTCAATTTTCCCAATTAGGATTAATATTGCAATTTCTGACTTCATCTTTTACTTTTTCTGAGATAGAACTGTCATAGTATAAAACTTAACCTTAAAAGTATGTAATTCGGTGGCTTTTTTAATATTCACCAAGTTGTTTATCTAACACCACTATTTAATTCCAAAATATTTTCATCACTACAAAAGAAAACTTCCAGACTTCCCATTTCACCACTCCCCAGCCCCTGGAAGCCACTCATCTACTTTCTATCCCTCTGGATTTACCTATTTGGTACATTTAATAGAAATGAAATCATAAAATGGTCTTTAGTTTCTGGCTTCATTCACTTAGCATAGTTTTCAAGATTCATCCGTATTATAGTATGAATCAGTACTCCCTTCCTATATCTGGCTGAGTAATATTCCATTGTATCAACGTACCATATTTGTATAACCATTTGCGTTTCCACTTTTTGGCCATTATGAATGTTATATAAGATAATAAGTCTGATCATAGAAAAATATCTACTTTAATTCATCTATAATAAAAAGATCTGATAGTTATGTCTCTACTATGGAAATGAAAAGTGTTTTTAGAGAAAATAGATTAGAGGATTGTAGTAGAGTTTGCATTTTTTGTCTTTTTTTTTTTTTTTTTGACTTAGCTCTAATTCCATTCAACTTCAAATCTGCGACTATTTTATATTGATAATTTCAGTCAATTAAGATAAGTACAGAAAAAAGTACATGTACTAGACTTTATGCCATTTGTTTTCCTTTGTCATTGAGGACTATTGGGGAACTTCCAAACTGTTCTACAGTGAGGCTGTATCATTTACATTCTCACCAGCAAAGTGTAAGTGTTTCAATTTCTCCATATGCATTCCAATCCTTGTTATTGTCTTTTAAAATTTTTATTTGTCCTAGTGGGTGTGAAGTGACATCTCATTGTGGTTTTGATTTGCATTTCCCTAATGACTGATGATGATGAGCACTTTTCATGGCTTATTGGCCATATGTGTATCTTCTTGAGAGAAGTGTCTTTCTTTTTTAATAGAATCATTTACAGCTATAAATTTCCCTGTAAACAGTACTTTAGTAACATTCTTTTAGTTTTTATGTTGTTATTTTGCTTACATTCATCTGCAAGTATTTTCCAAATTCCCTTTTGATTTCTTCCTTGGCTCATTTATTATAATGTTTTCATATTGTATATATAATTTATGAATTTTCAAAATTTCCTTCTGTTACTGATTTCTGATTTCATTCCATTGTGCCTGGAGAGCATTTTTTTTTTTTTATTTCAATCATTTCAAATTTATTGAAACTTGTTTTGTGGCCTGACCTATGGTGTCTTGTGGATAATGTTCCAGGTGAACACTTACGAATATTTACTCTGTTGGGGCCCCTTGGTGGCTCAACACTTAAGTGTCCACTCTTGATAACAGTTCGGGTCTCAGTCTAAGGGTCATGAGTTCAAGCACCACATTGGGCCCCATGCATAGCATAGAGCCACTTAAAAAGTTACTCTTAGATGTAATATTCTATAGATGTCTTTTATGTCTAGTTGGTTTATTTTGTTCAAATTTTCTATTTCCTTGTTGATCTTCTGTCTAGTTCTATCCATTACTTAAATTGGGATATTGAAGTCTCTAAATCTATACATTACACTTCATGTATTTTGGGCCCCTGTTAGGTGTGTGTATATTTACAGTTGTTGTATATTCTGGATAAATTGACTCTTAATATTATGAGTAACAATTTTTGTCCTAGAGTCAAAATATTAGCAAATTTTAGTCACTGTGTGGTGTTTCTTTTTACATCCTTTCCTTTTAAACTATTTGTGTGTTTCAATCTAAAGTATATGTCTTAGAGACAATATTTAGTTGGATCATGGTTCCCTTTCAATCCATTTTGCTATTCTCTGCCTCTTGAAAACTTAATTCTAATTTGATGAGATTACAAATAATGTAGAATTTATATCTGCCATTTTATTTGTTTTGCATGTCTTGTGTCTGTCATGTTCTCCCACTGCTCTTTTTGTGTTAAATACATATTTCTAGTGTTCATTTTTATTTTATTTTCCTTAGTGTTTCTTTTATTATTAAGTTATTTTCTTTGTGGTTTCCCTGGGAATTATCATGCTAGTTTAATTTAAATAGTATGTACAAATCGTACTCAGATAGAGCTTTGTCCCCCTTTTTGCTGCTATTATTATGAAAATTACTTCTTTACACATTGTATGACCAGCAGTATAGATTAATAACTATTGCTTTATGCAGTTTTCTTTCAAAACAGACAGGAGAAAGGTTACAAACAAAAATATGGGTATACTTCTCCTTTATATTAATCTATGTAGTTACTTTTACCAGTGCTCTTTAGAGTTACTTTCTAGTGTAGTTCCACTTCAGTGTAAAGGACCACTGAAGTATTTTTTAATAGGACAGGTAAGGTGGTGATGAATGTTCTTGGTTTCTCTTCATCTGGAAATGTCTAAAGTTCTTACTTTTTGGAGGATGATTCGGCTGTATATAAAATTTTTGGTTGATGGGTTTTTTTCATTTAGCACTATGTGTTTTCTTTTAATATTTAATATTTTATTTGAGCGAGAAAGAGCATGAGCTGGGAGAGGGAGAGTCAGACTCCCATTGAGCAGGGAGCCCAATTACCCCATCCCCTCACCTACCTCCCCATCAGCAAACCTGTTTTTTCCCTCCATTCCCCTGTAATCCTCTGTGCTATTTCTTTTATATTCCACATATGAGTGAAACCATATGATAATTGTCTTTCTCTGCTTGACTTACTTCACTTAGCATAATACCCTCCAGTTCCATCCATGTTGATGTAAATGGTAGGTACTCATCCTTTGTGATGGCTGAGTCATATTCCATTGTATGTGTATGTATGTGTGTGTGTGTGTGTGTATATATATATATATATATATATATATATATATATATATATATATATATCCATTCTTCTGTTGAAGAACACCTTGGCTCCTTCCACATTTTGGCTATTGTGGATATTGTTGCTACGAACATTGGGGTGCAGGTGCCACTTCTTTTCACTACACCTGTATCTTTGGAGTAGATACTCAGTAGTGCAATTGCTGGGTCATAGGGTAGCTCTATTTTATCTTCTTGAGGAACCTCCATACTCTTTTCCAGAGTGGCTATACCAGCTTGCATTCCCATCAACAGTGTAAGAGTGTTCCCCTTTCTCCTCATCCTCATCCACATATTTGTTGTTTCCTGTCTTGTTAATTTTAGCCATTCTAACTTTGATTATGTCATCCCACTCCCTTCTATTTTTGATGGTTTCTAATGACAAATCAGCTGTATTTCTTATTGAAGATCCTTTGTGCATGATCAGTTTCCTTTTTTCTGCTTTTAAGATTCTTTCACTTTTGACAGTTCAGTTATGAGTTTGAGCTTGTATCTCTTTGAATTTCTCCTTCTTGGAGTTAAGTGAACTTCTTAGCTGTATTTTTAACAATTATTTCCTCTAATAAGTCTAATGTCTGGGCTTCCCCAAGGACAATCTTTGTTAAATAGCCTTTCTTCTGTATATGGTCACAGTTTCTTGTATCTCTGCATGGGTTTTTGTTTGTTTGTTTTTTTGTAACTTAACATTTTAAATAATGTGACAGCTCTAAAATCAGATGTTACTCCCTACCCAGAGTTCACTGTTGTTCGTTTAGTGACTTTTATGATCTAATTCCTTGTTATGTAGCCACTCAGGTCCCTGCTCAGTTAGATTAGTTGTCAGCTAATGATTACGTGGTAAATCTCCTATGTTGAGGCACACCTTTAGTATTCTGCCAGACAATTAATAATCCTGACATAGGCTTCTGCTTCTCCTGAACCTCAAAGTTAGCTTTCTTGTTTTTTTCCTGATTATTTACATAGCCCTGAGCAGGAACACAGCTTTCTCGATTCTATTGTACGTATCATATCGGCATTTTTCAAAGCCTTCTTTGGCCATCTCATTCCCCAGATTTTCTTGAAAGCTTTTCAGTTAGATTTTTTGCCCCAGCTATTTACTGGCTCAGACTTTGAGCTCCATGTTTGGTCAAGTAGAGATAGCCCAGCTAATGGCAACTTCTAGAAGTAACCTAACAGGTCAAATAATGACACATTCTCAGGGGTTTTGAAATAGATCAAAATAGATCCGTTCCCTTCAGTGGTTTCCAGGCAATTGTAATGCTGGGAAGGGTCTGCAAATAGGACCCTTATATAGATTTAGCTGTTGTTCTTAAATAAAAACATTACTAAAGTTTCTATAATATTTTGATCAATTTCCAGAGTTATAGAAAAGTTGATTCTGACAATTTATGCCTGTGTTCTTGTTGCTTAATGGAGGAGAGGATTTTCAGACATCTTTACTCCACCATTTTTACTGATGGCCCTAGTATTTCGCTTTTAATGTACTTCTAGGGCACCCATGAAACTAAGTGTGTATACAATGATAATACAAAATATTACTGAGAGTAGGGACCTTAGATTACTATGGGCTCAACAAAATGATGAAGTCAGGTTACAAAAGCAAATGAGCTGGAGAGATAGGAGATGGTGGTTTGTGAATGAAATGATTGTGATTATTGCTTGTTATAAGGTTTAAAGAATGGGTAGGAAGAAGAGATTGTTGAAGGGAAAGTTTGGGAATTAAAGGGCCAAGGGGTTTAAAAATCCCCTATAGTGAATTTTCATGTCACTAAAAATCCAGGAGAAAGGATAAATAGGAAAGACAGTGAATCAAATTTTTTAAAGAATGAGGGGTAGTGACAGATTCATCTGGCAATAGCATTAGGAAGGGAGTAATATGTATTTGAGCCTAATAATAAGAGTTTCAAGTGGGAGTTTTAGGGGGAAAAAAGGGTCTGGAAGTAGCAATAAAGAGCAAGGACACTTTCTCTATCAGGCCTCTGATAGGAGAGATGTGGGGAGAGAACACTCACCATGAGAAGGCTTCAGAGATAGCAGTGTCCTCAGGGAAGATCTAGGTTTCAGTTAGAGTAAGAAGGTGACGAACATTTCCTGAAGCCAATGAAGGTATGGGGAATTTGTGGGAGGAGCCCAACACAGTTAGATGGTTGCAGGATATGGGAGAGGGGTAGAAGCTGGGGTCAGCAACAGTGATGTACAGAGTCAAGTGGGTGTTTGTTAGTGTCTGGAGAAAAATAGATTTCTGAGGAGTCCTGGGTTTATTGTAGTGATAGCTGTCACCTTCCCTGGGAGGAAGAAGAGATCTAGGATTCAGGTTTCATGCTTGCTAAAGGCAGGGTCTGGCTGAAGTACCTCTTAATGAGTGTGCAACTCTTGGCCTGTAATGATAGAAGCACCAAGCCCTCTATGTTCACAAATTCCTATTCCTGTATCTGGGTTTAGCACAAAGCCCAATGATAAAATCTTTAGATATAAGCTCTCCTTTCTCTGAATTAGACTTGGAATCAGTATTTCTTTTTGTGCATTTTCTGCATGTAAGAAAGATCTCTTCAACAATGTGTCAGACTTGTGAAGTACAGAGGGCAGCCTTAACTAAGCCATTTCATACCTTATTTATACCTCACCATCTGGTCCAGGAGGACATACAGATAGATAGATGACATGCTATTACAATGAATGACCATTTCCCATGGGTATACCCAGATCTTGATGAAGCCTCAAAACTTGTAAATGCTACAATTGGCACAAATATTAATTACACAACAGTAATCATTCCCTGCTAAAGATTATTGTGGAGTGAATACTGTCTATCAGTGGTGATTCTCAACATTCCTAGCTGTGACTCCATCCCTTTCTCTCTCTCTGTTTAGAAAGTATATCACAGTAAGAGTGGATTCATTTCAGTGATAATCTTATAATCCACTCTAATATTTGTTTAAATCATTTTTAACATTCTAACATTGTGCCCTGTCCTGGTTGTTACCAGTAATCTAATTCCTTTAGGCAGTGAATTGAACACATCCCATTACACCTTAGGAGTGTCCAAAGAAAATTGTTTCTTTTATTACAGTAGCAATGCAATTTCATCAGATTTATATTCTGGTTTCACCACCTCAGTTTCCACATCTTTCAAATGAGCATAATAATAGTATCGACATCATAGCTGTATTGTGAGGTTCAAGTCAATTAATAAGTATAAAGTGCTCAGAATAGTGCCTAGTCCTGGGTAAGTGCTTAATAAATGTTTGTTAGTTACTAGTATAAATATTTTTATGCCTACAGGTTATCATATGATATAATGGCACTAAGAGGTATTTTGTAGGGTACAGTTGCTTTACTTAAAAATGGAAGGATTTTCAGTCTTCCATAGTGTCACTTTAATCTTTCCCCACCAGCATTATTGAGATATAATTGACATATAACATTGTATGTTTAAAGTTTACAGTGTGATGATTTGATACCTGTATATATTACAAAATGTTTACCACAATAAGATCAGTTAACATGTCCCTTACCTCACATAGTTAGCATTTTGTCATTGTTGCTGCTACTGTTATGGTGAAAATATTTAAAGCTCAAGTCTCATAGGAACTTCTGTATGTACAATACAGTATTATTAAGTATATTTACCACGCTATATCTTAGATCCATGCAACGTATACGTGAAAGTTTGAACCCTTTGGACTCTCTCAATAAACAAAAATGTGATTGTTATTAATGCCACTTGCATGGTTTTTAGCCTGGGTTTTAGCCCTATTAACAGGCACTCATCTAAGTACTCTGTGTACCCTGACTTACTGAATCTTTGCAACAACCTAATCAAATAATTAAGATGATTACCTTCATTTTATAGATGGGAAAAAAAAAACAACATAAGACCCAAGCGATGCATTAGAAACTCATGCAAAGTGCTAGTAAGTGCCAGAAGTGGAATCTATACTCAAGTCTTCTGGCTTCAGAACTGCACGCATAACCCCTACACTCTACTGCATCTCCCAGGTAAATGGAAACATTATAACCAATCAGGTTACAGCCACAATTTCTAATACTAATCCAGACAGTACACCAAACCACTTAAAAGATGGATCTATGACTGCCATGTCATTTCCATCATTCTCTGGTAACAATTATTAAGACTCATTCATTCATTCAACATACAGTCACTTAGCAATATTTCCAGCACTGTTCTAAGTTCAGGGATATAATAGTAAAGAAAATAGACAAAACCACTGCCTTCAAATACTTACCATTCTAATTGAGGGGAGCAAACAATAAACAAAATGCAGAATTATATAGTATGTTAAACAATAAATGATATGAAGAAAATAACACAAGGAAGAGGAATAGATTATGTGTGTATACATGAGACGGTGTTCCATTTCAAATAAAGAAGTTAGAGAAGGCATCACTGACAAGGAGCGATTTGAGTAAGGACCTAAAGAACAAAATGGGAACCAACCATATGGGTATCTGGACAAAGAGCATTCCAAGCAGAATAGGCAGGAGACCCATCAGGGAATCCAGTATGTCCAAATCAGAATGATTCACAGAGGAGATTCAGGGGTGGGTAGAGGAGATAGGACATGTCCTTTAGGGCCTTACAGACCTTTGTCGGGACTTTGTATTTTCAGAGTTAGATGAGGGGCCCTTGAATTGTTTTAAGCAGAGGAGTCACATGATCTGACTGGCAAATTTTAAGTATCATATGGCTGATGTATTGAGACTCGGATGCCGTGGGGCAAGGGTAGAAGCAAGCAGGCCTCTAGGAGGCAATTGCAATGTTCCAGTTAAAATATGATGCTAACAATGATCAGAGTGCTATCAGTGGAGGTGGTGAGTAGTAATAAGAGTATAGGTTTACACTGAAGATGGAGCTAATAGGATTTGCTGAATGATCAGGTGTGGGGTATGAAAGAATTAGAGGAATCAAAGAGGACTTCATGGTTTTGGCTTGGGCAAGTGCAAGGATAGAGTTGTCATTAGCCGAGATGTGGATGATTATAGATGGGTCATATTTGGCCAGGAATTGTGGTGGTAAGGTATCTCTAGATAAATAATGACATGCTATCAGGAGGGTTTCATGTTTGCGATACAAATTCTAGAAGCACTGGCACAAGGGAGTGAGTATAAGTTCTAAGAACAAGCTCTATGTTACTTCACCATGAAAATTTCAGGGAGATGAAGAAAAACCCATAAAGGTGGGAAAAATGTAGAGGAATGGACAGTGAAGAAGGAAGAAAACCAAGAGTATGTATTTTTGGCAGCCAAACACAGAAAATGTTTCAAGAAAAAGGGAGTAATGAAGTGTCATAAGCTACGATGTCCAGGTTACCATTAGAGCAACAGTGTCCAAAGTGGTGGGATGTAAGTGTAATTAGAATGGGTCCAGAAGAGAATGGGAGACATTGAGTATAAACAAGTCTTTATGTAGTTTTTCTATAAAGGAGAGCAGAGAAATGGAATGATAACTGAAAGGGAAAATGAGTCAACAGAGGTTCTTTAAAAGGGGAGAAATGACAGTATTTGTATATGCTGGCAGGAAAGATCCCTTCGTGAAAAGGAAATGTAATATCCCAGGAGAGAGTGGGGGAGAATTGCTGGCGCTGTGTCTTTATTTGCAAGAGCAGATGTGGTGTAGTGCAATGGTGAAAGATGGGAGTGGAGATGGCTCACTTCAGGGAAGCCAATCCAGGCTCCTGGGGTCACATCTCACTTCAGACATGCTCTCATTTGACACCTTTCGGTATGTTATTTAACCTCTACACATTTGTGGGGCTTAAAAAACACTTAGCACAGGGTTCCATGAGCTGTTGTTATGGAAGACAAAATAATGCTTAATTTTGCTAACAACGAAAGGGAAAGTTTCAGCAGACCTCCTAGATTAATTGTCTACAGCATGTTCTTCTAAAATTTGAATTAATCCCTCTCCCTCTTCCATATTTTCCAGTGGCACACAAAGATTTGTGTATTTTGCACACACTTTGCCTGTACATGACATGGACTGCTCAGGAAGGTAATTATCCCAGCAAACTAAGCTGCGTGAGAAGATAAACTGCTTAGTGGATTAAAATTGCATATTTTATATAACCCGGTGGCACAAACATCCTCGTTCGCTTAGTGCATGTCTCATAAATCTCTCCAGGACATCTACTGCTTTTGCGCTTTTCCTTCATCACCTTCTTTTCTCAGGTGGTGGTGAAACAGACTCAGAAAACCTCTCCTTTGGCACCACCGTTCCCTGTCTCCAGGAGATGAGCTACAATGACACCCACCTCTCACAGAGACACAGGAGTAGTGACAATTTAATAGACTAGAAAAATAATTGAGAGAGAACACCAACAAGTCTTCCATCCTCTGGGGGAAGATGATGGGGTTTCATTAAGAGCTCAGATGCTTAGGAGCTGTTGGCTGTTATTACAAGGGCTTTCTACTGTCAACCTTCTTGGACCAGTGGTTAATACAAAAGCCCAGTTGCATCAGAGCCACGTGTCACTGCAGCAACCTCTCTAGCTTAGCTGCACCTGTCATATGGCTGCCTCCACACTGGCCCTCGCAGTTTTGCAACAGAAATGGGAGAATCTTTTGCTGATCAAATTGTCTGTATGATTCCCAGACAAGATAGGAGAAATGGAATTAAGTGATGCAAGAGAGACTGTCGTTAGAAAAGTAGAAAGAATAGATGTAATCATTCAACCAGAAAAAGTCTGAAGTCTGTCCCCAGGGACCTTGCATTCCTGAGTCTCAGAGGGCAGAGTTTTTCCTTCTGGGAGGCTGGGTATAGACGAGGGACTTGGAAAATTTTCCTTTCAGTTCTAGGACGCTATATTGTAAACTTCTGACAATTGTGGTATTTCCCTTCCCTCAAGCCTATGACCCACCTTGGCCACCCCCCAGTGTAAGCATTATGAACATCTGAAGTCTAAAAGATTTCACATTTCTACCCTTTTCTTCACTCTTTCTGTTGACTTGACTTTGCTGTATTTCCGTACTACCTTATTTCACTTCAGCACCTGTAGTGACTAGCTTATTGTAGGTACTCAGTAAGTACTGGCTGAATGCTGAAGTTGACACAAACTCAGTAACTTTGTTACAAAACCAACACTTGTAAAAGCCCAACTCCATTATAAGTTCACATGATCAATTCCTTATTATCTAGACTAGAAATTCCATGACACTAATCTCCATAACTAGAGTATCTATACTCCCCATACTCAGAATGGAACCTTGCACATCACAGGTACCAAGGGAGTACTGATTGGCCACCTGATTTCTACAAAAGTTCTGGAGGGACCAGAATACGCAAATAAGAAGGAAGTGCCCAAAGAGTCTCAGGACATGAAAGCCTGTCATCACTCTTTGTCAGTGTGCTTGTATTCCATACATGTTTATCAGTACTGTCTAAAATGCCAAACCTTTCCTCAGGCAGAGCACCTCCTCATCCCTCCCTTGCATTAGCTCTGACCCACACGCTCAATACTTCTGTCTGTTCATCACTGAGTTCCATAAAACAAACTTTTGACAAACTATATGGAGAAGAGTATCCGAGATCACTCCAGATTTGAAAGCTGACCAGAGGAGTGATGATGGAGGGCCTGGGGCACTGGCACGGGATATGGTGTTCCCTGGGCTGCCGGGAAGGTTGCAGTTGTCAGTGGGAAAAGAAAACCAAAAAAAAGAAAAGAAAAGAAAACTCAATGGTTTGTTCTGGTCCAGAAGGAAGAGGTAAGCGGTGGAGCTTACGAAAACACAAATCTTAGTTTAATTGAACAAATCGGCAGAAATTTAAAGCTGCTTTGTAATATAGTGAACTCTTCTAATGAATTGGCAGACAAGGTCTAGGTGACCATTGAGAATATCTGAGAAAGGAATTCTGAGTTGGGGAAGTGATCAGTTAAGACCTTTAAGATTCCTTTAAACTTGAAAAACCAAGCATGTAAGAAATACACAATATTTATATACATATCTATAAGTAAGTACTTATATATGTACTTAATATGTGCCAGGAATTATGCTAGCTTTTTACATTAATTACCATCATCTTTCTAATGGCCTTATGAGGTAGCCACTATTCTTATACCTGTTTTAAAGATGAGACAAGTAAGTTCAGGTAAGTTCTACAAGGTCACCTAGTAGGAAAGTATTAGGGCTGAAAATCAAACCCAGGCAGTCTGACTCCAGAGATTGTATTCTTAACCGCTACATTTACGGCCTCTTCTTATGAAAGAAAATAATTAGTTCCTATATGAATTTCAAGTGAATCTCTTTTAAATTAGGAAACTCAAAAGGCTCACCTGAGTGGCTATTTCAGCTGCCACTCAGAGAGTAGAAGCTAGATAGTTGTGGAGGGGGAGTAAAAGCCTTCTAGGACCAGGGATTATCATATGACACTGAGGAGTACAGTGCTTCCAAATAGCCAGGAGACAGCTGTCATAAGAGTGAATTTAGGAAGAAAGATTTACAATAAGACTGGAGTTTTGGGCAGGAGTCAAGTCACACAGGCTGTACTTAAGGACTGGATTATAACCAGTATAATGGGAAGGTCTATGAAATAAGAATGGTAGTATCCCTGGCCTGTTTTTTAGATGGATGAGAAAGCCCAGAGAGGGCAACAAATTTGCCAGGATCCTTAGAAGGCTGTGTAAGAGTCAAAACCAGATTGAGAAGCTGCCTGTTATGACTGTAAGCCCTTGTGATGTGGGGTTGTTTGTCATTGTGGTTTAACCAAGAAAGCAGAGCAGTACTGGGGGTATGAGCTGGGAGGATTTAAAAGGCTGAAAGGAATGGTATCTGCAAAGGCCCTGAGGCAGGACAGGGGATGATAGGATGCAGATCCCAAAAGGCAGAGGTTTCTTATCAAAGGAATGAGTGGCACAAGAGGAAACTGAAGAATGCAGCTGGGGCCAATTCATGCAGGGCCCTGTAGGTACGCTAAGAATTTTAGATTTAACGTTAGAAGTGTCCGAAAGCCACGGGTCAACAAGACAATGTTTGTGAAGATGACAATTTTACTTTGCAAAGCTGTAAAATATTAACAGGTATATTTTGTGTTAAAAGAAACCTTCCAGTCCTGGAACATTGAAAGTTGCAGCGGTCACAACATCTCCCTCCTAGCTTGTCCAGCATAAGTAAAAAACAGATCATCTTTTTTATTATTATGTTACATTAGTCACCATACATTAGTTTCTGATGTGGTGTTCCATGATTCATTGTTTGCGTATAACACCCAGTGCTCCATGTAAGATCCTCTAAGTAGGCACAACATCACATTTAACAAAATTAACAATACTTAAATAATGTTTGGAAATTTTTTGAGAATTTTTTTTTTAATTAATGAAAGACTGAGCTTTACAGAAAAGAAAGTTCTAACACACACACCCAAATTTTTTAAGCCCTATTCATTTGGTAAGAAACACTTTCATTTAACCAAAACATACCAGAGCTCAAAGTTCCACAGAAATCAAGTAATTTTAAAACTTTCATTCTTGGTGAGGAGACATATATATATTATCACAAGCTATTGATTTACCATTTACAGAGATGGTCTTAGAAATGCTGTTTCTGACCTCTAGCCCAGTCGAACACCATTGCTCTAAGTGCCACTGGGAAAGCTTGAGGATTCTCCATTGTCTTCAAGGCCAACTAGGGAATCAACACAGACCAAGTTCTCCCAAAAATCGCTGCCTCTCTAGCTAATCCTTTTTTAATATGGCAGTCTGAAGCATAGCACTCTATCAACATGTTTCATCTCTGTCAACATTCTGAGAGCTTCAGATGGCATGGTTAATTACCTGGCATCCATCTTACCTCTATAACAAGTGGCTAAGCCCAGACATAATTTAAGGTCCTGGAGCTAGTCATGAGGCACAATTCGAAGCCAGTATTTTATCCATAGGCCCAAAGGGAATATTGCTTATGACAGTTTAATACAACTGCAGTATTATAGCAATTTATTTTTAGACACCTGTACCAATGCCCTCTCTTTCCACTTTCTTAAATGCCACAGTGAGATATGTTTATATGAGCACTGAGAAAGGACCATGGTACGTGAGAGAGAAGACAAGGACAATCAACCATTGCTATATTACCTACAAGTTGCAGTAAATGTCAGTTTAACATAGTAATAAATGTATAGGCATTTCAAAATATACGTTGGCTTAGAGCTTCCCTGCCTTCCAATAGCCCAGAGAATATATTCAGAACAACTTAATCAGGAATTCTAAACCTTCCATCATCTGTCCTCATGCCCTCTCTCTATTCATTAGCTCTTTTGAACTGTAGACCTGTATTTCTATCCCCTTGTGGACCAACACCCAGCTTTTGTGTTGGAAAGTGGTTCATTACACATCTCCCCACTGTAAATGTCCTATAAGCTGATCAAATTCAGTAGGCAACTATTTGGTTTTGAGTTCAATACTTGATTGCCACCCTCTCCATCAAGTTCAGAACCAATGGGGAAAAAATAGGGGAAGAAGATGAGGCCCAAAATATTAGCACATTCCTACTAAAGTTGGATAGGAGAAGGAGCCCTGGGGCTGATTCCAAAGTGGGATTTCTAACCCCCTCATACATCCCAAATTATATTTAACTACCTACTCCCATGCCAAGTAGCACAAACACTGCCAGCTGCTTCAACAGCTCTAATAGGCTTGGGTTAAAGTCAAGCCTTAGCCTGCCATAGAAGAATCACATTGAGAACAGGCAATCGTGTGTGTGTGTGTGATATGCAGATCTCAAAACAATATATCAAAAAGGGAGCTGAGTAAGCATTTTCCAATTGTCTTTTTACTATCTCAACAAGATGTCAAATGATTTTCTTTTTGAGGGGAAAAAGTACTGAGAGGAAGGAAAGGACAGGAACTTTTCCCTTGGACACATCCCTAAGTTCCTATGTTAAAAGCCAGCAGGAGAAATGGAGATATAGTTCTCTTTTACAGCCCTAAACCAGTCCCAATTTACGGATTTCTTCTCTGGTTAGTATCATCACTCCTTACCCAGACATCAGGGGCTAGAATCCTGAGAGTTCATTTCAACCCTCTCCTCTCCTTCAGTCCAAACATTCAGTGAATTTCTGGGGTTTAGAGACTTTAACCTATGAAATTTTCTTGATATTCTTCTTCCTTTATGACTCCATCACTTGCAGGCCTCACCTTCTCCCTTCTGGCCACCTGAGTCTATCCCCCTGGCACAGTAGTTCAGAACATGAGCCATGAATCACATTCCATGAAGTCAAAGCCGAGCTCCCTTATTTACCAGTTGGGTGACCTGACCTTAGGAACATTATCTAACCTCTCCGAGGTTAGATAGGCTTGGGTTAAAGTCCATCAGAAAGGTTGGCTTGTAATTTTCATGTCTTACAGTGTCCTTGTTAGGTTCTGGTATACAGACTACATATAACTACATAAACTACATAAAAAATATATATATATACACAAAACTTACCTCAAGGTGCATCAGATACCTAAATGTGGGAGCTGCAAACAAAACTTCTAAATGAAGGCCTGTGAGAAACTCTAGGCAGATTACTTAAATATGACACCAAAAAATAGAGCCATAAAAGAAAACAAAGTTGAATTGGATTTTATAAAAACTAAAATATTTTGCTCTTCACAACAAATCAGAAAGTAAATAAAAATAACTACACAATAGGAAAATAGCCAGAGACTACTTGCAAGTTATATATCTAATAAATAACTTTCATTCTGAATATATAAATTCTTACAACTCAATAACTAAATTTTTTAAATGGGCAAAAGTTTAGAAATTTCGTCAAAGAAAATACACAAATGACTAATAAGCACAATGAAGGATGTCCATTAGCATTAATCATGAGGGAAATGCAAATTAAAATACAAGAAATGCTACATCCTCACTAATATGGCTTTAATCAAAGAGATTGATAATATGAAATGTTGACAAGGATTTACAGAAATTAAAACCTCACATAGTGCTGGGGGGAATGTAAAGTGCTATAGCCCATGTTGTAAAAAGATTAGAAGTTTCTTAAAATGTTCAAGCCATACTTAACATAAGTTTCCACAAAGATTTGTTCAGGGGAGTTCTTGCAGTATTTTTCATAATAGCCAAAAAAGTAAAAGCAACACAAATGTGCATCAATTGATGAATGGATAAACAAAATCCACACAATGGAATATTATTCAACCATTAAAAAAAAATAATCGATCCATGTTAAATATGGATAAACCACAAAACATTACACTGAGAGAAGCTAGATACAAAAGAACATACAGAGTGTAATTACATTTTATATAATTTCCAGACATGGCAAATCTATAGAGACAGAGTAAAGCTGAGTAGTTGTCTGGTGTTTGGAGTGGAAATAAGGGTAGGGAGTAACTAGAAGCAAGCAGAGGAAATTTTTTAGGATCACAAATATGTTCTGAAACTAGATTATGGAGATGCCTGCACAAATCTATAAATTCATTGTAAACCATTATGTGTAACTTTGGTGGTCACCATGGGCCATGTAAAGGTAGAGGCCCACGTCATACTTTTGCCACCAGGAGAGATCTCTGAGGCACTGCATGGGGAGACTTGAAGTAGGGTATGGTAGGCATCTGATGTGCCAAACAAGAGATGAGCATTCCAGGTGTAAATAATTAGAGCTGCTAGTTAAATTTGCTATGTAAATTGTACCTCAAGGAAATGGTTTAAAAAAAAAAAAAAAAGCCCCAAGGAGGAGAAAACCCCACAACGAATATCATTCTCAACAGGGAAAAGCTGAGAGCCTTTCCCTTAAGATCAGGAATGTGACAAGGATGCCCACTCTCGCCACTAGTGTTCAACATAGTACTGGAAGTCCTAGCAACAGCAATCAGACAACATCATCAAAAAAATAAAATATATTCATATTGGCAAAGAAGAAGTCAAACTCTCTCTTCACAGATGATGTGATATTTTATGTGGAAAACTCAAAAGACTCCACCCCAAAATTACCAGAACTCCTACAGCAATTCAGTAATGTGGCAGGACAAAATAGCAATGCACAGAAATCATTTGCTTTCCTATACACTTAACAATGTAACTGTAGAAAGAGAAATGAGAGAATCAATTCTATTTATAATAGCATAATAGATACCTTGGATAAAAGATATCCAGTTGGATAATAGATATCCAATAGATACCTTGGAATAAACCTAACCAAAGAGATAAAGGATCTATACTCTAGCAACTATAGAACACTTATGAAGGAAATTGAAGAAGACACAAAAAGATGGAAAAACATTCCATGCTCACGGATTGGAAGAATAAACATTGTTAAAATGTCTATGCTGCCCAGAGCAATCTATACTTTCAACATCATCTCGATCAAAATACCAATGGCATTTTTCAAAGTGCTAGAACAAACAATCCTAAAATTTGTATGGAACCAGAAAATACCCCGAATTGCCAAGGAAATATTGAAAAAGAAAAAGTGGGGGGCATCATGTTGCCTGATTTCAAACTATATTACAAAGCTGTGATGACCAAGACAGCATGGTACTGGCACAAAAACAGACACATACATCAATGGAATAGAATAGAGAGCGCAGATATGGACCCTCAACTCTATGGTCAACTAATCTCTGACAAAGCAGGAAAAAATATCCAATGGAAAAAAGTCTCTTCAATAAATGTTGCTAGGAAAATTGGACAGCTATATACAGAAGAATGAAACTGGACCATTCTCTTACACCATACACAAAGAGAAACTCTAAATGGATGAAAGACTTCAATGTGAGATAGGAACCCATCCAAATCCTAGAAGAGAACATAGGAAGTAACCTTTTCGACATTGGCCACGGCAACTTCTTTCAAAACATGTCTCCAAAGGCAAGGGAAACAAAAGCGAAAATGAACTTTTGGGACTTCATCAAGATAAAAAGCTTCTGCACACCAAAGGAAACAGTCAACAAAAGTAAGAGGCAACCCACAGAAGGGGAGAAGATATTTGCAAATGACACTACAAATAAAGGGCTGATATCCAAGATCTATAAAGAACTTCTTAAACTCAACACCCAAAAAACAAATTAGTCAAAAATGGGCAGAAGACATGAACAGACACTTCCCCAAAGAAGACATACAAATGGCTAACAGACACATGAAAAAATGTTCAAAATCATTAGCCATCAGGAAAATTCAAATCAAAACCACATTGAGATACCACTTTACACCAGTGAGAATGGGAAAAATTGACAAGAAACAACAAATATTGGAGAGGATGTGGAGGAAGAGGAACCCTCTTACACTGTTAGTGGGAATGCAAGTTGGTACAGCCACTTTGGAAAACAGTGTGGAGTTATAGAGTTATAGAGCTACCCTATGACCCAGCAATTATACTACTGGGTATTTACCCCAAAGATACAGATGTAGTGAAAAGAAGGGCCATATGCACCCCAATGTTCATAGCAGCAATGTCCACAATACCCAAACTCTGGAAGGAGCCAAGATGCCCTTCAACAGACGAATGGATAAAGAAGACGTGGTCCATATATACAATGGAAATATTACTCAGCCATCAGAAAGGATGAACACCCAACATTTGTATCGACATGGATGGAACTGGAGGAGATTATTCTAAGTGACATAAGGTAAGCAGAGAAAGACAATTATCATATCGTTTCACTTATTTGTGCAACATAAGGAATAGCATGGAGGACATTAGGAGAAGGAAGGGAAAAATAAAGGGGAGCGGAATCAGAGGGGAAGAGGAACCATGAGAGACTATGGACTCCAGGAATCTGAGGGGTTTTTTTTGGGGGGGATGGGAGGATGGGGGACGGGTGGGCCCAGTGATGGGTATTAAGGAGGGCACGTATTGCATGGAGCACTGGGTGTTATACACAAATAATGAATCATGGAACACTACATCAAAAACTAATTAGGCACTGTATGGTGTCTAACATAATAAAAAATTAAATTTTTAAAAAAGCCCCACCAAATGTGATACCAAATCATATCCACCAGCTCAAAATAGGCAAAATTAGTTTAAGGTGACAGAACTAGGATAGTGGTTTTCCTGGAGAAGGTGGTGGTGACTGGGAGTAACAAAAGGGAAATTTCTGGGGTACTGGGAATGTCCCATTCCTTGATTTGACTGGCAATTACATGGGCATATTCATTTGGCAAAAATTATTCAAGTGGATGATAAAGTATGTGAGCTACTCTCCAAGTTAATACTTCATGAAATAAAAACAAGAAACTGTGACCATTTTAGAAGAGGAATCCTATCGTGGTCTATTCCTGGAATTTTCTCAAACTATGAGCTTCATTTCATTTAGGTATCTTTAGTTAAAAGCCTGATGACAATAACAGGTTTAAAAACAAATCTGGCCAACTCATTCTCCCAAACTTAGTGGGCTTTTTCATGCACCAGAGGGATACATCAATTTCAAACATTTGGTTTCTAAGTAAAACCTAAGCTTCTCCTACATTGTGAAGACGTTCAAGATGTATCTGTTAAGGGTACCCATTCGGGATGTTCCCCCTTTTAGAATATTCTTAATACTGGCATGCTTTTCACGATGACATTTTAGAAATTCCAGTTCTATGGAACACTTTAAAATGCCCTTGTCCTCCACAGTACCATGAAGTGAACACAGGTCAAGTGGTAGTAGTAGCCATTGGGGATAATGAAAATAATACCAGATTATGATTTGCAATGATAGGTCCCAGTTAGGAGCTAGCCATGGGCCCGAACGTGTCACAGATTGTCAATGCTACTTGCATTGTTCCCGAACCTGGAAGTCATTAATCTAACTGTACCTAAGTCATCAGTGTTGTGAAGGTCAGATGAGATGAAGTTTTTCAAGATGCTTTCCCATGCATTTAGTGTCATCCAAGGCCACTTCTTGGTATTATTAACAGCAGCAAATATACAAGTTAGAAAATTTAACTTGCTTTCAGTTGTGCAGCTTTTAAAATTGAGGTTATAATGAGTTCCTTGAAAAGTGCCTTATCTGCAAATATTGTTTCTCCATTTGGTATAGAAATGGATTCTCTAATGATCTGCATACCAAGCTTGAATTTGATATGATCCCAGTGGCAGTGTAATTCTGTAGAAGGAGACTAGATAAAAATGTGGAAGTCCACCCCCACCACACCTAAGGTGGATAAAACACACCATGGGTTATTGATGATACCCCCACAGGCTGAGTGGGTGGTTGGGGGAAGGGGATGGTAAGAGCACTTCTTTCCTATTGCACTTGACTTGATGCTTTGGGGTTAAGGAATTAGTGGTTTGCAGCCCACACTCCTTCTCAGAGTAGATTCTGACTTGCCCTCCTAGGGAGGAGGCTCCTCACTAGGAACAATATTGATAATGATGAAAACATCTAGTATTTCTCCGATACTACAAGCCGTACATTGTAGTACACTTTCTATTTGCATTTATTCCTAATTAGTCTTCTACATAGAAATTAAAAAGATTGTTTTGTAAGTTAGATCGTATCACTCCAGTACTTAAAACCTTCTCATAGATTGCCTTTGCATATTGAGTAAAATCCTCCTGTATCTCACCCTGTCTGCAAGGCTCTTGTGTGGTCTGTCTCTATATCTCTCTCTGACCTAGCATGTGCCACTCTTTGTGGCTCATTTGCTCATGCTGGCTCAAAGTTTTTGCCTTTGTGGTTTCTTTTTCTAGGAATGTCTTTACTTGTGCTTATCATGGAGTGAGCTGCTTCTGTTCCCAGCTCAATGACAACTGTACAGAAAGGCCTTTCCTAAACATCCCCTCCGAGATAGACTCAAAAGCATTAAGTCATTTGCCCATGGACACACAGGGGCAAAGCAACAATTTGAATCTTAGACCTTCCAAAGTAGAGATCAAAAATAGGTATCACTGAAAGAATCAAACTAGAGGTTTTATCTTTATCCTCAGAAGAGAATTTAAATGGAAAGCTCTCAGATTCAAGTTGAAGCAAAAATTCTTCACTCTGGGTTGGGTGTCTTTTTCTATTTAGTCCAGAAAGAACTAAAATTAATATAATTAAATAAGGTCACATTTTAGAGTGACAGAAAGGGAGAAAGTTATAAAGGAGATGAAAGTGAAGGAAAATTTAGATCTACTACCTGCCTTTAGGAGAGCTTCATTATTTCTCCTCATTAAAGTAATCGCTGGTTTAATGCCAGATCTTTCCATCACACAGGTCCAATGAGACATTGGAAACTGAATAAACATACTGCCTAATAACAAGTGATGGAGGCAAAAGGTGAAATTTCCACTTAGAAAAAGCTATTACTTGTTGAAATTTCCCAGGGGCAAAGGGTCACCCAGCAGAGATAATTGCTAATTAACATTGGACAGTCCAGGCAAGAAGCCAGACCAGTACCCTAATGTTACAATGGGTCGGCCATTGATTAGATTCCTGGCTCTTGATTAAATGTCACAGAATGATTAACTGATTAATCCTTGAGCCTTTCTGGAAGGGACCCTAGTTCAGCATACTAAGCTACAGCCCAGTAATTCTATGGGTCTTCCCTTTGGCACAGAATCCTTTTTGGAAAAAGTTTCATGACTCACTCTATTTTACTTTCTCCCTTGCAGGCTTGTTCAGCTTCTGTTCTATGTGGTAATGACTAATGATTGTGCTCCCTTCTTTGCTAAAGGTACGGCTTGGTTAATTTAATATTTCTCTCTGTATCCTTCCCTATCTGTAGGACTATTCAGGTGAGAATGCCTTGGACTAAGAAAACATAAAGCAAATTGTAAGTACTTACCTATAGACTACTTGGGGAGGCAGTATACTCCAACTACCTGAGTTCACAGCCCAGCTTCACTACTTACCACCTATGTCACCTTGGTAAAAGTACTTAACCTCTCTAACTTTCAGATCTCTTATCTATAAAATGAGGAAAATACTATTATTTATTTCAAAAGGTTTTTGAATTAAATGATATAACATAAACAGTTGGACATACACTGAATCTTTAAAAAAAATATTCTAGAATGACCTTAAAAAGGAACTAGTAGGAACATTAGACTACAAACTTTAGCCTCTTTCCACATCTGACTACTCCCAGGGGAATGACTAGGAATATTCTCATTCTTCTAGCCAGAGTTCAAAAGAAGCAGAAGCAGATTCCACTAGCCTGAAATAGACTAAATCTGGTAATAAACCCCATTATGATCTTGGAGAATGTGACCTTTTATCAAGTGATGGAAGAATAATACCAACTCCTAATTATTGCATTGTGTGTGTGTGTGGCACTGATCTGAGTACTTTATATAGGTGAAATCATTTAATCCTCCTAAAACCCAATGGAGTTAGTACTAAGAGTGGCAGAGACAGTAAGCAAACTCAGGCCATTGCCATGTGACTCCAGAATGAGATAATGTGAATCTTCCCTTGTATACTCTAAATTCTTATTTTGTTAATTCTTATACTTGTGCACTGAATGCACAAAACCCTGGAGTGATGTCCCTGTAAAGGTAGGAAATGGTGACATTCTCTAACATGTTATCAAGTTTTTTTCCCCCTAACTTGGATCTTTCCCATCAGATTATAAATATGACATTATTTCTTCCATCTTAAAAAAAGCAAAACAAGAAAAACAAAACAATTCACTTTACTCTCCAGCTGCCTCCCCATTTCTCTGCTCTTTACAACATAATTCCTAGAAGGTCTTCTAGAACATCCTTTCTAAAGCCTCTCCTCCAATTTTCTTGAACCCACTCTAATTAGACATTAACCCATATTTCTAACTTTTTAAAGATCGCCATTGCTCTATCTTGTTGCTAAATTCAGTGTTCCATTCTCCTTTCTAATCTTACTTAACCTATCAGTAGCATTAAATATAAAATCAGATCTACCTTGATAAACTTCCTTTACTCGGGTTTCCAGGATACCGCACTGTCTTGGTTTTGCTTCTACCCCTTCCATCTTAACCACCTAAGCTATTTTTTCCTCTTCTCCCCTACCTTTAAATGTTGGAACAAGCCATGGACTAATCTTCGGTTTTCTTTTATCTATTCTCATTCTCTTGATTTTATCTCTTTTTGGTATAAATATACCACCGCTATATTGATGACTCTCAAATGTATATCCCCTGTCCAGAACCCTCTCCCAAATGTGAACTTGTTTAAATAAATGCAGGTCTTAAGAGGCTGGCATGCCACCTTCTGACACTGTTTCTTCTTTTACTTTCAGAATGCTTACAATCTCTTATTGTGCACCCCACACTGATGGGCTCCAGAGCAAGGCAGTTTTCTTATGCAACTCATCATATTATGCTAGAAATGCTCATATGTAAATTCTCTATGGTTTCAAGTTCATCTATAAATTATTCATATAACAATTGTAAATATCTATATACTCAACACTTAAGAACCTAAATACATACAGCAAATAATAACAAAAAAATTGACAGTAGTACAAAAACAGTAGGCAAATTTAATACCTCACTTACAACAATGGATAGATCACCCGAGCAGAAAATCAGTAAGGAAAGTGTCTTTGAATGATATCTTAGACCAGATAGACTTATCAGATATATACTACTCAGTTTTCATACAAATTTTCAAGGGCACATGGAATATCCTCCAGGATAGGTCACATGTTAGGCCATGAAACAAGTCTCAATAAATTCAAGGAGATTGAAATCATACCATGAATCTTTTCCAACCACAATGATAGGAAACGAGGCATCAATTACAAGAAAAACATTGGAAAAACCCCAAACTTGGAGGTTAAACAGCATTCTACTAAACAAACAACGGGCCAATGTAGATATCAAAGAGAAAATTTTTTAAAATTATATTTAAAAAAACATTTGTATGTATGTGTATATATATGTGTATATGTAAGTATGTATATAGATAGATCCATGTATCTATCTCTATATAAAGAGAGATATAGATATATACATATATCTATCTCTGTATGTATACACATACATCTATATCTATATCTAGATATATACGGAGACAGAGAGGGAGAGACAAACAAAAATACCATGGTCCAAAACCTTTGGGACACAGCAAAAACAGTTCTAACAGGGTATTTATAGCAATACAGGCCTACCTCAAGAAACATACAAAAAAAATCTCGACCAACTTAAGCTTACACTAAAGGAACTAAAAAAAAGAAAAACCCCGAAGTTAATAGAAGGGAGCAAGTAATAAAGATCAGAGGAAAAATAAAATAAAAAATATCAATGAAAACAAGAGCTGGTTCCTTGAAAAGATAGTATCTATAAACCTTTAGCCAGATTCATCAAGAGAAAAGAGGAGACCTAATCAAATAAAATCAGAAATGAGAAAGGAGAAGTAACCTCTGACACCACAGAAATACAAAGGATTATAAGAGAATACTACAGACAACCCAGAAAAAAAAAAAATGGATAAATTCCTAGAAACACAATCTTCCAAAACCACAACAGGAAAAAAAAATCTGAACAGACCAATTACTAGTGACAAAATTGAATGAGTAATTAACTCCAAACAAAAGTTCAGGACCAGATAGATTCAAAGGTGAGTTCTACCAAACATTTAAAGAAGAGTTAATACCTATTCTCCTCAAACTATTCCAAAAAAATCTAAGAGGAAGAAAATCTTCCATATCTGTTCTTGAAGCCAGCATTCCCCTGATACCCAAAACAAAAACTTTCCTAAAAATAAATAAAAATAAAGAAAATTACAGGCCAATATCCCTGATAAACAAATGCAAAAATCCTCAAAGAAGCATTAGCCAACTCCATTTAACAATACATTAAAAAGATCACTGACCACAATCAAGTGAGATTTATACCTGGGATGCAAGGATCGTTCAATATTCACAAGTCAATCAACATTATATACAACATTACCCTACTTTTTTTTTACCCCTTTCATATTAATGGTTCCATATATCTCCTAAGGATGGTGAAGGATTGAAAGAAATGTTCAGAGAAACCAATCCTTACTATCTGCAGCAAAAGACCTATTAGCATTGAAACACTTTATTTTCCTTGTATTATAATGATGCCATATTGTTTTAATGATATTTTTCATTTACTAATCATTACTATTTCCCTCCTTTAGAAGAGACTGACATCCACCATCTAAAAACTGGTTGAGGGCCATGTGAGTGTCTCAGTCAATTGGGTATCTGACTCTGGGTTTTGGCTCACATCCTAGTCCTGGGATCTTGGGGTCCAGCCCCACATCCAGCTCTGCACTCAGACTGGAGTTGGCTTGAGGATTTCTCTCCCTCTTCCTCTGCCCCTCCCCCAGCTCATGTGTGCTGTCTCTCCAAAATAAATAAGTCCTAAAAAAAAATTAAAAAATAAGAACTCTAGTTGATGAAATTAGAGTAGCCTCAGTTTACTCAGGTGTAAAATGGGAAAATAAATCCCTACTCTCAAAGTGTATGGTAAAAATTGTCTAAAAAATGATATTACTTATTAAAGTATATAATATATACATAAATATTGTATTATATATAAATAAAGTATAAAATATATAAAAACGATTTTTAATTACAATACATACAAAATGCCATTTTTCACAAGGGATCATGAAATAGTCCAGCATATAGTCTGAAGCAGTATCTGTAGAATTTGGACTACAGGTAGACAATTGGGCTGTCTCATTTCAGAACAAAGCTAAAACACAGGCTCTCAAATCTCAATTTACATCAAAAGGATTCACCTCCAGAAGGTAATCTCTTTACTTAACGTAGTGTATATGCACATGAACTACAGTCCTCTACAATTAAAAAGATGGTTCTGTTTCTTTTTGATAGCTTAAGTACCCGTACCCCCTTAAGTTTAAAAAAAAAAAGAACAATTATGATGCCTCAAAAGGCTGAGGATAAATTCCTCATGGCTTCCACATGTGTCCTTTTTCTTTCTCTTGGAAGTTCATGTGCCTTGAAAACTGAGGTCAAAGAATGAATGTACAGACAACTGCTATAGTTATTTTAACCTCTGCAGGATGATGAAGGCTTCAAATATTAGACTGGGGTTATTTTGCAGAGGTTGGCAACCAATTTCCTTCTAGGCATGAAACCAGAGGAATAAAGCCAAATGCCTAGACAAAGCACATCTGGGATGTGTAGATTATGAAATAATAAAAATGATTTACTTGAGGGGTTATGGATTTGGCTTCTCTGGGAGTCACCACCTATCATTATTAATGTATGATTTAAACCATTTCTTGAATACCAGGCGGTGGGCCTACTATTGTACTAGGAGCTTATACAACAATTTAAATCTTCTCAGCAATCATTTTTGGTAGTTTAGTAGATCCAAGCTGTATACCTAATGGCTAAGGGAGTTTAAGTATCTTGCCAAAAAAACCCAAACAAACAAACAAACAAAAAAACTCTTTCACAGTGCAAAAAGATACTCTCTATTGAGATGATCAAGTGTTGTTTTGACTGGAGGAAAAAAAAAGATAAAAATTTTCTCTAAAATAGTAGAAAGAAATGTGTATCTTAAATATGAAATTTAAACAAATGTGCATCTAGGAAATTTAAACAAATGTGCATCTAGGAAATAGAAAGATGTGACCTGGCAGGATTTTATATATAATGAAAGTTGAAACAATTTGGCATGCAATTGAGATTATGAAAACTGTAAGATATAGAATCCAGATTAGAAGAGTGAGTGGTTTTTCTGGGTGCCATCCTTGAAGGAGGACTTTATACTGCCCTGCCAGTGTTTTAGGAGTAAAATTGCCGAGAGGAAAAAAGATCTTAAAATTAGGTCCCATGGAAAATGGCTGAACAACCTAAGGTTATTTGACTGGGAAGTATAGATCCTAAGTCCCTTAAAATCCTCACTGAATTAAAGGAAGGAGAGATTCATCATGTACCTTGTGACAGCAAGAATTAAATTTCTGGAAGTTGCAAGGAGTCAAAATGTGTTTTTGATATTGGATTTAAATAGAACAGGTCAAGCTGTCCAAGTCGAGATGAGAATAAACAGCCTTGAAAGGTAACAAGCTCCCTACTGTCTGAAATATGTAAGCAGAAACAGAAAGAGGGTTTGTGTAGGGAAAAATCAAGCCCTGTGTTTAGATTGGACCACACATAGTCCCCAACTTACAATGGTTTGACTTACGATTTTTCAATTTTATAATGGTGCAAAAGCTGTACGCATTAACTAGAAACAGTACTTCAAATTTGGAATTTTGCTCTTTTCCCAGGCTAGTGATACATGGTTCTATACTCTCCTGTGATGCTGGGCAGTTGCAGCAAGCAGCACCTCCCAGTCAACCACGCAATCACAAGGGTGAACAACCAATACACTTAAAACTATTCTGTACCCATACAACCGTTCTGCTTTTTACTTTCGGCACAGTATTCAATAAATTCCATGAGCTATTCAATATCTTGTTATGAAATATGCTTTGTGTTAGATGATTTTGTCCAAATATAGGCTACTGTAAACGTTCTGAACACGTTTAAGGTAAGCTAGGTAAGCTATGATGTTAATAAGGTAGGCATATTAAATGCATTTTTGACTTATGATATTTTCACTTATAAAAATAAAATTAGGATATCAGGTGGTATCAGGATATCGCCCCATAGCAAGTCGAGGAAGATCTGTAGATTACTCTTAAACTTTCCTGAGAATATTCAGGATCTCTGATGTCATTTCTTCTGATCCTGGAATTTTGATACAAATTTATATAACATAGCCTTTAAGAATTATGTAGATTTCTAGTACTTTAATTACAAAGGTGAAAAGTTAGCCATTAGTGAATAGCCCATGGGATATATACATTGCTCTGATTTTAAGGTTAGCAACTTTATTGTTTTTCTTGCTCGCTATTCCTCTCAAACTGCTCAGGACACTGTATCAGTTTCTAAGTTATTTGCGAAAATAAATTCAATAAGCTTTTCCTTCTCAAAGTTATAGACATACATATAATATATATATGTAAAATATACATAAAATACATAAAAATACACACACATACACATATATGTATAGATAGATATTATATATAAGAAGGGTCACAGCCCTTATATAAGAAAAGTAACAACCAACTTCAAGATTTTTCATGATTTATCATGACTAGGTTTTAAATAGGTTGACTTTAACTTTAGCACTCAAAGTATGCTTACCAATGCTAAGTCTTACACAAATAAAAACTTCCTAAACGTTGAGACTTAAACAGTTGTGTTTTCCATTATATAGGTCATGAAACTGAACCTTAGAGAAGTTAAATATTTTGTCAAATGTCTCACAGATAGAAAAGTGACACAGTTATGTGCCCATCTCAGATCTGAATGAATTGGATTTCCTAGTTGGGTTAGGAGTAAAGAATCAACCATGTTAGGACCCCACCTGGCCTGCCAAATGACATCTACCACACCACAGCAGGAAGCATATACCTCCATTTGAGTTAACTCAGCAAAAACTCAGAAATCAGAAAAAATACTCCCTGGTGCCTTGAAAAATAACCATCTCAGGAAGAATGGCTAGATGGCCTCGTTGCCTTAGAGTTTAGCTTGAAGGAAAGCATTGGTGTGACAAATTCCCTTTGAGCAGAATTTTGAAGTATACATCTTATATGTCTAATCTAAGAGATGTTTTCTGTTGGAGGTTGGGGGGTGGGAAGGAAGTGCTGTAAAGTAGAAGCATCCTCTAGGAGCTTCCCTGGATGGGTCAGGATGCTTCATTTCAGCAAGTAGGGATTAAGCAATGATTGCATAGACCTCATTCACAGTGGGAATGTCAATCTTGTTCATAGCTATCCAGTAAACCATCATCCACTTCATATCCTTGTGCTTATTTGTTAATTTATTGATTTAATATATTCCTTTATATTTACATACAAGGGAAACCCTAAAAGGCTATCAGATTTTTTAGCAGAAACTTTACAGGACAGAAAGAATGGCATGATATATTAAAAGTGCTGAAAGGGAAAACTCTGCAGCCAAAAATATCCTATCTAGGAAGGCTATCGTTCAGAAGAGAAGAACAAATAAAAAGTTTCCCACACAAAAATGAAAGAGTTCATGATCACGACCAGCCCTACAAGAAATATTGAAGGGGACTCTTTGAGTGTAAAGGAAAGACCACAGGGGCACTTGGATGGCTCAGATGGTTGAGCATCTGACTCTTGATTTCAGCTCAGGTCATGATCTAGGGTTGTGGGATTGAGCCTTGTGTTGGGCTCCATGCTCAGTAGGGAGTCTACTTGGGATTCTCTCTCTCCCTCTCTCCAGTCCCTTCTTTCTCCCTCTGCCCCTCCCTCACACACTCTCCCTAAGTAAATAAATCTTAAAAAAAAAAAAAGACCATAAGTGAGAGTATGAAAAGTAAAAAATAAATAAATAAATAAAATAAAAGCAGTAAATATGTTTTCCTGCAAAAATCAGTCAAGGAATTCATAAAATAAAAGAATATAAAGATTTATGACACCTCATACCTAAAATGTGGGGGGAGAGGAGTAAAGAATGGGTTCAAACTTAAGTGACTATCAACTTAATGTAGATTGATACATGCAGAAGCTGTTATATACAAACCTAATAGTAATCACAAACAAAAAACAATCGATATGCAAATAATAAAGAGAAAAGAATCCAAGTATGTCACTAAAGAAAGCCAACAAATCATGAGAGAACAAAAGAACAAAGGATCAGAAAAAATCTATAGAAACAACCACAAAACAAGTAATAAAATGGCAAGAAATCCTTATCTGTCAATAATTACTTTGAATATGAATGGACTAAATGCTCCAATCAAAGGACATAGAGTGATGGTAGATAAAAAACAAAAACCAAAAAACACAAGACCCATCTACATGCTGCCTACAAGAGACTCATTTAAGACTGAAAGGAGGGGATGGGGAGACATTTATCATACAAATGGATGTCTAAAGAAAGCCAGGGTAGCAATACTTATATCAGACAAAGTAGATTTTAAACAAAAACTGTTAAGAAGAGACAAAGAAGGACACTAGATAATAAAGGGGATAATCCAACAAGAGGATATCATAATTGTAATTATTTATGCACCCAATATGGGAGCACCAAAATACTTAAAGCTGTTAGTAACAAAGGAAGTAATCCGTAGTAATACAATAATAAGAGACGACTTTAACACCCCGCTTGCATTGATGGACAGATCATCCAAATAGAAACTCAAAAAGGACAGTGGCAAAAAAAATAAATAAATAAAAGGACAGTGGCTTTAAATGACTTTAAATGACATACTGGACCAGATGGATTTAACAGACATATTCAGAACATTCCATCCTAAAACAGAATACACGTTCTTTTCAAGTGCATATGAACATTCTTCAGATCAGATCACATATTAGGCCACAAAACAAGTCTCAACAAATTCAAAAAGATCGATGTCATACCATGTATCTTTTCTGACCAGAACACTATGAAACCAAAAATCAACCAGAAGAAAACAATGAATGGGTCAACCAAAAACTCAAGGAAGAAATTTAAAAATTACATGAAAACAAATGAAAATGAAAACACAATGCTCCAAAATCTTTAGGATGCAGCAAAATTGGTTCTAAGAGGGAAGTTTATAGCATTACCTACCTCAAGTTTATAGTTGTAACTTAGAAGCAAGAAAAATCCCAAATGAACAACCTAATCTTATACCTAAAGGATTAAGAAAAAGAACAAAATATAAACTCACTCAGCAAAAGGAAGGAAATAATAAAGCTTAAAGCAGAAATAAAATATATAGAAGTTAAAAAAATAGATCAATTAAACCAGGCACTGATTCTTTGAAAAGATCAACATAACCAGACTCATCAAAAACAACAAAGAGTAACCAAATAAACAAAATCACTAATGAAAAATAACCAATACTACACAAATAATTGTAACACAGTATTACAAAAACCTATAAGCAAACAAATTGGACAACCTAGAAGAAATGGATAAATTCCTAAAAACACATAATCTATCAAAACTAAAGCAGGAAGAAATAGAAAATTTGAACAGACCAATTACCAGCAATGAAATTGGATCAGTAATCAAAAGACTCCCACCAAACAAAAGTCCAAGACCATACAGCTTCACCGGCAAATTCTACCAAATAAGTAAAACAGAGTTAATACACATTTTCTCAAACTTCTCCAAAAAACAATAAAACTTCCAAATTCATTCTATGAGGCCAGAATAACACTGTAACAAAACCAGATAAATATAATACAAGAAAAGAGAACTATATAGGCCAGTATCTCTAATGGATATAGACGCAAAAATCCTCAACAGAATATTAGCAAACCGAATCCAGCAATACATTTAAAAAAATCTTACACCAAGATCAGGTACAATTTATTCTTGGGATGCAAGGGTGGTTCAATATTCGCAAAAACAATCAACACGATAGGTCATATCAAAAGAGAAAGGATAAAAAGCATATGATAATTTTGATACAGAAAAAGCATTCAACAAATTACAAAATCATATTCATGTTAAAAAACCCTCTGCAAAGTAGGTATAGAGGGAACATACCTCAACATAATAATGGCCTTATAGGAAAAACCCACAGTCCGGATCATACTCAATGGGGAAAAACTGAGGACTTTTGCTCTGAGGTCAGGAACAAGAAGAGGATGTCCAATCTAACCATTTTTATTCGATGTAATACTCAAAGTCCTAGCCATAGCAATTGGAAAACATAAAGAAATAAAAGCCATTCAAATTGGTAAGGAAGAAGTAAAACTTTCATGATTCACAGATGACATGATACCATTTATAGAAAACCCTAAAGATTCTACCAAAAAACTACTAGAACTGTTAAACAAATTCAGTGAAGTTGCAGGATTCAAAATCAATGTACAGAAATCCATTACATTTCTATATGCTAATAATGAATCAGCAAAAAGATAAATTAGGAAAACAACCCCATTTGCAATTGCACCAAAAATAATAAAATAGAAATAAACTTAACCGAAGAGGTGAAAGAACTGTACTCTGAAAACTATAAACACTGATAAAGAAATATAAGAGGACATAAAGAAATGGAATGACATTACATGCTCATGGGTTAGAAAACAAATATTGCTAAAATGTCTATAGTACCCAAAGCAATCTACAGATTTAATGCAATCCCTATCAAAATACCAAAATCCTTCTCACAGAACTACTACAATCCTAAAATTTGTATGGAACCACAAAATTCCCCAAAGAGCCAAAGTTATCTTGTAAAAGAAGAAAAAACTGGATGTATCACAATTTCAGATTTTAAGTTACATTACAAAGCTGCAGTAATCAGGACAGTATGGTACTGGCACAAAAATAGACACAGAGATTAATAGAACAAGATAGATCAGAAATGAACCCATGATTATACAGCCAATTAATGTTTGACAAAAAAAGGCAGGAATATGCAATAGGAAAATGTTTATTCAACAAATGGTATTGGGAAAACTTGACAGCTACATGCAAAGGAATCAAACTGGACCACTTTCTCACATCATACACAAAAATAAACTCAAACGGATTAAAGATAGAAATGTGAGACCTGAAACCATCAAAATCCTAAAGGAGAACACAGGCAGTAACATTTTGACCTTGGCCATAGCAACTTTTCTCTAGAAAGGTCTCCTGAGGCAAGGGAAACAAAAGCAAAAATAAACTATTGGGACTACATCAAAATAAAAAGTTTCTGTGCAGCAAACAATCAACAAAACTAAAAGACAACCTACTGAATAAGAGAAGATATTTGCAAATGACATATCTGATAAAGGGCTAGTATCCAAAATATAAAAAAAAAAATTGATATAACTCAACACCCAGAAAGCAAATAATCAATTAAAAATGGGCAGAAGACATGAACATTTTTCCAAAGTAGACATCCAGATGGCCAACAGACACATGAAAAGATTCCCAATATCACTTATCATCCAGGAAATGCAAATTAAAACCACAATGTGGTATCACCTCACACCTGTCAGAATGGCTAAAATCTCAACACAAGAAACAAGTGTTATCGAGGATGTGGAGAAGGAAGCTTTGTGCACTGTTGGCTGGAATACTAACTGGTACAGCCACTATGGAAAGTAGTATGGAAGTTACTCAAAAACTTAAAAATAGAACTACCCTATAATCCAGTAATCACTCTATTGGAGGTTTACCCCCAAAATTAAAAAAAAAAAAAAAAACTAATTCAAAAGGATACATGCACCTATGTTTATTGCAGCATTATTCATAATAGCCAAAATATAGAAGCAGCCCAAGTGTCCACTGACTAATGAATGGATAAAACAAACACACAGTGGAATATGATTTGGCCATGAGAATGAAATCTTGTCATTTGCAACAACATGGATAAAACTAGAGAGTATATGCTAAGCCAGTTAGGTCAGAGTAAGACTAATACCATATGATCACACTCTTATGTGGAATTTAGGAAACAAATAAGCAAAGGAAAAAAAAGACAAACCAGGAAAGAGACTTAACTATAGAGAATGAACGATGATTACTAGAGGGGAGGTCGGCAAAGGGATGGGTAAAATAGGTGATGGGAATTAAAGTGTACACTTACATTGATAAATTATATATATGTTATATGTATTTTATATATGTTATCTATAGATTAAAAATTATATGTTTATATATTTATAAAGTATATATAAAAGACATGTTTTATAACATGTATAATATATATATTATAAGAGGTGATCTCATACCAACATACCATTACCTGGGTGATTTCTTACTCTTATTACACCATCTTATTTCTTTCCTTATTATTATTATTACTATTATATAATAAAGGATTATTATTTGATTTTGATAAGGCTTTCATTTTGCATATATGCTTATTTACTTAATAGCCTTCTGGGGATTTTATACTATTAGAGTTTCCCCAGCTTAAACTATTATCAAACATATTTTAATAATATAAGAGTATCAATTTCACCTTCCTTCTTTACACTGGCTACCAAATAATTTCTAAATTTCTTTTCCAAAATTCATATCCTTCTCAAATATGATCTCCAGCCCTATTTAATTGCAGAACCATTGGAATACAAATATAAAAAGATACATACACTTATTCACCTTTGTTCACCCCACCACATCATCAATATCACAGAGCACAGTTCTTGTCCTATGCTATGTCCATCCTAAGAAACACTAAGTAAATGTTTGTGGAAGTGAACTGGAAGACGAAAAATGAAAACATTATGTAGGTCTGAGATTTTTAAAATTTTTATTCATTCAATTTATTAAACTTAAAAGTTACTCATCCTCCTTTGTCCCTCCCACCCTACCCCCACAACCACCAATTTGTTTTCTGTATGTCGGCTTGGGTTTAGTTTTGTTTTGAGATTCTACACCTGAGAGATCATACAGTATTTTTTTTTTCCTGACTTATCCTACTTAGCATAATGCCCTTAAGGTGACTCCATGTTGTTACAAATGGCAAGACTTCCTTATCCATTTATCCATCAGTAGACACTAAGGTTGTTTCCACATTTTGGCTATTGTAAATGATGCTACAATGAACATAGGCATGTATGTATCTTTTCAAATTAGTATTAGTATTTTCATTTTCTCTGAATAAATATCCAGAGTGGAATTGCTAGATCATATGATAGTTCTAGTTTTAATTTTTTAAGAACCTCCATGCTGTTTTGCATAGCAGTTGCACCAGTTTACATTCCCACCAGCAGTGCATGAGGGTTCCTTTTTCTCTACATCCTTGCCAACTTTTGTTATTTCTGGTCTTATTGATAATAGCCATTTTAACAGGTATGAGGTGATATCCTACTTGTGGTTTTGATTTGCATTTTCCTGATGATTAAGGATGTTGAACATCTTTTCATGTACCTGTTGGCCACCTGTAGGTACATTTACATTTTTTCTTTGGAAAAAATGTCTATTCAGATCCTCTTCCTATTTTTTAATTGGATTGTGGGTTTGTTTGTTGTTTTGCTATTGACTTGTATGATTTTTTGGTATATTTTGGATATTAGTCCCCTTATCAGATATATGATTTTCAATTATTTTCTCCCATTCAGTAGGTTACCATTTCATTTTGTTGATGGTCTTCTTTGCTGTGCATAAGGTTTTTAGTTTGATGTAGTACCACTTGTTTGTTTTTGCTTTTGGTGTCAGATTTAAAAAAAAAAATCATCACCAAGACCTATGTCAAGGAGTTTACTGCCCATGTTTTCTTCCTTCTTAAATTTAAGTCTTTTATCCATTTTGAGCTAATTTTTGCATATGGTGTAAGATAGGGGTCCACTTTTATTCTTTGGCAGTGGCTGTCCAGTTTCTCCAATACCATTTATTGAAGAGACTGTCCAAATTATTCTTTTCTTATTATTCTGCTGAAAACTTGACTCTCCTTTGATCAATACTCATCCTACACCTTCTCAGCTGTTCCCATCACAGTGTCAGCTTACGTGTTCTCTAACTTTTCTTATAACTTTACAATTCAATCACATTCGTTCTTTCCTTTGGAATTTTGGAAGATCTGTATTTACAGAGTGTCTTCTCCTCCACACCAGGGGGAGAAATTTGCCTTTCAGAACATGTGTGAATAAGCTAAAGGGGTAAGTAAAAAGAAACTATGATTTTAACTTAAAAAATGAAACCATACCAATGAGAAAGTTATCTGTATAGGTGTCGTTTCCTAGTCTTTGAAATCCCAGGGTTCAGAAAGAAATAGCACTCACCAAATGTAACCCACCTCCTTCCTATAAACAGTGGGCTCATGTTTATATTATTGGGTCAGAGAGAAAACAATTAGTCATGTAGGGACTAGGTGTGGACTGCGGTTGACAGGAAAGGGCTTGTGTCTCTAATTGCCTGGCTTGAGGGAAAACAAAGGAATGAAAGAAAGATGGCACATTTTGTAGTCTGACCGACCTGCCCTTGCATTGTCTCCCTGCCACAGCCCGCCTGAGCTTTATTATCAATACCCACTGAAGATTTCCTTCCATCAGTGCCTTACATGCATTATCTTATTTCATCCTCAGAACCATAAATAAGCTATTGTCGCTACCAATTTTATGGATGAGGTAACAGAGGTGTAAAAGCATTTGAAAGGACTTATCCAAAGTCACATAGCTTTAAAGTATTGGGCTTCTAATTTGATCCAAAGTTTACCAATCTATAAAGTTTGTCCTCTACATTTATTATTTTTAGTTTCTAAATGAGAAAGCCTTAGGGAACTTAATTTTTAGGTTATTATCAGATAACATATATGCTATGTATTATTCACTCAAAAAAGCTGACATAGGATCTCCTGAAAAATTCCCAGCATATATGATTATTCATCTAGAATCACTCATTGAGAGGCAAATGCATTAACGGCCATTTTAGAATGTCAGAGTAGGAATAAAACATCTTAAGTGGGAAAAAGAAAGTACTGGGACTCCAGACAAGCTCTCCCCCACTTTGAATCACTCAAGTGTCCCTGCATGGCTGGGGGAAGGACAGGGCACTGGTCACTTAGAAAAGGTGAATTAGAGAGGAAGGAGTACAGAGATGGACATGCCACAATGAAAAGAGCTCTGGAATCGTAGATAAAGGAGGCAAGGGGAGAGTTAGGGCTCAAATCCAGGCCTTTTAAGTCCCTGAGCTGAATTCTCTTATTTACATAAGAGAACTAATCATTATTGTCTCCTTGTGAATTGTCCCGGGCTATCGCATGCACATAAATAGGAGACTGCTCAGAGGCCCAAGGCCAGTCTGGCCCATAGATATTTGGTGTGGTCTGAAAGAGCAGTCCTTCAAAAAGAAAAAAAAGATGATGATAGAGAATGACAATGATTTTAGGCAAGGTACGCTGTCCTCTGTTCACCATAGACTCCACCAGTCCCAGACACTTTATATTTTTGCCACCTGTCTCCTTTGCAGGCATTTGTGTTTGTTCTTCTCCTAAACAGTAATCGTCCTTTATGATCAAGATGGGATACAGTGAACTTCACTCGTGTCACCAATTGACCCAATCTTCTATAAAATACTAATAAAGCAGAAGGCCTACTCTATGAGGTAAGGGAGTAGAGATTTGAGAAAAGGAGTCTCCCAGCCACATGTTCAACTCAGAGGACCAAGAACAGTTGAGCAAAAAGTATGGTTTTATAAGATCTTGCCTGATATTCCAGAGAAGCTGTCACTCTCCTAGCTCTTGGAATGATGCTGTTAAGACTGGGAAGAAGGTGGGGACAGGATCCTACTACTGACAATTCTCTTTTCTATAGGTATTCTGAGCATCCAGGGATTTATCAAGTAACAGATGCTACACCAGGTAGGAGAATAGGAAAAACCAAATGCACAGTAGAGGAGAAAAGATATGAAAAAGGAAAGTGAATTTTGGCATCCAGAAGGACTGATCATTAAGCGGAAGGAAGAATTTAAAAGCCAATCTCTGAAAGGCCTCAAACAAGTGCTTCTGGAGTGTTCTGGCAGGCTGATGAAGAGGACAAATTCAGGAATTACAATTCACATAGCAACTGGCCATTCATCCTGAAAATAAATCTACTCTGGTCATTATTTACCTAGCAGTTATCTTTGATTGCTAAATGAATCTGTGACATCTAATGTTTGTTCCCCAATTCTTTGATGCCGAGTGTCAACCAGGCATTTAATAAATGTCAACTGAGATACTGTATTTAAGGGAATCTATTTAGTGGAAGATTAAATTAGGCACTGCAGCCTGACCACCTCCTGTGTAGGAAAGTATTCCGTGGTAGAAAGTAACATTACCATCATAAGGATAAAAAGAATTTCAAATAAGAGGTTTAGGATTTTTCTCCCCAAAATGCAAGGTGCAAGTTTTCATCCTCAAACAAAGATATGTGTGGCTTAGCCGAGTTTCAAATGCCCTCCTGGGGCATCCCTTGTCTATCATGGCCTTTGAGACTCATTTCCACCCAGGTATTTTCCCTGATTAGCCCTATCCTACTCCTATCATTCTTTGTATCCCAACTCCTCTGGTCAAAACATTCAGGCAGAATAGAAAGAAAACTGTACTTATAGTCTGAACACCAGAGCTTCAGCAATAATTCCCTTCCTCTCTACCATGTGACCAGTGGACCTCAGATCACCCATCAGTACAACGAGTGTTATACAAGTACACGTGTTATCAGAGCTATAGCATGTTCAACATTGCCTTCTAATAGCTCCACCATTGTTTTCAATATGTCTGGCTTATTAAAACTTGATTGACCTATTAGAGGGCTATTAGAAAGAATAGAGTTAAGATAAAGAACTATGGCAAACATGGTATGTGCAGAGAAGAATGCAAAACAGAGTTGTGGCAGTTATGGGTTAAATAAAAACAGCTACAGTGGACAGCCGTGGAATTCTGCTCCAGGGCGGATTATAGTTGTGCCCTCTTTGTACTACCAGCTTGAAGTTGGTAGTCTTCAACCAAAAGTGATTAAACAGAGTCAGAAAGTCAGGGAGCTGAAGTTGAATCCACGGTGGGACTTATCTCTGTAGACCTCCATAAACTTTAGGACAACTGTTTGTCATCAAATCTGGCCTAGTGAAAAAATATCAACAGCTATTCAAAAAAAAAAAAAAAAACAATCACAGCTATACATATTCAGACAGCCACACCCCTGCTAGTAGTAACTGACTTTCACAGTTTGATTCCCTACCATACCTGAAAGAAACATTGCATTCTTAGAAACATGGTTGTTATGGTTGAAAAAAATCAGTATTATTTTATTTTTCCCTTATTTTTGGTTCAGCTACTTCTATTTCCACTGTCGTATCAAAAATAGCTAACTTTGAGACTTCTAAGATATCAAACATTTGCAAATACTTTATATAGCAATATCTTGTTTAATCCTCATGACCAATCCTTTTTACAGATGAGACAATGGATACCTAGAGAAATGAAGTACCAGGTACGAAGTCAAAGAATAACTGATAAAGTCAGAATATGACCCAAGTTCTGTCTGATTTAGTCAGGAGAATTTTTGTGACCCAAGTGATTTTGTGTCTGGCATTGCTCTTTCCTCTTACAGGAAGAGAACTTCTACCAACAAGGAGAGATCAAGCAGAGTGGCTGTGGCCTATCTTTGGCTTCTTCTCCCAGCATCTGAAGGTACCTTTCTGGATTATTTACAACCTTCAATCCATTCTGCCTATTTCTTGGTCCTCCTCTCATCATGGAAACCAGCTACAAAGATCTTGAGCTCTACTGGTTAATCTGACTTGTTCTTACTTCCTCAGCCTAGTGCCCATCTATTTTATTTGCCACATTTCTTAGGGAGTTTAAACTCACTTATTGGGAAATTTTTCAAAGCTACTAAGATAGGCTACATGACCTGATCCAAAAGTCAGAAAAGATATGCAATGCTTTGAATTCCAGTTACATATCTGTCTTCAAGCCTGTATTTCTTAATGATAGAATGTGGTCTATCAGACCCGGTTAGGTATTTTCTAAGTGGGATAGTTAGGGAAATTATGATTTTATGTGGGCACTTTTTGAGAGCAAATGTTTAGAGCTGTTATAATTTAGCTGTAATAGTTTAGCTTTGCTAAAGAAAACAAACCTTTTGACTATACACCCAAATATTTCCTATAGGCCGTTAAGACAACCAAACCTTTTATACTTTTTTTTTGCATTGAGAAATTGCTTCTTAAATTAGAACACTGAAAGCATGTATCCTGAGAGATTTTGTTATTCAGACAGTGTAAATTTTTTAAATTTAAATAAAAGATGGGTAAACATTAATGACGAAACTATGGTAAAGACGTGAACTCCACTGAAGGCTAATTTTTGGTGGTTTTTTTTTCCCACTAAAATCCACACCTGCTCATCATTTCACATTTTACCCCAACCCTGTTAATTCCTGTGGTCTCTGAGTTTCTGTAATTGGCCTCTCAGATTTCCTATTTAGTGAAGGGTCTGAGGTATCCGGTATCCAAATTTGTGGCACGTCTGAAATGCTCAGTTTGGCTGTTTCAAAGAACCATCTGGATTGATTCAGCTGTGATGCATCTGGTTAGATTGGTTATGGGCCAGATTAAAAAAAAAAAAAAATACACTGGGTGGAGTTGCCTTTGAAGAGTCTGGTTATTTTTGCTTTAAATGCTTGGCCATAAATTCATAAAGTTAGGAAATAGTCTCAATGGGTAGAAACCCTTTCGAAGAATCACCTATTCAAGTCTTGACTTACTATTTGGGAAATTCTTCTTCACATTTAACCAAATGTTTTCTTTCTACAATGAACAAAAAGCCACAGTGCTTTGCTTACCTTCAGCACAGAGAGTGAAATCTTCCAGGCGATCCCGCAAAGTTGTAAATGATCACCATAAAATTATGATCACATAGATGAATTTAGATTAACTGGGGATTTCAGGTAACTAACTGATAGCTGGCTAAAAAAAACCCTCTTCTGAGAATTGAGTGTGTTCATAATTTTTCCCTCAAATGTCTTATTTCACTTTTTTGGTATAGTAATTTTACTCCTCTGTTTTTTAATGATCTGATTTTTGGCTGTAAGTATTTGGGTTGTGTTTCACTGAACCATCTCAAGTGTTGGCACAGAACTTCTGAAATGGAAAGGCTTAAGCAAGCAACCATTATTCCACAGAGCGTCCAGTGCTAGGTTATTTATATTCTGCCTAGCATCTCAGGTGACTTTTTAAGACATGTTCTTATTCATTCAGCCTCTTCTTAACAAGATTTGGCCCAAAGAGAACACTGAGGACTGAATGGAATTCATCCAAGTAGATTAGGAAATCAGAATGGCACCTCTCCTTACAGATGACCCATCACGGGGTACCCAGGCATCTCCTAACATTTCTCTGAGAAAGGCACCCAAATCACACTTGCTTGCTTCTTCCTCATCTCAAAAAATGTCACCACTTCTATCCATTTCTCAAGCCAAACCAGAGTCATTTATTACTTTTTACCTCTTCTCGAATAGCCAATTCATCAAGAAGTCCTAACCCCTCTGCTCCCAAATTGTGTATCCAGTATATCAACTTCTTACCAACTCCACTGTAATCAGCCTTTAAAAGTGACCATTATCTCTGATGTCTGATAGTTTCCTACCTGGACTCCCAGTTTTCACTTTTGTCTCTGTATCTTCCATTACTTTTAGGCAAATAAAACCATCATAATCTTACATTCAGGGATCACGACCAAAGTTAACACACCTTAGTATATATGTGTCTGTGGATCTTTTTCTATGCATGTATGTATTACATGTATGGTTTTTTTTTTTTAACCAAAACGAGAACATAGCGTACCTATTTTTAACTTGTTTCTAATAATACCACCTCTATATTTACATAATTTAAAAATTTCTCTAATGATTCTGAAATGTTTTACAGCTATTTTTCCCTATTCCAGGACCACACTTTAATTGCACTCTTAATATAGCATAGTCCCTTTTTTATGTTTCTGACTTATTGAAAAGACTGGACCAATTTTCTTAATATCTTTTTTTTTTTTTTTTGGAGAAGTCTGACTTCTTATAAATAAATCAGATCGGCTGACTCTCTTTCTTAAACATATTAATGACTTCTCACTTCATGTAGAATGAAATCCAAATTCTTGTTGCCTATAAGCATTATGATCTGCCTCTACCCAACCTCACTGGCTTGGTCTTCTAAACACTCCTTCCTCTTATTCACAAAATGTCAGCCATACAGGCCTAATCTTAGATCCTCAAAAACTTCAAGCTTTTCTTACCTCAGCACCTTTGTAACTGCCCTCTTCTCTCTGATCTTATAGCTTTCATGTTTCAGTTCAAATAGCACTGCTTCTGAGAGGTATCGCCTGTTTTTCAATATATGGTAGTCACCTTCCCCTATCTTTGATGACTACAATGAACCATGGCCCTGTTTTCATGCACATGTGGGATTCCCTCCCACACTAACTCTGGGTTTGCCCACTGGGCTTGATTTGGCCAGTGGGACACTGAAAACATGACAGCCACATATGCTTGAGGAACACTTGCATATTGGGGTTTGTGCACTTAATATCCAGCTATCATTCTATAAAAAAGGTTGGGAGGAATGCAAAATAATGACGAGGTAAAGAGGCTCTGAAGAATGAGAGGTCATCTTGGGTGTTCCAGCCCCAAATGACCTCCCAGGTGGAATGTAGTTGCCTTAGTAACTTTGGCTGTTGCACATGGAAGAAGAGCATAACTTGATTGAGTCCAGTCAACCTACAGATTCGTGAGGGTCAACAAATTATTGTTGCTCTAAGACAGTACATTTTCAATGGTTTTTACACCTAATTGATAGTTATACAGTTCCTCTTCATTTTTGTGTACTTCATAGCATTTATCGCCACTTGAAATAATCAGACATTCCTATCTCCCCGATTAGAGTCCGTCTCCTGCCATTGTAAGCTCCATGAAAACAAAAATTTTTCTGGATTGTTTACTATTGCATGACCTTCAGTGCCTATGACAGAGCCTGCCACCTAGTAGGCACTCAGTAAAATGTATTTAGTGAAGGAATAAAAAGCTGCAAGACTTAAGAAAAGTTTTGGAAAAATATCCGAAAGACAAGCTAGAGCAGATTTGAAGATATCCAAGCCAATCTTTCTTGTTATTAAGTGAAGAAATGGTAGCCCAGAGAAGAAAAGTTTAGAGCAAGGCCTAAACAGTAGGAAAGAATCTGCAAATTGGGTCTTCTGGAAAGCAAACCACATAGATTAGGAATCCCAGATCCAAGAATACAAAAAGCTCTGCAAGTACTGAAAGTGTTATCTCCAAAAAATTATTGCAGACTGAAAGCATCTGGATTTGGAGCTGTTTTCCTGAACTCTGTCTGGAGTGGAGCTCTGTGGTGCTTGAGAAGGCACTCTTGGCCTTATCACTACTCTTTTTGTGCAAAATCTGGGCTGTCACAATTGTACATCTGGACTCTAATTGCTTGGTGGTGACTTAGACCCCCACAGAAGGCTGGTCTCCCAACCCCTACGATAGCACTTTCCCACGCCAACATCCTGCCCCTGAGCTGTGTTGTTTTTTTAAACCATGGTATCACCCAGATTCACTGTGTGACACTGATCCAAGAAACTACAGGGACAAACTTACCAGCCTCCATTCATTATTTACATTACATCAGGCCCTCTGCTAAGCGGTTTTATGCATTCTTTCATTTAACGTTCACACCATCGCTTGGGAGTAAATACTATTCTAGTTCCCATGTACTGATAAATAAACTGCGCCTCAAAAAATTTAGGTGACATGTCAAAGGTTAACAGCTAAAACAAGTGAAGCAGTCCTGCTTCAGATCTCTATCTGCATATCTGCAAATCTTAAAATCTACTGCCTTTTCTCTGTGATGGCTTAACCCTCATGGGCCTGCATGTGCCAACATCAGTCCAATTCTCAACCCAGGATATCCCATCACTAGGAGGTGCCTCATTTCTTTGAGTTCAAATCACTGTCATGCTTAAGCTCAGATCTTGTGAATGTTTGGTTGATATGTCACATCTCCCAAGTGGCTCAGGAATAGTTCATGCCTTAACTCCCCCCAAAGTATCTAATCTTGCATCTTTCAAATCTGCTGGCAGCCTAGTGAGGAGTGTATTTTGGGATAGAGGAGCTCTAAGAGCTTGGCTATATGAAAGAGAACTTCCCCCATATCTGTATGCTGGCATATTCTGCCCTGTGTAAATATTTAGTTATGTTTAAGAGTAGGAAACAGGCATTTTATTTAGAACCTTAAGCTTAAAGAAACCCAAACACCATTTATTCCAGGATTTTTAGTAATATATCCTTTTCTTCTCATCCTTTCATGTGAATACAGTACATAAGAGATTCGAATCCTGTTTCTCCGATGTAAGGAGGTATATGTGTGTGTGCATGTGGTATCTGTAGTGAATGTAAGGATGGGGAGAAGTTAGCAGTATCTGGCTCCCTGGCTTTCTGCTTTTGCCAGACATCCTGAGGCTGAAGAAAGTCACTACTCAAGGTCACACAGTTTTCCAGGTGACAATATAGTTACCAGTAAGTGCTGGCACCTAGCACTTTGATGCTAAAACGCACAACTTAATTCCTTGTACACACCACCTCTTTACCTGGGTAGTAGGCAGTGCATTTTCTTCTCCTGCCTCTCTGAGAAAAGAATTGCCTCCCCCTATTTTCCAGGCCCACCTCCCTGGATTCCCTCATGGTACACATTGCTTGCTGCCTCCAGACTGGGTTGCCTAGCAACCAAGCTCTGCAGGCTTTCTAATAGACAAAGGCTTTTCCTTCCAGTCCAACTGCTATACTAATGTTCATTGTTGACAAGGGAACAACTCCCTGCTGAACATACTGTGTAATCTGGAGGCAGATTTAGGGACATGGTGCCAGGAACTATGGACATCTCTTCTAAATAGGGAGGGGAATAGAAGTTTGAGGGCCAACTCATTTGACTGCATGGAGATTTCATGCATTGATAGATGACTACGCATGCATTTCTACTTGGTCACTCACCAGATTATATCACAGAGGGCATTTTGTCAAAGTAGAATCTGAATTGAAAGAACCATTAATGTCACCATCTTCTTGACCCCTATAACCCACAAAGAAATCATCTGCTATTGCAAGGTATACACAACCACACAGTTAGAAATTATTTCATGCCTATCTGGTAAATGCCTCAGATATAAACTCCATTTACCTAGAAGCCCTTGAATTCATAGAGTACTTTCCAATCCATCTCACCGGATCCTAGCATTAGGCCGTCAGCAAGGTAGGCATAACACAGAACGGTATTCTCACTTAACCAAAGATGAGGTGACTCACCCAAAAGTAGACAGGGAGAAGGAGACAAAAATGACTCTTTAACACCAGTTCTTCAGCGTCCTCTGGCTGCGGGTACTTGTTCAGCTCTGGGACAGATGCATCTTCATGTGAAAAATGATTTTATATGTGTAGCTTGCCTGTGGTGAAAGGAGGGCAGAGGGTCATTTTCTAAATTAGTAAATAAGCTTGAGAGAAATTTAACAACTTATTCGGTGTTATTCAGCAAAGCTGTGACCCTCTCATCTTTCAGAATCATGGCAATCGCTATTAAACACTGTATTACTGATGTCTCCATTGCTTTATTCTGAGATAGCATGTGACTGCATTTATAGAGATATGAAAGCAACTACATTTTAAGTATAGATAGATGACTGACCAAATGTAATTAACACACTATACTATTGAATATGGCAGGATTTCATAACCTTTTTGTTTCCTAGGAATAAACAAGATAATAAACTTAATGACCATAGCCACCATGTCTGTCTTCCTTGCCTTTCTGTCTTCTATATGCCTGCACAGAGCCTGGAATATAAAAGTCATACCTCAAACATCTATAGAATTAAGGAATAAAGAAAAAATAAGGAACCACTATGTTACCCATTATAGCGGAAAGATCTTATATTCCAAGTCCTACCTCTCACATCAACCAGTTAGACCTCAGGTTCAAAATGAGGAAGATTTTTCTTGCATTTTAAGTATTGCTTAAATCTTGCGATGTTTTCCAGAGAAAAAATAAAAGATCTTTCCTTTGAAACAAGACTAGACACCCAACTCTAAGTCCAGAGCCTATGTAATTCGGATAGAAAACAGGAAGATTCAAGCAAATCAGAATTGTCCTTCTTTCCTTCAGTATTTTAACTCCTCTTCTTCTACTCAGTACTATTCCATCCTTGAACATGGATGTCCTTGGACATGATTGTCCAAGATGTTGTGCTTACCTAATTCTATAATCCATTATTTTTAAGGCAAGTTTATCATAGCACATAGAGCATAGTAATCAAAAGTATAATATTTGGACTCAGAATGACCTAGGTAAAAAGCCCCTTCTCCTAGTGGCTTTGTGACCCTAAGGCATCTTTGAACCAGTTTCCTTATAGGCAAAATGGGAATTATAGCACCTATGTCAGTTCAGCGGTAGACATTTAATAAGGTATAGCATGTAAAGCTTTTAGCTCAGTTCTGGCATAAAGGGCTCAATAAATGTTACTCATTAATTTAACTTATAATAAATAATAATTTAAATAAGTGAATGTTTGGCTTTATACTGGTTATTTTTTTTTTTTAGGGGTTTCATCAAAACCCAAAATATCTCAAATTTTTCAATCAACACATGGAAAGAGTTCCCGGTACATTTCCAAGAAACATGTTCAAATTGTATTTAACAAAGTTTAAACAAAATTTTTCCAGGTCTGGGGAGGAATTCTAGAGAAGCAGCAGGCTAGACCTTTTCCATGAAGGAGTTTGCTGTTGGTACTCTACTATCTCCCTTCTCTTCCCACCTCCGCCACCTGGAAGGAGGAATTATTCAGTACACACTGTTCCTGCTCCTCCCTATGCTGGATAGGAATACACCATGTTTTTCCATCACATGCTAGATTTTTCTGACACCATCTGTTCTCCTAAGCCCACAGCACACAGTTTGCCTTGCTGTCACAACTCTATTTGAAAATGTCGAGAAGAAATATGATGAATGATTCTGAGGAATGTTGTTTACTTACCCACCATCCACCGTTGAGTGGTAGGGATTTGGGGCTGGATAAAATACTAAGATTCTATGATTAGCCCTACTTAATACATCACACCGTTTGAATGAAAGAGACAAGGGCTATTTCCAAAGATTTTCAACCTAGTAAGGACCTGTTGCTATGGATCATTTTCTTAGCTCATATTTACCAAGTTTTTAGTTCCACTAGGCACTGTTAACCACCTTCCACACATAACACAATCCTCAACACCCCACCAAGAAAGAAGATGCTGCTTTCATCCACTTGCATAGTTGAGAAACTAGAGATGTGGGAGAGTGAGTTAATTTTCCGTACTCATACAGCTAATAAATGGCAGAGTTGAAATATGAATCCAAGTTCTCTGTCTCTAGACTCTCTGTCCTTGACCCATACAATGACTCCCACAAGAACAGTAAACTAAGAACAAATTGGCTTGCACTCTCTGGTTCCACTATTAAGAACATTTCATCTCCTGGAGTTCCAGTTCTATTTTGCTATTATTGTAACGCTAAACTGTAAGGAAGTTCACTAAGGGCAGAGACCATGAAATACTTATATTTATTTACACCTACACACACATTCACACCACTTTGATCATGCACAATAGGGGCTCAGTAAATATTATTGATTGATATTTACAGGATGATAATTTATCACCCAAACCAGTGAATGTTTGAGAGGGAAAGGGGTCCTTTTCCAACAATAGTTATAAATTGAGATGATCTTGGACAAATTAGGCCACATGTTTATCCTAGTTATAACCTCCATTCATCTATTCAATGTTTTGAGTCCTCTCTGAGATGAAGGTTAGAGACAGCCTTGGAAACAGTTAAATTGGAACACTGAAAAAATGGAGCCATCTATCTTAAACACAAACCCAGAAACAGACTATAAAAAAGACAACCTGGATGTCACCCTGATTTTGTTTTCCCTTTAATAAATGTGTTTGTGATTTTTTTTCCCACTCCTCAGCAGATGCTACCTGATTTGTGCTCTGGCTAATGTCACTCACGTCAAGAGTGTTGCCAAACGCAATGAGGTGCGACTGACACCAGGAAAGATGATGAGCAAGGAGAATGGCAGCTGGCTGCATTTCCTTCTTGTAGAATTTTAATGAATCAAGGAGCATCCTGACAGAGTACAAGCTAGAAGCAAAGCAGAAGGCTCTCATCCCAAACTCTGAGATCTGAAAACCCTCCAGTAGGCTCCATCCTCATGACAGGGCTGGATGGGTCCCGAATAGAGGATGAGGGCTCAGGAATGTATGCAGCAGCCGCAGAGCTACAGGGGAAACTGCAGAGGAGTGATTACAAAACTGAAATTCTCAGTCACTCTGTGCCACTCTCTAGTTTTGTGACTTAGGCAAACTGTCTTAACTGCAAGCTACTTTAAGTAAAGGCAATAAAACAATTAGTTTATCTCAAGGATCCACAGCTATTTCATGGAATCCAAGGGCAGGAACACCACAGGTTATACGCAAACAATGAATCATGGAATCCTACATCAAAAACTAATGATGTACTGTATGGTAACTAACATAATAAAAAAAAAAAAGAAGAAGAAGCACTGCAAATCTAGAAAGGGACCTCAATTCTTCTTTCATTATTGCTGTTTTCTGTGAATTTGCTTCTCTCTCTTTTCCATCAATCTTTCTCTCCCTTCTCCCCCCAGTTTTCTGATGGAAGACAAAATAACCCAAGTTTTCATGGGATTGATCTAGACACTAGGAAAGATTGATTCTCAGTTCCCATTCTCTTTTCCATGTCTGATTCCTGCCTAAGATCTGACTGGCCGAGCTAGTGTCAGGTATCCTCCCCAGGCTCAAAAGCATGAAAAGAGTAGATATCAATTTTAGATAGCATGCCTGAGATCCGTTTCTCTAACTCAATAGAAGGTGGATTCATCCCTATTGCAGAAGAACTGTTTGTGAGGTTGAGATATTTTCAAAAGTATCCATTCACATGTGTACCTGTATTCCTTCAAAAGTAAAATCCAACTTCTCTCCCCTTTTGTGGTTTTAAGTCTTAAAGGATATTATTTACACGGGAAAAATGTGGAATGCAAAGGGCTTTACATCTGTCAGGCACTATCTTTAAATATGAGTGACTCTGTGAGTCAGATGCAAAGTAATTATATTTAAGCCTATATACTCCAGATTCCCAAGTTGTAATACTCCTTCTACCAAAACCTGGTAGGTCAGTGTCATTGCCAGAAAAAAAAGAAAAAACTTTCTTCATATGAATGTTGTAGGCTTAGAGTTCACTGACAAGTCAGAACCCTCTCCCTCTCTAGGTTTGTAATTAATTCCCTTATTTGCATTATGTAAACAGTATCTTGTATATATTCATATTCATAGTTGTTATCATTAATAAACTCAGTTGTTATTTCTCTAACGGAGCTCTGAGGTGCCTAAATATTAGAACTGTAAACAGAACATAAGGGATGCAGAAAGCATGACTATTTAGTAATACTGACAGATTTTTTTCATGACCTGCCATGATTATTAATATTACTATTAATTTTGCCCAGGCAGGTTGTCAGCATGGGTACTAAGTATGAGGCAAAAAAGACCGCTTTACCCAGAACTGAATTCTCCAAGAAATGCCACTAAAAAAGAACAGAACACATATCCCACTAAAGCTTTGAGATAACAGTCACTCCATCAACAGATCATCACTAAGGCCTGTGATAGGTCAAGACTCAACAGTGTTGGGGGGTTAGGAAAAGGCTAGAATGTGAAATCTTATTTTGATGCTTTTATTCATAGACTCCTCCACATATGTCTGATCTGGAAACTCTTTCCTCCCCAACCCTCTATAGAAATGACTTGATGAAAAAAGCATTAGGTTTTAATTCTGACTCTAACTTATGGACTTCAAATTCCTTACCGTTACGGGGGTGGGGTGGGGTGCATAATTAAAATATCTGCCCTGCATAACTGGAACTGACAGAGAGGGAATATTTTGTCAATGAGCAGTGGAGAAGAGTTGACAGTCAAAGTTTCAGGCATGGTTTACCTAAGAAAGGCTGAAATTATACATGTCCTGGGTAAACACATGAGCCATCTTGCATAGAACCACTGAGAAACAAGATCCATCATGTGACACCTTGTATTATAGGTAAAAATACGAAGAGGTTCTCACTTCTAAGAGAAAGATGGAAAGGGATAGATAATATATTGAGTGGTGATGCCATCTGAGAGGGTAAAACTTGAGATGAAGGAAAATGGTCAGAGACTAGGAAAGGGGGAGGTAAAGGGAGAAAGAAAACAAAAGATAACATTCAGGCAGAGCTTAAAAAAAATGTTTCAACAGGGGCACCTGGGTGGCTCAGTGGGTTAAAGCCTCTGCCTTCGGCTCAGGTCATGCATGATCTCAGGGTCCTGGGATCGAGTCCCGCATCGGGCTCTCTGCTCAGCAGGGAGCCTGCTTCCCTCTCTCTCTGCCTGCCTCTCTGCCTACTTGTGATCTCTCTCTCTCTGTCAAATAAATAAAATCTTTAAAAAAAAAATGTTTCAACACGAGGAGTGGCTTTTATTTATACTTTCAAGGCGCACATATGCAAACCTGCAGATACAGACACACATAGTTATTTATTTCCTCCATGCACAACCATCACATATATACACTGTCTCCTCATATTCCTTATTATGTATAAATCATGTGTCCATGCACACATAAATATAGTCCCACAAATCACACAGACACACGCTCACACACACACACACTCCCCTCACCTTGCATATTTCCTCTCATCCAAAAGAATATTGACAGCATTTCAGCAAAGCTGTCTGAAACAAATGTAGAAATGAAGCACACAGATATATTAAAGACAGACATAGGGACAAAAGCTGTCTGATCAAGAGTCAACTGCTTCCTTAAAGCAGTTGGTAATTTTTCTGTATTTCTGTAAACAGAATTAAAGATAGAAGAAATTCAGGTTAATGGCTGAGTACTATCATTGGCCAGGTTGGTGTTCATTTTGGAAAGAATATTTTAGTGACGTGTCTACTAAATGGTCCTATTCAAATTCTAACTAAAGTGCAAAGTTATAAAAACATAAATCACTACACTTCTTAATCCATACACCCAAATGCACGTAGGAATTAACAGACACAAACATACGCATACACACTCGAACATCTTTAATTATCAATATCACTCCAAATGCCCATATGCAGCTTTCGGTTGTTAAGCAAGCTTTTCTTTATTTATTTTAAAGATTTTATTTATTTTTTGAGAGAGAGCGCGCATGAGCAGAGGGGCAAAAGGAGAGGGAGAAGCAGACTTCCTGTTGAGCAGGGAGCCCAACATGGGGCACAGTCCCAGAACACTGACCTGAGCCAAAGGCAGACGCTGAACTGACTAAGCCACACAGGTGCCCTGTTACGTAAGCTTTTAGCTGTATACCTAAATGTGGTGCTGGATGAAGGAAAGGGCAATGGAGTTCACTTGAGAGCTACCATTTATTAAGAACTATGTGTACACACTGTTCCAAAGCCCTTCATATTACCTTATTATATCATGACAACATTTCTATGGAGCAGGTACTATTATCTCCATCTCGTGAATGGGGAAAGCGAGGCACAGAGGAATTTTGAGGAAAAAGAGGCAGAGCTTGAATGTGAACCCATTCAAATGCCAACTACCAACTAGTAATAACTGCCTGCAATGCCACATGGAGTACTTTTGACTGTACCTGGGCTGGTAAAGAAAGAGTACTATAGTTAATGGATGAATGTGCCATGGGTAGAAAGGTGAGTAGAGTATGCACAGTGGGTATTTGCCACACTGATCTGGGTTCCAGAGGATAAGCAACCATTAACCATATATGTGACCCTTCCCAAAACGTCAAGTGAAAAGTGAAGAAATCAAAGACGGTATCACAAGCTTAGCAACATTATTATGGGTTTGAACACCATGAGGACCTCTTAGCATAATGACAGATGGCTAGAACAACCTAACGTTCTGAGATCTTAGATCATTATTTTCTAGTTTAGAATATGATTTCACAACTACAACCTGTGTTTCTTAAGCTCCACCCATCTCCACATCTGTTACTAAAATAACAAAATTCAATCAGCAAAAAGGGTTCTTCCATGTGCTTACAATACAGTGAGGATTTAAGTGTTAAATGACATTTAAACAAGTTATATGACAGTTAAAGAAAGTGACTTTGCATACTTGAATAAGTTCAATGGGGAAGAAAAGTAAATTCTAACACTTAAACAACAGTTAAAAGGCAAAACAAACAGGCAACCCACGGAATGGGAGAAGATATTCACAAATGACACTACAAAGGTCTGATATCTAAGATCTATAAAGAACTCCTCAAACTCAACACTCAAAAACCAGATAATCACGTCAAAAAATGGGCAGAAGACATGAATAGACACTTCTCCAAAGAAGACATGCAAATGGCTAACAGACACATGAAAAAATGTTCATCATCATTAGCCATCAGGGAGATTCAAATCAAAACCACACTGAGATACCACATCACACCAGTGAGAATGGCCAAAATCAACAAGACAGTAAACAACAAATGTT